>CM055909.1:5715657-6315657 GCA_029582155.1 Panopea generosa
TTAACCACTACTTGAAACAGGAGTGAGACGAATGACATTGAGACGCAATGTCGTATATCAATCATCACGGAAACTAAACGGACAGGGATTCGAACTATTGACCCCTGGAATGAAAGTTAGATACCCGGGCCTGGCAGGGTTCATTATAACGCTTTAAATACACTTTAAGGGTAATGGATTTGGATGTGTAACATTTCTATACGACATTGTGTTTAATTCCTTTTTATCTATCTGTTATGATCTTGAAGTGGGCCGCTATGTTACCCTTGAATATAAAAAAAATGCCATTGTTCTGACATAACTTAAAAGTAATGGCATCTATTTCCATTTCTTTCACCACAGTTCGTGTAAGGATTCCAATGGCTGATTGGCAGTCAGAAAAAAATGTGTGCTCTTCCAACTGATCTCCTCTCTATTCTTCCAATATGAACTTCTCCAAGAAGAATTGAAACAAGCTTAGGCATGGAATTCCCTGACTTTCCAACACTCCATAGTTTAACAGTTTGCCAAACTGTTATTCAACTTCATTGGAATGAACTGACCAATTAGCTGGCTCTTGTGTCACTGCTATATAACGATTCCCAGCTTGGAGTTCTACAGTCTATAGATTAACGTGTATCTCTCAAAATTATAAACAGTTAGTGTTTGTATTAATATAAGACCTATGTGTCAAACAAGAACCACAAACGAAGAACACTTTTTTTCTAATTAATTCTTGATTCTAGTTTGATTGCTGAAGGAAATATGCTTTTTATTCCATGCAGTTTGGACGACTTTAAAGGGAGTGTATCAAGACAAAACGCTATAAATGTCTTAAAACATAGAATGATTATCAAAAAAGATAAAAAAAAAAGCATCTCATTATCTTTAATAAATATCAATTGAATATTTAAATATGTCAAATGAACAGAAACGTGACAAAATCGATATGAAAATTGGAATGATAAACTTAAAACGAAATCCCGATTCTAAAAATAGGCAGCACCTAAATTCTGTTTGACGATCGTCATTCTGACTCTTTCTAAGATGAAACATTTTTACTACGTGTAAACATGTATAACGGATCAAATTGAAATCAAAACGAAATCTCGTGACCAATTAAATACGTAACAAAGTATGTTGTCATGTTAAGCAAGCAATCTATTTTAGTATAACATAGGCGCGTAGCCCAAGTTAGGAAAATCCTTTTTAATATATCATTTTAAATAAATATCATTTTAGCAATACGGGGTCAGTGAGTATATACAGGCATGTTATATTGGGAAAATATTTTTATCTAATTTTAAAATTCTTGATATGTTTCCTTTAAGGAAGTATATCAGGAAAACACGCCATAATTGTCTTTAAAATAATAGTTTTTAATGCTATTGAAGCTAAGATTGATCTGATTTTAATGAGATTACTTTCATATCTTAACATTGGTAAAATTATACAGGTTAATGTTGCACTAACACGTTTATCTGTCAATTCCCGTGGACGATTACACATGCACGTCACTATTGGTTTGTTGTCTTAGCTGTTGGTTAAAGCTAATTGCAGAAATGGACGCTGGAAATGCGGTCATGTTTTTATTGTGGATAACTTTTAATGCATGCGTCAAAGTGAAGAGTGAGTAAATTTAGTTTAATTTTATTACACACAAGTCAAACCAGAGACCTATTATAATACTTAATTAACTTTTTTTGTTTAATTGTGAAATTTAGTACATGCTATGACATGTCGATATCGGGTATGAGTCCTGTTAACGGCTATACAGCTAGAGCACTGTACTGTCGTTATATTCCATTATGGTATGAGCTTCCATTCTTGGAGAAGTGCCGCTTCCAGTTTTGCTATGTCTTGGTTTTAATCGGTAGACGTCGGTTCCTCTGACTCAGCATGCCACGCACATGACAAAATCTGTACTTTTGACCTGAGGGTGTGTGACGGTTTATGTGTTTACACGGATTGACCATGCAGAAAGTGGTATTCCGACAAATGTTTCGGTATTTTAATGCCTGGAACTTGGCAATATTTCTGCAAATTGATAGTACTTATTAAAAAAAAGGTAATTATAAAAGTAAACAAATCATGTTACCACCATTGGAAAAAGGAAGGGCTTCCGTGTGGTAGTCTATAAATAAGCTTTGTTTTTTTTTCTTCTTTAAAAATGCATTTTCCTTATTTTAATGCTCTTTTTTTATTCGAATGCCATTATTGATGTATTTTGAACATTTTGAAAACATTGTTTTGCTTGAATTGTGAATTTATAAAAAAAAATGATGCTTGGAAATTGGGGTATGAATACGTGGTTTCGGAAGTCTACTTTCACTTTGTCAACAGTGTACATACTGAGCAGAAAAAATCTCTTATATGGCACATGACCCCTACTTTTCTCAACATATTATGGTAGTGCAGAGGTTGACAAACAGTAAAATGTAAAATTGACTTCTTTCTTTGTGTCTCTCTATGAATGACAAACCTTCAAACTTTTATTATTTACAATAGAATAAAGAACAAACACTAAATGGTGGGCTTACACCTATACATCCAATTACAATATTTCTTAGTTAAACAAGGTCTTACAAAGTGGCTTTAGATGTAACTACTCCACTGACTTCTGCCTTATTCATCTGACGGACCACATTATAAGTAAATATTCAAAATGTCTTGATACAGGAATGATTATGTTGGACCTTCAGAAGGCTTTTGACACAGTTAATCATGGAGTTTAACGTTATAAACTAACAGAAATGTTGATGAAGTTCATTGAATGGTTTCAATCTTATTTGACAAGTAAACAAGATATACATGTTAATTATGCAATTTCGGATTTCATGAACATATCTTGCGATGTTCCTCAAAGAAGAATGCTGGTTCATTGCTTTTTTATGTAATATCAATGATATGCTTATCAGCATAAGTAAAACATGTAAATAAATTTTATATGCAGATGATTGTGCTAACAAATTATCGTTGCATCTTGGTAAAAGTGATATACTTTATTTGGTTCTAAACGTAAGTTAACAATTGTTGAAATATTTGATGTACATTGTAATGGCAATACTGTAGAGTCTCAAAGATCTACTCAGGATCTTGGAAGTGTTTCAGATAATCTTTCCGCCGCATCTTTTGTTAATAATATTATTACAAAATTAACCTTATGTTGAAGTTTCTGTAAAGACAAAACCATTGTTTAAATATGAAACTCAGAAAAATGTTACTCTTACTCTAGTAATACATTTGTCATTTGGATGATGCATCCTCATCCTGGGACAGTGGCATCTCAAAACTATTGAGAAACAGGTTACAAATAAGTCAAAACGTAGTTGTCAGGTTCATTTGCGGTTATGGTTGTAGAACTTCTTTAAAAGTCTCAAATTTCAGTAATGTTGTTTGGCTAAATGTTGAAAACAGAGTGAAACAACTGAAACTTAACCGTGTTCATAAAAATAATAATAATAAGTGTCCATCTTACCTAATAATAATAATTTTATTTTAGTCTCCAAGACACATCCTTATAATAGTCAACATAGTTTTGGAAGCTTTCATGTACCTCAGGTAGATAGTCTTTGTCAAATACCTACTTTTATCAAGCTATTTGAGACAGGAACAGTCTTCCAAGACATAAAAGAAATGAAAAACAAAATTGCTTTTGAAAAATGATTTAAAATTGTAACTCATTCAGAGGATGAAATGTACAGATCAAGAGGTTTCATTTTTTTATTTAAATTGTCAAATATTTCAATACTTGTGCAAAGTATTCAAGATTTTTTTCTGTGATATATATGGCATCATTCAAGTACTTTTGTAATAATTCATATAAATATTTAATATATTCTGTGATAACACAGGTGAATGTTAGGAAATTTAAAATCTTAAATGAACTGCAAATAGTCAGAGTTGTCCACTTGCTGTTTTTTAATTGTTTAATTTTTTTATAAGTTATATTATGTATAGCTCTTTCCTGTTATGTTAGGTCCATAAAGCTACTACGGCCAGTTTTTGAGACCTTGATATTTAAATTTTTTTTCCCATAAGGACCCATTGGAAATAAGATGTTAAACTTAATGGGTTATCCTATGTAATATATATGCCTCAAATATATGTACCTAGTTATGAATCAATATAGTTATTGATGATTATGGAAAATATATAATACTGTTATTTAATATTTGTAGTTTTGTGATATTTATCTGTGATAAGTGTTTGTATTTCATGACATAAATATTCACATTTTTTTTTATCCTATTCTATACTATACTGGCATGAACGTTACTGATAATATGAAAATGGCGATTTCATGTTCTGGCTTTACGTAATACACCGTGTCATCATAAGTTATGTTCTCTTCATATTTCAAATTTGCGATTTGACATGAAAAAAAATGGGACTTTCGGATATAAATCAAAATATTCATAAGGACAAAGTTAAAGTAAGCTGTATATACATTTATAAATGTTTTTCATATTAACTGGAAATATATTTCATGTGTATATCATATGTTTTGTGAACAAATACGACATGTAAAATCCATCTGACATGTGCTGTTGTGTCGTCATGCTAATATTTTCTTTGTTTGAAGATGATTTATATGAGACATGTCCATTACCGACTGATAACGAACATGTCAAGCCAAAGCTATGTTGTAAAAATAAGTTTTATTTGTTTTAAGATTAAATATAAAGCATAGGAAGAAATAATAGTACGAGTATTTTTTGTTTAAAAAAGTTTGAATTGCAGTCAATTGTAGTTTTGAGTTATGTAGAACAAGTTAAGTATGTCTCTTTTTAAATTGAGACAATATACTGGCGCAGCTGATTTTTTAAGTTTTATAGCCGTGAATAAGCATTGTATCTTGAAGTATTATTTATACATTTATCTACATAAATAATCTCAGAAATTCTTCCCTGACATGACAAAACATTAAAGTGCTGATGGCCGGAAAAATCAATAGCTGAGACACAAAGCGAGTAGCCACAGCGGTGGTCTGGTTGGAGGGGATGTAGAGCGTCTGCCTCGCATGCGGATGGTCGTGGGTTCGATGCCCTGCCATGTCATATAAAATAGTTCTAGAAGATTCTTCGCTTGTCACTCAGCATTAAGACGATAGTTCTAGGTCGGTCCGGTGTCAGTATAATGTGGCTTGGTGGAGTATCTTACCATGTGACTGCGGCAACAACAACAACAACAACAACAACAACGACGACAACAACAACAATAATAAAGAGAATTTCGAAAGAGAATGGACATATGCTTAACTTCAATAAATAAATTAACATTACTTTTTAAATGTTCGTTATTTTTTTCAGTTATTGGGTAAATTATATGTCAGTTGCAAATTGTTAAAGTTTTTTTTTTGAAAGTTTAACTTGTTTATCATTTCCATATGTTTTTATCTAATTAAAAGAGTTACCCATAATATCATAAAATGAATGCATACAATTTAATGATTGTTACTGTTTTCATGTTTCAAAATACAAAAAAGAGCTTATGCCATTTTAGCAAATGATTACGTGGTTTGAAATTTTGTTTATTGAATGCTCATAGTGTCGTGTTCTAATGCCAATTAAGGAAATATTAAACATTGATTTTTGTGTTTTTGAAATTACTGAAATGGATCTACCTATTGAAAATAACTTGGTTGATTATCAGCACTGTGAATTATTTATTAAGTCTTTAATAAGTTTATTTATGGAAAGCTTTTCAATTTGTTGAACATGCTATTTCTGTATTGGTATTTTGTCTCCTTTGTTCGAAAAGAAAAGGAATTAAACTGGAGATACACCCGGATGAAAACATACTGTTCTTCAATTATTATCTACAACTATACGGGTAACTTCATCACACATTAAGCAAATCATTGTTTTGTTTTGATATTGGTTATATAATGATACCATGTAACAACTAACGTCCGGGCGATATCTTCAAACGGGGATCGTATTCAACAATAGTATTTGAGAATATTCGTAATCAATATTTCAACCTTAGCTATCGACAGATATAATAATTGTGAGAGTTTATTTGACTATTAGATCTATCCGCATACTTGCACATTTTAGCCTTAAAGATGACCTCTTAAGTTTGTTTTTAAATTCATTCTTGAGTTCAAGTCTAAGAATATTCTTAAGAATGGTTGGTCAATTTAGCCCCAGATCGGTTTGTTCTAAATTACTGTTTCGCTCAGGTGTTGTATGAGATGGTTCATGAAATTGGGTTGACGATATATTCAATATATCTAGGCAGTATTTTTAATATCAATTGGCAAGTGTTTGACGATCCATTTATGCGTTGAAGTCTATTCAAGTTAAAGTAAATCATGCACGTCTTAATCAAACAGTACAAATACAATAGATATAACGTTTGATGATAGTCGAGGAAGATAATTTGCCAATCATGACTGACATTGAACAAAACAGCAACTATCCCAAACTTTTTTTATGCTCCTGGCAAAGCTGAGATATCAGAGGAATGAATCCACGCACGGCTACTACTTTCTGTTGCTATGTCTCTATCTAGTTGCTAGGTTAGTTTAAACATATTTTATTACCCTATAAACACATATTACAATATATAGCATGCATATAAGTCAAATACAATTTAAGGCAAAAGGGTCTGGCTAGGTGACCGGTCAAAAGCCTCTTGGTCAATAATGTACACATAGAGAAAAGCTCCCCTCTGGTTGAAATGAAACGGTGGACAAAAGTCCATTGATGAATTAGAAACAGTTAAAAATGCCCCTTGATGAATTTGAAAGAGTGGACAAACCCCCCTTAATGGACAAAATCCCCTTTATGTTTTTGAAACAGTAGACAACAGCCCTTTGATGATTTTGAAACAGTGGACAAAACCCCTTAATGGACAAAAGCCCCTAGTTCATCCATCTGCAAAATAAGATCAATTAAATATCGTTTGCTGTGCTATGCTTTTGTGGTAGGTCACCTTTTGGAGAATACTATGTGTGGTGGTGTTTTGGACCTTACTAAAATTGGATACACGGATATATGTTGTGTTCGCTTCTATGGCGCCTCCTTTGTGAAATCTTGATTTGTCCTGAAGTGATTGCTAAATAGAATGTGTTGTATTTCCAAGCGACAAATGAAATCTCTCCAAGGCGAAGTGAGGCATGTTAATATCCACATTCAAAATTATATTTGGTAAATAATCATTCTTGCTCTTACTTTTATGAACTTTTGTGAATAACTGTAACCCGGGTCCCTTCCTTTGGGGTGATCTATAAAATCAAAAACAGTTATTGTCAGTATTTTTCTGTTATTAACTACCTTTTCAGCAAGTAGAAGGACGTTTGCACAAGTCTGTTCATTTTCGGCTGATAAGAGTATACGACTTTCTCGGTTATACAGTCTAAGGCGCCGTCTCAAGTTCACTTACCTCCCACCGCTAAGGTGGTATGCTCGAGTCCCGCTCGCTCCAAAAAGTATGTGAGAAAGTTTGCCAGTTACTTACGGAAATACGGTGGTTCTACTCGGATTCATTCTGAGGTCTTTTCCACCAAGTACACTGGATATGCCATATATAACCTGAAGTGTATTGAAATTGCGTTAAACCCCATACGGTTAAACAAGTGAATCACTGACTGAATTTATGGCTGACAAAATACGGACTATCGGGAAATATCTTGGCGATAATTTGACGGAAAAAATATGCAAAACTGTTACAATTATCACACATATAAATACTTGTTGCCTTTGAGATATGTATTGTACTTTCAAAATTCTGTATTTTATGAAGCAAAGCAGCAAACAACTCATTGTCGCGATAGCACGGTAGCTGGATGGGATAATGGTCCAAAATACAAACGTCAAGAACTAAAGAAATACGAACTATTCAAAGCTTTTTTTAAAGCACTCTCATCTATGAAAGCTTCACGAATTCCAGTCTTAAAGGTAAGTTTACAGTAAAGTCTTATTCATCTTATGTTTTATATTCAGGTCTGGAGAATGTTGCCCTAGGAAAACCAGCGTATCAAGTAGATGTCGGCCATGATGGGTTTGCTTACTTGGCGGTGGATGGGGGACTGTCGCAACTTTATGGCGGCGGTTCCTGCACGCACACGGTTACGTACTCATCACCATGGTGGTACGTCGATCTGGAGTTTGAATATGTCATCGATCGTGTCATTGTATATAACCGTATAGACAGCTGTTGTTGTAAGTTGAGTCTTAAAGTCTTAAAGGGACACACGGTAATGTTGATTATTTTTTGTTCTAATGATTTTACATTAGTTAATATGTATTTAAATGATGCAGTTATGTTATTAAAGTGTGTACGAACACTCTTAATTTCATTTACATTTTGTGCGGAGAGTGTGGTCCAGTGGTAGTGCATCCATGATCGGATGTTAATGGGTTAGATCCTGTGTGTGGTGTCCTTGAGCAAGACACCACATATGTCTATAACTGGTTATACCCAGGTAGACTTCGCGGGTAAGTCGTCTAAGTTGGAAGAACTTGTTAGGTAGTCGAAGTAAAATTAATAAGTTTTGAAACTACATTTTGAAAAGGGACCCAGCTTTAACAAATGCAAGTAGTTCAGTTTCGGTAGCTTTTATCGATATCACAAAATATAAATATAATTGTATTTTTAACGATTTGTACTTAAAATTATGGTTTGTAGAAACGTTGGTAATTTCATTTACATAGTTTTCGAAAGAAAAACTTGGTGTGTAATAATTCATAGGAATTCAAAATGAAATAAAAAAAAAAAGGATTCATGCAAACACATTTGTAAAATTTGATTCATCATTGCCGAGTGTCGCTTTTAAATAACTTTATATATTTTGTTTTACCTCGTGTTTTATACCTTTATGCAAGCTTTAAGCTTTTAAATAACTTTATATATTTTGTTTTACCTCGTGTTTTATACCTTTATGCAAGCTTTAAGCTTTTAAATAACTTTATATATTTTGTTTTACCTTGTGTTTTATACCTTTATGCAAACTTTAAGCTTTTAAATAACTTTATATGTTTTGTTTTACCTCGTGTTTTATACCTTTATGCAAGCTTTAAGCTTTTAAATAACTTTATATATTTTGTTTTACCTCGTGTTTTATACCTTTATGCAAGCTTTAAGCTTTTAAAAAACTTTATATGTTTTGTTTTACCTCGTGTTTTATACCTTTATGCAAGCTTTAAGCTTTTAAATAACTTTATTTATTTTGTTTTACCTTGTGTTTTATACCTTAATGCAAGCTTTAAGCTTTTAAATAACTTTAAATATTTTTTTTAACCTCGTGTTTTATACCTTTATACAAGCTTTAAGCTTTTAAATAACTTTATATATTTTGTTTTACCTCGTGTTTTATACCTTTATGCAAGCTTTAAGCTTTTAAAAAACTTTATATGTTTTGTTTTACCTCGTGTTTTATACCTTTATGCAAGCTTTAAGCTTTTAAATAACTTTATTTATTTTGTTTTACCTTGTGTTTTATACCTTAATGCAAGCTTTAAGCTTTTAAATAACTTTAAATATTTTGTTTTAACCTCGTGTTTTATACCTTTATGCAAGCTTTAAGCTTTTAAAAAACTTTATATATTTTGTTTTACCTCGTGTTTTATACCTTTATGCAAGCTTTAAGCTTTTAAATAACTTTATATATTTTGTTTTACCTCGTGTTTTATACCTTTATGCAAGCTTTAAGCTTTTAAAAAACTTTATATGTTTTGTTTTACCTCGTGTTTTATACCTTTATGCAAGCTTTAAGCTATTAAATAACTTTATGTATTTTGTTTTACCTTGTGTTTTATACCTTTATGCAAGCTTTAAGCTTTTAAATAATTGCCTTGATTCGAGAATAATCATAATACTATTGAGAGACGCAGGTTAAGGGCTTAACACTAAAGGGAGGTATAACCTGCTTATCGTCAGTTTTATTTACTCAAATTTCCAACATTTATGTGCATAAATTGCATGTTGCAGGTATACATTTACAAATTTGATGCATTCAAATGCACTTTTTTACAACTCCCAGTAACTGGGTAATGTCAAACTCCCAATTGCTTGGTTTTACATACCGTAACAGTGTACCATTCCGCCTTCAATGTAAATTCAATGCTAAAACAGAAACACGCTCGCTAGGTATTTTGTTTTAATTTCGTGACGTTTCAATATGACAGCGCCCACATTCAATTTCTTAAATAGCACGTATATTTCGTATCTTGTAGCAAGCAGACTTGCAGATGTTGAAGTATATGTTGGGATGGATCAAGCCAGTTATTCACTGCTAGGTTACCATGACGGACCGATTGCCGGTGTACACACTTTTCAATTCACCCCTCCTGCTCATGGCAGATATGTTAAAGTTGCGTTGGCGGCGTCAAATCCTAACCACATGAGCTTGTGTGAAGTGCAGGTTATCGGATATAAAGCAACGGGAAATTGGGGTAAGTGCTTTTTGTGAACACCGTCCAGTAAATCACACCCTGACCTTATGTGAAGTACAAATTATAGGATATAAGCTTGTTTGTTTAATGCCTTTATTTAACGTCTGTCAGCTTGATCATTGATCCGCTATGCAGTGACACGTTATCTCGGATAATCACTAAATACTTCCTCTCATATTCAGAGATGGGAGATTCGTTGCTGAAGAACAACGTTCATGACTAATTACTACAGAGATTGTGGTCAGGTAGGGATACGAACTCGCAACTCCTGGATTTACAGCTAGAAGGATCTGGCCCTTGTGTGGAGAATAGGGTATAGACTATCGAAATCATGTCAGTTGGGAAGAGTTGGTTTTAGTATATTAATACCGTCGTTCAAATTTGAATAAATATAAGTAGTTGCTTACTAAAAAGATGGTAAATGATAATGATACATCATTATCTCCCTTTATGGAATAAAAATACTATGATATCACTGTATCTTCATGAGCCATCGTGTTTCTATGACTTTCCTTTTTATAACGTGTGAGTAGTTATGCTCCTAAACTGAATCTTTTTACATATAAAGCTATCAGTTCATCTATAATAAGTGTCTCTTCAGTCTAGATGTCTTGCATGTTAATTCTTGTATATAAGTCATGGTTGACACCAAATATAAATTGGGTTGGTTGACTATATTGTATTGTGCCCTTGGTTTACATTGTAGATAGGCGCGCTCGCCGTAGTCTTCTGGCTTGTAGATTTGTGTATGGTTGTTCACAAGTAAGACCGATTAGGCCGGTGTAAACTGACCTAGCATACTATGTTGTTATGTATTTACCGTGTCTATATTATTCATTATTTGATGATGTTTAATTATAAGTATATTTCATGTGTAATGATATTACTATTCATTTGTAAATGTGACTTATAGGTCCACTCACTCACTCACTCACTCACTCACTCACTCACTCACTCACTCACTCACTCACTCACTCACTCACTCACTCACTCACTCACTCACTCACTCACTCACTCACTCACTCACTCACTCACTCACTCACTCACTCACTCACTCACTCACTCACTCACTCACTCACTCACTCACTCATAATAATAATGTGCATACGTTTTGTAATCTGTAACAAGAAATAAAATGATTATTGCTAGAATAGCAGAGATTGAAGATTTATTCCGAAATACTTTTGCAATGTAACTGCACACTCGCTGTTTATGTATAACATTGCACAGTGATTAAGATTTAAGCTTGTGATATTTCTATATTTCCAGCAAAAGTCGGCCGTGTTCCATCAAGTCGAGGAACTGGTAGCATAATCAAGACCCAGACCGCCCAGTCGGCCGCACAGTGTTGCTACGTGTGTCTTAGAACGGTCGGTTGTGTGAGCGTGAATCTCAACACAACGTCGTCACTTTGTAGTTTGTTGTCATCGAGGGATACTGAGGCCAGTCTCACCAGCGACATTTCTCACTATTCCGTCCAGTAAACGGTTTCTTAGCACTTTGTAATATTTATCTATATAATATTTCATTCATATCAAAAGGGTTGTGACCAATCTAAGAAATATAGTCAAACCTGTCTTAAGCAGCCAGTCAAGAGAAGAAGCAAAAGTGACCTTTTACGACAGGTTGTTGCTTAATATAGGTTAATATGCTCTGGCAGTATATAAATGGGAAATGTGTCTATTTAAGACAAGCGGCTGCTTAATAGAGGTGGCCACTTATAGAGGTTCGACTTAACTCCTTTAATGTGTAGCTTTAGGCAATGAAGTATTTACTGTTTTTTTTGTTTCCCGGGTTTTATTTCGTTAGTTCAATGTAACAGTTGGGTATCGTACCATGTGTGTGCGGCATGATACTCCAGTCTGACTGTGCTTAGAATACAAGTAGACACAGCGACACTTAACACCATACAACGTTTGTTTGATTTTGTCATGTCTTTCTCAGTCTATCTCAGTATGTCCATGTAGTGTATTTAAAATATATAGATATATGGGTATATGTACCAACGTGCGTTTTTTTTCAGCGCAAGATTTGTTTTTGATATGTTGATGTATAGCTGTCATGCATGTTAAAGTGAAATAAAGTACTTTGTATTCTGTATGCTGAATAAAATTGTACATTCTATTCTAAATAGATATATCAGCCCATGGTCATTTGTAAAAAAAATTGCCTTCGTATAAAATTAAAAAAAACACGCTATATGTAATATTAAAAGTATTATAATCATGTGACCTAAAATTAGCATACAAAATTAGTTTCAATTTAAGTTTCGTTTATAATAAAGTTAAATGCAACTGTATAACTATTCAAGTAAACTCAAAATTAAATTAAACATTACATGTGTGCATTTGTGATTTGATTTATTTGTGATAATATATTTGTCACGAATACAAAGATACATGAAGCACATTTACATACAACATTACAGAAGCAATAACATGTATTTTAAAAATACATTAAACTAGTTAACTATTTAATATATTATATATCAGTTATCACAGATTTAATACTTTATCTTGTTACACAAGTATTCATTTTATCTAAAATATTAATTAATAATTTTGAGACATATATTTCACAGGATAACCCATAAAGTTGTTTTTAGTTGTTTTTAAGGTCACGGTATTTGTTAAAAGCTCGATAGTTGTATTAGTCAGCGAAATTCATCACTGCACTTGTTACCGCGTCTCAAGCAGGGTCGTTGATATAAGGAGTATAATTTAGAAATGCTTTCAACAGCATAATTTCGGATGTTGCTACGTATTCGATTTGCAGTTTTCATGGACAAAAATATAATTACTAGACTAAGTCAGCATTGTAAATATACACCGTGATTATGACATTGGATGGATCAGGACGGCGTTGTTCAAGCTATGTTAGCTTAACGCTCCTTTAAGTGAAAGTCTGTATGTTCAATATCTTTGAAATTCAAGTTTTTCATTTTTAAGTACAATGTGTAATAGAAGTAGAATGTTATTTTGTTACGATGGTCAATAAATTGTTACTTTGAATGTATTCAATCTCAAAATTCCATGAAATAAAAATTCTGCTTAACATGGTGTCAAGGTAACACTGCTTTGAACACACGGGCTCAGATGTCCTAACAGACAGGTAGTGATTGATTAGGATGTGGTCAAGCCCAATCCTTGATATCTCAAATCAGGCTCCTGTTTTATCAACATAATATACTGTCCATAACTTAAATCTAAGAAAAACAGCCAGGTGATCATGATTTTAGACTGGTTCCAGTAAAACTGCACATGGTTTCATTGGTATTGATTATACAATAAATACATAACCAGTCAAAATAAAGTTACGTTTTTAAGTATTTAAGTAAAATGTTGGTGAAATAGGTGCCAGATCTGTTCATCTCCAATGGGAAAACTATGCATATCCACCATTTCATAGCTATTACTCAATTTCCAAACTGTGACGTAATTCAACTTTCGCTGAAGCAACTGACCAATCAACGTTCTCAAATCTCATTGCTATGTTACGGAAGCAATCGGTGTAACTAGAATCCGCTGCTTAAACAAGCAGGGTCTCCAGCAAGAAGGCTCCTTTTTGCCTATTCACCTTAAAAAAAAGTTAAATGCCTCTCTCCAAAACTAAACAATACGCTGGTCGTATCGCATTTGGACTAAAGTTAATTGAAAACTAAAACAAGTCTACCATCCCGAGACAATGCAGAAAGCAAATGAAACTTCTTTAAACTTGTTAGAGTTGTTCAGCAAAAGTTGTTTCAATTTCTAAAATATAACCATTTCTCAATTATTGGGTAAGTTGGTCTGAAGAGAAATCATGTGATGTTTGTTACATGCAACGGATATATCGATCGCATTTATATCTATAGATTATGCGCTCATTTAAACTTTGTTAGCCTACTTTTAAAAAGGGTCGATACATTTAATATTTTTTTACTCTTGATTATATACTGAACGGAAGAGCTAATCCGCCAAATGAACGGAACAGCTAACCCGCCACTTTTGCATTTCCAATGTTGAGTAGTTTCATTATTCCAATTATTGTCAATTTGATAATAAAGACTTAGTCATTGTTATTTGAAAAATTCTTTCTTATTCAAGTCCAATTTTCAAGGAAATTGCTTAAATGCTTTTTGAGAAAATGCAGAAAATGTCAGGTGACGGGTTAGCTTTGGCGGGTTAGCTGTTCCGTTCAGTATATTTATTTCACTGTTTTTATTGTTCAAATCAAGTATTTATTTTAGCTAAGTACACAAGGATCGGTTGAACTGTTTAAAACATATCAAACTGAGATTTTCCTGAACTAAAAAGTCTCAATTTCTCAAAAAAGAACAATTGAACTAAGTGCATAATAATTACACAGAATTAAAGACATAAGAAATATTTACTCATAAGGAAAGGATAACATGCTACAATATCAATGAAAATAAATATATAGCTATTAAAACATGAGTTGAGGAATATTTCAAGTTTAGATGTTTAGTGAAATCGGGGCCAGGCCCCAGTTTCATTATCAAATGCCTCAACTCGAAATGTTATAACTGCTTTACTTCTTCCAATGAAACCCGATTTGCACGAAGAAATCAATTCCACGTGGAACTCAATTTTGTAAATGTCGGTGAATTGGTGTAATACAAAACACAAAACTAAGGTCATTATATCTATGATTCTTTACGCATTATCTTAATGACGCACCCCCTAGGCAGCGGACGATTACCTCGACGCAACGCCCTAGTCAGCGGACGATTAGCGGACGATTACCTCAACGCAACGCCCTAGTCAGCGGACGATTACCTCGACGCAACGCCCTAGTCAGCGGACGATTACCTCTACGCAACCCCTTAGTCAGC
Organism: Panopea generosa; assembly: GCA_029582155.1. Taxonomy (NCBI): domain Eukaryota; kingdom Metazoa; phylum Mollusca; class Bivalvia; order Adapedonta; family Hiatellidae; genus Panopea; species Panopea generosa. The sequence goes on from CM055909.1 coordinate 5,730,874, forward strand.
GGACGATAACCTCTACGAAACGCCCTAATCAGCGGACGGTTACCTCTGCGTAACCCCCTAGTCAGCGGACGATAACCTCTACGCAACCCCCTAGTCAGTGGACGATAACCTCTACGCAACGTCTAAATCAGCGGATAATTACCTCTACCCAACGCCCTAGTCAGCGGACGATTACCTCGACGCAACGCCCTAGTCATCGAACAATTACCTCTACGCAATCCCCAAGTCAGCGGACGATAACCTCTACGCAACGCCCTAGTCAACGGACGATAACCTCTACGCAATGCCCTAGTCAGCGGACGATAACCTCTACGCAACCCCCTAGATAGCGGACGATTACTTTTACGCAACGCTCTAATCAGCGGACAATAACCTCTACGCAAAGCCCTAGTCAGTGGACGATTACCTCTACGCAACTCCCTAGATAGCGGACGATTACCTCTGCGCAACGCCCTAATCAGCGGTCGATTACCTCTACGCAATGCCCTAGTCAGCGGAAGATAACCTCTACGCAACCCCCTTTTAAGCGGACGATTACCTTCACGCAACGCCCTAATCAACGGACAATTACCTCTACGCAACCCCTTGTCAGCGGACGATTACCTCTACGCAACCCTCTAGTCAGCGGACGATTACCTCCACGCAACGCCCTAATCAGCAGAAAATTACCTCTTCGCAACGACCTAGTTAGCGGACGATTACCTCTACGTTTAAATGGTTGAAATGGAAGAGAATCAAAATATTCAACCGATGCTTCGGAAAAATACATCTTAATCAGGATGATCAAAATCAGCCTATTAGAATGTTTGCCGGGCATTGCAAAACCGTATTAGGTGTCACGTGACTGATGTGTCTAGGCTACAGACTTGGTTCTAGACTGACATCTGTAAGGGACCGTCCCAAACATGGCAGACAGCCCGTAACTACACCCGCCACAGGACATCTGTTTGAAAGTATCACGTACCAGAAAAGCTCCCGACAGCTTCTGGATACTGCAAGATAGATAATCAGCATACGTCGGTAAGTGTTCGATCCATTTCAACCCATACAAAGATAAATATTTAATTAATTTGCGAAAAATGTCGATATGTAACGTTTAATTAGGCCACGCTCAAGCAAGGCGTAGCAATACAGAGTTTAACTTTATGTTGAAGTAAGTGCGATATTAACAACGTACCGGACATGTTATGTGTACCATATTAAGTGTGGAGCATGTGGTCCAATAGTAGAGCATAGGACAAAAAACGATGGGTCGTTGGTTCGATTCGCGCTCCGTCACGGCTATGTGTGGTGTCCTTGGGCAAGACACTTTATCCGCATATGCTAAGTACTGGTTCTTCCCAGGACTAGTAGAGAGTAGTTTGTCTAAGTTCTTAAACTTGTTTCACAATCGATGTAAAATCAATAAGTTTAAAACATAACAAATGAAGTTTTGTAACACAAATGCTGCAGGAGACCAATATCGAGTATTACTGTTTTTGATAGAAAGATATTCATATGAACAAATTAAACAGACCGTATAGATCTAGTTTTAATTTGAGAGTATGCTAGACGGTAGGCTTGCATCTCATATGCACGAGATAAATTTTACTTTTCCTCTTGCAAGTTGTAAATCCATTCCTAGTATATACGAGTACATGTGATACAGTAGTTAAACATGAACTGATATGGTAAATTTACTCTTTGCAATATCGTTCCTAGGATTTAGATATATTTAAAAAAATAATTTATAAAAGATGCTGTCATTGTTATTGATTGTGTTTTTTTTAAATAAATGTTAGTAGTGGCAGTGGTAGCGAAGGCCGTTGAAGTGAAGGCCGTGAGAGTGACAGTGTCGATTCCGTCGGTGGTAGTGACAGTGATGGTTGCGGTGGTAATGACAATGGTAGTGGTGGTGGCAGTTGTAGTGACGTTCGACAAGCGTTCGATGACTCGGGGTACAGTCAGATTCACAAGGTCTGGATTCATAATGATTTTAGTCTACAACTGAATGCGGCATTGGATTTATTTGATATAATATTAGGGCCTTCACAGGAACATTACTTCACGAACTTGGAAAGTATATCAATCGTATTGCTCTTAAAAAGAGTTGACTCATAGTGTTGACTGATATAGGTCAAGGCTTCCAATCATATTAACTGTAAGGACAGCCAAAACGGCAACATTTCCTTAACAGTTAAGAGTTATATTGGACTTATCCTTCTTCACAAAGGCTTCGGTCCCAGAATCGACGGACGTTTAGTTCACCCCCTCCCACAATACGTGTTGTACCCTTGGAGACAATGCACTAGATTTGTATATGCTTTCAACATGTGTTACTCCGAAATGCGTCGTGCGCGATTATATAAGTTGAAAGAACTTGTTTCCCAACCAATTTAAGATAAATGAGTTGTAGACTAAACTTGCTGATGACGAGATACCGGAAAATGTAAACACAATTAAACTGTTCTCTCATAACATACAATGCTGATCACAATTAAGTGACCAGCTCCAATTCAGGCTTAGTTCAAGGTTTGTTTGGTATATTAAAACCATATGCCTGAATGTCGAAAAAGGATATTCTAATACTCGTCGTCCTCATCTTCGCGTTGTTCGTCTACAGAGTCCACACCAACTTCTTCATAGTCCTTTTCTAAGGCAGCTAAATCTTCTCTAGCCTCTGAGAACTCGCCTTCCTCCATGCCCTCCCCAACGTACCAATGGACGAAAGCTCTCTTGGAATACATCAGGTCAAACTTGTGGTCTAGTCTGGCCCAGGCCTCGGCAATTGCTGTGGTGTTGCTTAACATGCAGACGGCACGCTGGACCTTGGCTAGATCGCCACCGGGAACGTTGGTCGGTGGCTGATAATTTATACCGACCTTAAAACCAGTCGGGCACCAGTCTACAAACTGGACTGAGCGCTTTGTCTTTATCGCAGCAATGGCGGCGTTGACGTCTTTTGGAACAACATCTCCGCGGTAAAGCAAGCAGCACGCCATGTACTTGCCGTGGCGTGGATCGCACTTTACCATCTGGTTTACAGGCTCGAAACACTTGGTCGTAATATCGGCTACAGAGTTTTGCTCGTGGTATGCTTTTTCGGCAGAGATGACGGGAGCGTAAGTTGCCAGCGGGAAATGTATACGTGGGTATGGTACAAGATTGGTTTGGAACTCTGTCAAATCCACATTCAGGGCACCGTCAAAGCGAAGGGATGCAGTGATTGAGCTGACAATCTGCCCAATAAGACGATTGAGGTTAGTGTAAGTTGGCCGTTCGATGTCCAAATTCCGTTTGCAGATGTCATAGATGGCCTCGTTGTCGACCATAAAGGCACAGTCGGAATGTTCAAGGGTGACGTGTGTCGTCAAAATGGCGTTGTACGGCTCAACTACAGCGGTTGAGATTTGCGGCGCGGGGTAGATGGCGAATTCAAGTTTCGATTTCTTGCTATACTCAACACTTAGTCGCTCCATGAGCAGAGAGCAGAACCCTGAACCAGTCCCGCCTCCAAAACTGTGAAATACTAAGAAACCTTGTAGACCTGTGCACTGGTCAGATAGCTTTCTTATTTTGTCCAGAACGAGGTCAATGATCTCCTTGCCGATGGTGTAGTGACCACGTGCGTAGTTGTTGGCGGCGTCCTCCTTACCTGTGATTAGCTGATCTGGATGGAACAACTGGCGGTAGGTGCCAGTTCGAACTTCATCTGAAACAGATAAAATGGAGATGTACAAATATCACGTTTAAAGTCAAATTGTGAAAGAGTAGTAGTTTGCAAAAAATAAGTTTTATTGAATCATAAACGTAGAAAATGTGAATAAGTTTATAGGAACTTATTTTAGCTCAATTATAAAAAAAGCTCCTCAGAGCTCATATGCATCTTACTCTCGGATCCGTTGCCTCTGTAGAAGAACTAGCACTGAATATTGTTTTTGAGAAGACATCGAGTCGAGCGTTGGATCGAACCTGCGACCTTTGGCGTTGGCGGCCAACACTCTTTTCACTGCCACATAGCCTCGCTCAAAAGTAGAAGGTCGCATTTCACTACATTAACACTCTCTCAGTATAATAACTGGAATAACATCTCAACGCGTACATTCATCATTTATCGTCTAATTATAGGTGCTCAAGTGGTAGAAAATCGAACCCATGCTCGGAGGGTCGTTGGTTCGGTCCGCCGCCACAGTCATGTGTGGTGTTCTTGAGCAAGACACTTTCCGCATGTGCTTAAAACTGGTTCACCCCACAAAGACACCGAGCGTGTTTTGTCCATGTTGTAATATCTTGTTTCATTATTTCACAATCAGATTAAAAATAAATAAGTTTTAGTTAATTATGTGTTGTCTGCGTAGAACGTGTGGTTCCTTTAACAAACTAGACTGTATGGTTGATTAGAGGCGCCATTTGGATTAGGGGAATAACAGTCATCACGTTACAGCAAAATGTATATAACTGCATCTAAAATATATAATGGACGTTATGTTCCAGTGTTCTCAAAAAAGCATTATCTCTGTGTTGTTCTTTTAACAAACAAATCATCCGTTCGGAATGCTGGTATTGGTCCTTTCAATGTGATGTAATTCCTTCATAAGTACAAGCATCAAGTAAATCAAATACACTCAATCAGTTGTTTTATATCGATTAATTATAGCTCGATTACAAAATAAACTTTTATGAAGGATGTGATTTTGTACACAAATAAAGCTGTCTGTCTGTCTGTCTGTCTGTCTGTCTGTCTGTCTGTCTGTCTGTCTGTCTGTCTGTCTGTCTGTCTGTCTGCCATTGGTACGAGTGACCAAACACTCTATCCACTACACCATCGTCAAGCCTTAAACCGTTTCCATGGTAACGCGTTATATCAATTGGAAAGGTACTTTGTTACTTTGGAAAATAAAGTCCTCGGGGAAATGTGCCGCAGCAAATATATGTTTTTTAAAATTCATTCTGAGATGAAAAGATATAGGGTGTCGTTTTATGTCGTTTTGGTTGACTTAATACACATTTTTAATTATTAATAACGTTTATAGATACAGGTCGTTTCTGACGACTGAACACGTCGCCCGTTTGTGAAATAAATGCGTCTGTTCACCTTAGATTAATAATTTATAATTGCTAATTGCTTATAACTGGCTGGTTTCTGTAATTGATATATAACCAAGTTCATTTCTGTAGCATGTTTAACGAACATAGAAAAGTCAACACTTTTCAAAAGGCATGCTTTTAAGTCTTTGTATGGAGTTTCTTTATTATTATTTACCGCAGCGGTGTTCTAGTGGTAGAGCGTCCACCTCGCATGCCGAAGGCCCTGGGTTTGATACCAAGCCGAGTCATATTTTGAAAAATGAAGAGACATTTAGAGGATAGTTGGAGGTGAGGTCAGCCCGGTGTCAGTATAATGTGATTTGGTCGGTTGTCATGCGGCATGATAATTCGAGGTGAGATCAGCCCAGTGTCAGTATAATGTGATTTGGTCGGTTGTCATGCGGCATGATAGTTCCAGGTGAGATCAGCCCGGTGTTAGAATAATGTGATTTGGTGGTATATCATGCGGCATGATAGTTCCAGGTGAGGTCAGCCCGGTGTCAGTATAATGTGATTTGGTGTGTTGTCATGCGGCATGATAGTTCCAGGTGAGATCAGCCCAGTGTCAGTATAATGTGATTTGGTTGGTTATCATGCGGCATGATAGTTCCAGGTGAGGTCAGCCCGGTGTCAGTATAATGTGATTTGGTGTGTTGTCATGCAGCATGATAGTTCCAGGTGAGATCAGCCCGGTGTCAGTATAATGTGATTTGGTGTGTTGTCATGCGGCATGATAGTTCCAGGTGAGATCAGCCAAGTGTCAGTATAATGTGATTTGGTGGGTTATCATGCGGCATGATAGTTCCAGGTGAGATCAGCCCGGTGTCAGTATAATGTGATTTGGTGTGTTGTCATGCGGCATGATAGTTCCAGGTGAGATCAGCCCAGTGTCAGTATAATGTGATTTGGTCGGTTATCATGCGGCATGATAGTTCCAGGTGAGGTCAGCCCGGTGTCAGTATAATGTGATTGGGTTGGTTATCATGCGGCATGATAGTTCCAGGTGAGATCAGCCCAGTGTCAGTATAATGTGATTTGGTGTGTTGTCATGCGGCATGATAGTTCCAGGTGAGATCAGCCCGGTGTCAGTATAATGTGATTTGATGTGTTGTCATGCGGCATGATAGTTCCAGGTGAGATCAGCCCAGTGTCAGTATAATGTGATTTGGTTGGTTATCATGCGGCATGATAGTTACAGGTGAGATCAGCCCGGTGTCAGTATAATGTGATTTGGTGTGTTGTCATGCGGCATGATAGTTCCAGGTGAGATCAGCCCAGTGTCAGTATAATGTGATTTGGTGGGTTGTCATGCGGCATGATAGTTCCAGGTGAGATCAGCCCGGTGTCAGTATAATGTGATTTTGTGGGTAATCATGCGGCATGATAGTTCCAGGTGAGATCAGCCCAGTGTCAGTATAATGTGATTTGGTGGGTTATCATGCGGAATGATAGTTCCAGGTGAGATCAGCCCGGTGTCAGTATAATGTGATTTGGTGGGTAATCATGCGGCATGATAGTTCCAGGTGAGATCAGCCCGGTGTCAGTATAATGTGATTTGGTGTGTTGTCATGCGGCATGATAGTTCCAGGTGAGATCAGCCCAGTGTCAGTATAATGTGATTTGGTGGGTTATCATGCGGCATGATAGTTCCAGGTGAGATCAGCCCAGTGTCAGTATAATGTGATTTGGTGTGTTGTCATGCGGCATGATAGTTCCAGGTGAGATCAGCCCAGTGTCAGTATAATGTGATTTGGTGGGTTATCATGCGGCATGATAGTTCCAGGTGAGATCAGCCCGGTATCGGTATAATGTGATTTGGTGGGTAATCATGCGGCATGATAGTTCCAGGTGAGATCAGCCCAGTGTCAGTATAATGTGATTTGGTTGGTTATCATGCGGCATGATAGTTCCAGGTGAGGTCAGCCCGGTGTCAGTATAATGTGATTTGGTTGGTTATCATGCGGCATGATAGTTCCAGGTGAGGTCAGCCCGGTGTCAGTATAATGTGATTTGGTGTGTTGTCATGCGGCATGATAGTTCCAGGTGAGATCAGCCCGGTGTCAGTATAATGTGATTTGGTGTGTTGTCATGCGGCATGATAGTTCCAGGTAAGATCAGCCCAGTGTCAGTATAATGTGATTTGGTGGGTTATCATACGGCATGATAGTTCCAGGTGAGATCAGCCCGGTGTCAGTATAATGTGATTTGGTCGGTTGTCATGCGGCATGATAGTTCCAGGTGAGATCAGCCCGGTGTCAGTATAATGTGATTTGGTGGGTTATCATGCGGCATGATAGTTGGAGGTCAGGTCAGCCCGGTGTCAGTATAATGTGATTTGGTGTGTTGTCATGCGGCATGATAGTTCCAGGTGAGATCAGCCCGGTGTCAGTATAATGTGATTTGGTGTGTTGTCATGCGGCATGATAGTTCCAGGTGAGATCAGCCCGGTGTCAGTATAATGTGATTTGGTGGGTAATCATGCGGCATGATAGTTCCAGGTGAGATCAGCCCAGTGTCAGTATAATGTGATTTGGTTGGTTATCATGCGGCATGATAGTTCCAGGTGAGGTCAGCCCGGTGTCAGTATAATGTGATTTGGTGTGTTGTCATGCAGCATGATAGCTGGAGGTCAGGTCAGCCCGGTGTCAGTATAATGTGATTTGGTGGGTAATCATGCCGCATGATAGTTGGAGGTCAGGTCAACCCGGTGTCAGTATAATGTGATTTGGTGGGTTATCATGCGGCATGATAGTTCCAGGTGAGATCAGCCCAGTGTCAGTATAATGTGATTTGGTGTGTTGTCATGCAGCATGATAGTTGGAGGTCAGGTCAGCCCGGTGTCAGTATAATGTGATTTGGTGGGTAATCATGCCGCATGATAGTTGGAGGTCAGGTCAACCCGGTGTCAGTATAATGTGATTTGGTGGGTAATCATGCCGCATGATAGTTGGAGGTCAGGTCAACCCGTTGTCAGTATAATGTGATTTGGTGGGTAATCATGCCGCATGATAGTTCCAGGTGAGATCAGCCCAGTGTCAGTATAATGTGATTTGGTGGGTTATCATGCGGCATGATAGTTCCAGGTGAGATCAGCCCAGTGTCAGTATAATGTGATTTGGTTGGTTATCATGCGGCATGATAGTTGGAGGTCAGGTCAGCCCGGTGTCAGTATAATGTGATTTGGTGGGTAATCATGCCGCATGATAGTTGGAGGTCAGGTCAATCCGGTGTCAGTATAATGTGATTTGGTGGGTAATCATGCCGTATGATAGTTGGAGGTCAGGTCAACCCGGTGTCAGTATAATGTGATTTGGTGGGTTATCATGCGGCATGATAGTCCAGTGTGGCGGTGTTTAGAATACTGCCTCAAGTAGACAAAGTCGCCATATAACGAATACGTGTTGATTGATTGATTGATTGAATATTTAGCGTCATGTTATGCTAATGAGGACTAACAGACGATCAGTTAACCTAACCACTGTTTCCTACGATCCTGAAAGGTTAACCAGTATTCAGTACACCCATTCTCTGCAAGAAACTGATAACTTTCCCATTTGAATCAGCAGTAAAAGACGAATGACAATGAAACTCAATGTCGTATATCAATCATCACGGAGACTGTGGCCGGGCGGGAGTTCGAACTAACGATCCCCGTATTGATAGTCAGACGCACTGACGACTGAGCTAATCGGGTCGGACAATACGTGTTGAAAGCTACAGTCACAATAAACACAACTTTATTAGTATTGTATCATTTATAAGAATGTTGATATGAACGTCACTTCTTATGATTGGAATGAGCTCACGTGGCAGACCTTAGAACTATTTCACATGCGAAAGAGGTTGTTTTAGACTTATTCATTTTACATCGACTGTGAAACAAGTTCTTACAGCTTAGATAAATCACACTTGAAGTATTTCTGGTTAGAACCAATACTAAGCTTATGCGGATGAAATGCCTTGGTTTAGCATATTTTATTGCATAATATAGAAAAATGCAAACATGTTGGGCCGCAAATTCTGGCAACATTAGTTACGACCCTCCCCTTTCAATATTCAAATAACATCCGATTCAAGATGGCTATTATAACAATCAATAGGATATAAACCAACAATGAAAGAAATGAAGAGATAAATAAAGGAGAAAATGATAAAAGTAGGAAATAAGAAAAAAGAGAGAAAATACATAACGTTTATTTTTAAGTGCTGTCATATTATCGTTCCTGGCACTGAAATGTATTGCTCAGGGATACTACACATAGCCGTGGCGGAGGATCGAAACCACTACCGCCCGATCCTAGATACGATACTGAACCACGCGCTCCGCGGGAGAGGTTGTGGACCAAATATGTTCTATACGGTACGTTCGGCATTCCTATCCATATATAGATACTTCTATCCTAGGTATCCCGCAAGGATATTATGAGCAGCCTCGTTTTCGAGTATTGAAGGATTTCGAACTCATGTATGACTAATTAAGTTCAACTCGACCCGATGCCCCTAAAAACAACAACACTCAGTACTGGTACTACACCAGAAACGAACTCGAGATGGGTTTATATATTGGTGCTTCTTGTCTCGCACAAGAGACCGACGGGTTTACTTCACCGCGAAGGATGTAAACATCATTAGTTTATACTAATTCATTTGAGCTCGGTTGCGGAGTAAACTCAAAACTTATTTTGATTGTAATCGAGTCCTTGGCTCTGACCTGCATGGGATCAGACCAACGACCTGGGGCGTGAGCGGCCAACACTGTATTCACTGTACTATGGACCCGCTAACATCTCTATCAGACAACAGGGCGGTGTGTCGGTTCCGTGCTACTCACCAATGACTGTAGGTTCAAGATCGCAGAAAATCGCCCTGGGGACGTGCTTTCCAGTTCCAGTCTCGGAGAAAAACGTGTTAAAGGAATCGTCCCCGTGTCCGATAGTTTTGTCGCTGGGCATCTGTCCATCGGGCTGGATTCCGTGCTCAAGACAGTACAACTCCCAGCATGCATTTCCCATCTGACAACCAGCCTGGCCGACGTGCACAGAGATGCATTCACGCTGCAGATAAAAAAATAGAAGTTAAAAACCGAAAAGTAGCAATTGCAAGGTATCACGTTTTTGTGGAACAGTTCTGAGTAAGAATGTTTTGCTCTTTATTGCCCTTAAAAGTGGGATATCATAACAACAGCAACAGCAACAACAGCCACAACAACAACAACAACAACAACAACAACAACAACAACAACAACAACAGCAACAGCAACAGCAACAGCAACAGCAACAGCAACAGCAACAGCAGCAGCAGCAGCAGCAGCAGCAGCAGCAACAACATCAGCAACATGAACAGCAACAACAACAACAAAAACAGCAGCAGCAACAGCAGCAGCAACATTAGCAGCAGCAGCAACATCAACAACCGCAGCAGCAACAACAAAAACAGCAATATCAGCAACAACATCATCAGTAGTAGCAGCAGCAATAACAGAAACAGCAGCTACAGCAGAAACAGCAGCAACAGCACATTCATTATAAAAAAAAACATTAAACGAAAGAACAAGTCAACGTGGCCCTCAAACATACATCTAAAATTACATCAAATTGCAAAACAGTATATGCCTGGAATTTCCTAATGTATTCCTACTTTCTTCATTTTCCTAGGTAAGTATATATTGTATTACAACTTGGTTATACGAGATTTAATTGGTCACGAGTGGTGTTCTTAAATTCACAACATTATGTATTCGTGGAAACGACTACGGCGTTATAAAAACAATATTATTAAATATGCATATATATCAACGCATGTATTTAATGAAGTTGGGCATACTATACCCTCCTTAAATGTGAATGTTAAATATAGAAGTTATAATTAGTTGTAGAAATTATTGATGTATCATTTTTATCATCAAAAAAGGCTATTATATATGTCTACTGTATTAATCACGTTGATTTACCACAGCGATTGTCTAGTGCTAGCGCGTCCGACTTGCATGCGGAAGGTCGTGGGTTAATAAAGATCAATTTCACGATGAAGTTGATTCACTTTTGATGTATGAATGTAACGTGATGAACATGCATACATCAAACTGACAACAGTACTTGATGTATGAACGTAACGTAATGAACATGCATACATCAAACTGACAACATTAGTTAATTGACGAGCGTGGCAGCATACAATTAACATAGAGATTAAGAAAGGTATACGCACGGACAAATGTAGATATGGGATGGACAACATTTTTTGAAACATGGATATTTGCAATTTCTATCCAATCCCTAGTTACCGTTCCATGAAATATATTCGAGCTCCAATAGTTCAGTTCACGCCATCATAGTAACACGTATACGCGTAATGTATTTGCTACTCAGAATTGTTTAAAATGTATGGATGCAGAGGCGTTTTATTAAATATAAACCAGTGTCATTGAACGTAGAAAATGGCACATACGTTAAAGAAAAAACGAAACCAACAGAAACCAAATTGAATAAATGTTATTTTAAAGTCCTTAAGATCAGTCCATTACCTCTAGATTAATTCGACAAATATATTTAATTGTACATGTGAATCCACGCGGTATAAATAGACAAAAACTGCTAATATTTCGTTATTTTACATTTCTAAATAAAGATAAATATAGCATTATTCAAAATGAAATATTGCAACTGAAATTAAACTTTATGAATTTGAAATAAAAGTCTCACCATTTTTCCTTATTTCCGACTATGGTCAAAACATCAACAATTACAATCAAACGATTCCCCGCAACATGAACCGTTGAGCAGGAGATGACGTGATGTGGATACCAGATAAACCAAAACTCCGCTCTTATAGTCAATGTATCGCATCGGCGCCAGTAATGTTTTTTTCAAAACAAAGAGAAACATCGTGGTATCACTATGGTTATGGGAGAAGACCTCAATGATTTTAATTAATCATGAATTAAACGCTCAATTAGTTAGCAATATTCGACATATTTCTGTTTATAAAAACATCGGATGATTGACCAGTTTATTCTACATGGAAATACAACAAGTGGAATATAAATGAGTGAATGTAAATATATAATGAATGCATTAACTTGTGCATGAAACGGTTCACAAACACAGGAATAACTAATCAGCATTGCTTTCAAACGAAAAGTGTATTTCTCCGGTGTTTTTCTTTATTTCCATATTTGTTTTAAGATATGAAGATATTGATTATTGAGCCAAACGGCTTTGAAATGGTCAGATACTAACAAGTTAATCTGCAAAAGTATATACTAGCATTGTAACTAGGCGCACTCGCCGTAGTCTGGTCTGTACATTTATGTCTTGGTTATTCATAAATAATTATCTCCATATATACATCATGCATTGTGAATAAGCATTTGAAAAGATCCCAAAAATCGTAAATTCCGTTGTTGCGAATTTAATTAGTTCCCTTTATGAAATTAAATATATATGCATTTACTGTATCTATATGATCCAACGGGTTTATAAACCAGTCCTTTATATAGCATGTGAGTAGTCATGAATCCTTAACTGGATCCTACTCATATAAAGCTATCACTTCATGTATGTAAATTTGTCCACCCTGTCCAGATGTGTTGCATGTAATTCCATAGTATATAAGTCATGGTCGACACCAAATTTATTGGTTTGGCAGAGGCCTTGAAATTGTATCTATAGTTTGCATTGTAACTAGGCACACTCGCCGTAGTCTGGTCTGTACATTTATGTCTTGGTTATTCACAAATTATTATCTCCATATATATATATATTATATATATATATATATATATATATATATATAAAAAGAAAAAAAAAAAAAAAAAGAAAAAAAAAACATCTTATAGGTCATACGGAAATGTTGAAATCACATTTTTTTCACGTTTACGCATCAAATCGATCTATGCACTCGTGAACGTACTACCATAATATGAAAAATAAACCGCAGCAGTGGTCAATGGACAGAGCGTCCGTCTCGCATGCGGAATGCCGTGGGTTCGATTCCCGGCCGGGTCATACTAAACACCTGAAAAATGGTATTAGAAGCTTCCTTGCTTGGCGCTCAGCATTTAGAGGGTAGTTCTAGGTCTGGTCGACCAGGTATTAGTATACTGTGACTGAATGTCAAGTATCTGCGGCATAATACTCCAGTGTGACAATGCTTGGAATACTGTTTCGAGTAGACACATACCGTCCCGATATGACCGAAAAATTGTTGAAAGCAACTCTAAACACCAATGTTACACAATACAATATACTTTAATCGAAAATAAACTATTCTTTATTCTGTAATAAAAAGTGAAAATGTATTTCTTTCTGAGGCTTCATATCTAGGATCTTGAGATAGTGCTTTTGACTACTCGGCCACGGACAACCGAAAGTAAAAGAAAACTGCTTTATGCATGCAAGTGCTAACAATAAATATATATTTATATAAATTATTTTTAAATACAGAGTGGTAGTTTTTTGGCTCCTGTTTCTTTATATTAAATTTGTTTTGACTGTTTCTTATTTTATAGTCTACTTTCATCATGTATTTATTTGGATTGTAAATTAACTGTATATTATTGTCTTTGTCGAATATCTGTAATAATTTTAGATGGCACAAGGAAAATGTCCTGCCGAGTTGCCATTAACATTGAAACATGAAACTTGATAAATAATGTTGTAAGATATATTCAATGCTCCCCCCACACACACACCAAGGTGACCGCATACAGGCGAACTAGGACGCCTTTCAAGGTCCAGTATCTTCCCAATATGAAGCATAAAGGACGTCCGCTGTACACTGGGGTGTTACGTTTTCGAGGGATGAGAAAAATGTTTTAAAGTTTTGCACATTTCGTTTATACGGAGATCAGAGCTATACCGAATCTTCCCTGGGTATAACCAGTACGCATATTAGTTCGCCTGGCCCGGGTTATCATCGATGAAGGTTGGTTGCTGGTCACCCTAGGGGCGCAAAGTTACGCTGGTTGGTCGTTGGTCTTCGATCGATTTTCGTTAACTTATTGTCAATTGTCGCCTCCACTGGTCACTCGACCTCAAGATATCAGTGACAGTGAGCTTTTAGTATTAGTTTTGTTAGTGAACATAAAGCAAGTTCAAAAGTCGTAATACTTAAAAGGTCTCTGGGCAGATAATATATAATTGATGGTGACACTTAAAGTGAAACGTACACAATTCCCACGTGACGCTATATTTAAACTGTGCATCAGTCACGGCAGATGACTTAGATATAAATAATTCTGTTTTGAAATCAGCACCGCGAACAGTGGAGTAAAACGTGGTTCAAAGTCAATAATGGGACACCATAGCAAATACATCGTATCCAAAACTATAGAATATAATAAGAGGTTTATGGATTCAAGGACTTGTGTCTCTATATAATTCCTTGATGCATTGCTCTGTTTGAAAAAAAAAGGTTGTATGGTGTTTAGCGTCGCTTTCAACAAATGTGCAGTCATATAGCGACAGTGTCTATTTGTGACAGTATTCTAAGCGTTGCCACACTGGAGTACATGCCGCAGACACATGGTATGATATCCAATCCAGACACATTATACTGAAACTAGTACGGTCAGATCTAGAACTATCCTCTAAATGCTGAGCACCAAACGTTGAAGCTTCTATTACCATTTTTCAAGTCACTTTAGTATGACCCGGTCGGGAATTGAACCCACGACCTTCCGTATGTGATACGGATGCTCTACCACTAGACCACAGCTGCGGTTGTTCAAATACATTGTATCCAAAACCATAACATTATATCGTTACTATGGATCAAACAAGAGGTCCATGAGGACATGCATTGCTCTACTGGAAATATCTAATGTAACGGGGGAGATATGATGTTACATATATCATATTTGATGCAAGGTTAACTTTCTTTTTTAAAAATGCAATTAAAAACCCAAATATTTTATTGAATAGCTATTTTGATAAAAACAAGCAGCAAATAGCATTTTTGATCATTCAAGAGAATTACAACTTTATCATGTCAATGCATTCATTTCTGTTGATAAACTGTCTATCCGAAAAACATAGGCTCATCACGTCAAAGCATGTTTATTCGGCACATGACGTCATTATGTATATTTATGTTGTGACATGGTCGGAATCACTAGGGACTGAAACAAAAGTTTAATGCTGGTTTTCAATTCCATAAAAAGAAGAATATTGACATGAAAAAAAGAATACCATGTTAGTGTATAATAGTGTCAACTTCATCAGTCTTTGCACAATAAAGTTTATAATATCAGACACCAACATGATATTCTCTATTTATAAGCGCCGGGCCTTGTTAGCTCAGTCGATTGAGTGTCTGACTATCAATCCAGAGATCGTGAGTTCTAATCCCTGCCCAGCAACAGTCTCCGTGATGACATTGGGTATCATTATCATTCGTCTCTCACCGCTGATTCAAGTGGGAAAATTATCAGTTACTTGCGGAGATGGGGATGCTAGAGTACTGGTTAACCTTTCTTGATCCCAGGAAACAGTTGTTAGGTTAACTGATCGTCTGTTAGCCCTCGATGGCATAAAAATAAAGCTAAATATTCAATCAATCAATTTATATTTATGAAAAAGAACTTTATAAGATTTTATCTTCCATTCTAATCCATATTTATACTAATCTTATGTGTATATAAATATGTACATTTGAATGAATAAATATGTTTAAACCAGTCTGTTTATAAGCTGTCCAGTAGTTTATCATGTCACGGATACATAATGTAAATGCTACTGGGGAATTCATGGTCCAGTGTCGTAGCATCGGACCCAACATTGAATGATTGTGGGTTCGAATCTTCGCCACGGTTATGTATAGTGACATTGAGCAAGTTTGTGTGTGTGGTGGTGGGGGGAGGTTGAGGCGGAGAGGTACTGGGTATTATGAATTTAGAGACCATGTACACTTTTAAGTCGAAGGAGGTATTACGTATTTGGCTATTTTCACAGGTGCACATGCCAATTCTGGTACACGGTTTTAATTGATTCATCATCTATATTTGACAATCTTTACTGTTGTTGTTGTTGTTTTTTGCTTTTTTTGGGAGGGGGGGGGGGGGAGGGGGGGAGGGGGGGGGGGGGGGGTGACGAGTGGGACGTCTGAATCAGTCAAGTAAATATAAACAAAACAATTTTGTAACATCATCCAAACAGTACGTTTTATTTACAACTAATAAATATATAGTTTATATATAAATTATAGAAGACAAAAGTCATATTTTACCAGACATATACACATTTGTAATTATGTCACTGATTTTACCAACGACCTATAGAAGAATCTCTTTCTAATCCCTCATTTTACAAACGACTGTAACAAATATTGAGAAGAATGGTTAAAGCCGACACTGAACTCTCTACTACAGCATGCAAGTATGGAGATACAGCTCTTTACAAGGCCAGTTGATTCAGAAATGTTTAAACACTTGAAAGTAAGGTACAAAATAGCTGTCTGACAGTAAAAAATAGTTTTTATTTCAATTTAGAAACATGTGTTGCAATTCTTCAGTGTCTTATTGATGATGAGATCTTATAAATGATATATGTTGTTGTTTGAACAAAATAATATATATGTATAAATGCTAAAATGCATGCATTACTAAATTAAGTGTTTGTCATAAAAACAGTTGTACTTATACATTTTAATTTGTTAATATTACATTGTCATGCTGTTAATGTTGTTACAGAAGGTCACATTAAACATATGATGTATACCTTGATTTCAATAGTATTATGTCATATTGTGTTACCTTCTATCAAGGCCTTATATAGAATAGGAAACTTGCATTTCTCTACTTAATGTTGATCAAATAGCATGTGAAGAATTGTTAAGTCGGCAAATTGATCATTAAAACTGTACAGGCAACTGATTTCTTTACATAAATTGTAAGATGTACCAACCTTAGATATTTTATACTGATTTAAACACACAAAATGATCTTTTTAAACATAATATGTTGGGAATGGTCTCGTTTTGTAGAGAATACCATTGTGCAAAGACAGAATTTGGATTTGTTTTTCTGAGATGAATAAATATTTGATGAGACTTTGTGAGATTTTGCATAAATACGCGAGCGTCATAACATCTAAACCGATTGCATTTCCTTTTCAATATAAGTCCTTGTTTCTATAAATAAAGATGTTAATATTATTCCACTAGTTGTACAAAAAAGGCAATTCAAAGCAAACAACAGTACTTATATTACAAGAGGTGCCTTTTTGACTTCCCTAATATAGGTGTAAGCCCACTACTGATTCTTGGTCTTTTTTCTATAGTAAATAAAAAAGGTTTGCATGTTTCTCATTGAAGACCCAAATGAAAGAAGTAAAAGATGGAGAAGAACTTTATAAGATTTTATCTTCGGTTCTAATCTATATTTATACCTAAACTGAATTGTATGTATGTACATTAAAATTAATAGATATGTTTAAACCAAGAAGTGAAACATACACTTTATTGTTTGTCAACCTCTACACTAACAAAATATGATGAGAAAAGTAGCATAGGGGCCATGAGGCATATAAGAGACATTTTTTTCTGTTCAGTGTGCACTGTGACATTGTTGAAAAAGTGAAGACTTCCAAAATCCTGTATTAATACCCTCATAACTTAATCTCCAAGCATCAACTTCTTTTTCTAAATCAACATAAAACAAGAGGCCCAAGAGGGCCTGAGGATGCTCTACTGACTCATAGTGGCCATAGCCCTTTTTGAAATTTCACAATATTTACCCTTTTTGAGGGGCTGTCTTAACAACTTATGGATAAATACCCCCACCACACCCATACTGAACAAAAACTTAATTGTTTGGGTATGAAAAGGACATACTTTAAATTCCCGTACCATTCATCAGTAAAAAATAAAGTCCTCTGTACAGAACCCTTATACAACCCAGCCCCTTAATTTGTCAGAACTTCAATCACCATTAGCGATTTCTTATAAGCAGAAATGATTCAAATTTTAAACAAATCTAACAAAACTATAGTTGGTCATCATTACTACATAAACATTTTAAAAATCTGTTGGGCCTTTCCTCAGAAGAAGATTTTTTAAGTTTTGGACTATTTTGATTAATGGCGATCATCTTGAATTTAAGATCAAAAAAGTATCCCCTATGTAAAATTCTAAGTCCCCTTACATGGCCCCTATAAATTTAAACCCCTCAATTCTTATCTGCAATCAAACCCCTACACATAGGAATAATTTATGCCAAATATGAACAAATCTGACATACCAGTTCTTTAACAATTTTAGTAATTCCCAATTTTTACCTTTTAGGGGCCGCTTCTGACCCCTTAAGACAGTGGAACCCAGTCATTTTTACAAATCTGAATCTCCTTCACCAAACAATGCTTCTGTGAATATATTGGCAAAATCATTTCCATTTAAAAAAAAAAAAAAAAAAAAAAAATATATATATATATAATATAATGACATGTGTCCCCTAATTGAACCCTCAGGGCGGGTCATTTTTAACACTAGGGACACCATTTGAACAAATCTAACAAAACTATAGTTGGTCATCATTACTTCATAAACATTTTGAAAAGCTGTTGGACTGTTCATGAGAAGAATATTTTGCACTATTTTTAGAAATGGCGGCCATCTTGAATTTCAGATAAAAAAAAAAACAACTTCTGTATAGTCTCCTATGTCATAAAAACATCCATATGAATTTTCAATTTAATTGGCCAAGTGGTTTCAGAGAAAGTGCTGCTAACATATGACAGATCACGGACAACGCGCTATCGCATAAGCATTTCTGGCCTTTGGCCAGTAGAGCTAAAAATGACAATGCTTTCATTATGTTCAAAATACAATTATAATGTCAATCAAGAAAAAAACATTTTTAAAGAAGAAATAAAAATTATTAGTAACAAGAAACAAAGATAATTTGTAACCATGATAGCAATTCCCATTGCATATGGAGGTGCTATACATATATAAAAAAAAATGAATTTAGGCTGCATTAAGACCATTTGGTATCTAATTCTAATAAACTCAAAAATCATAACAATGTACACACACATTTGACTTTTTTACACTTCATTGAAATTTGGGGGTCATGATTTTATTTATATCTATCATAGTTCAGTTTATGGTGCAATCACAAGCAAATGTCCATGTCTAGCCTTCAACGTAATTCAACACCAACTTTGATAGGTCGTTTTGTACGAAGAAACGTTTCCTGTATTATTTCTAATTTTTCCTGAAATGAAAAAAAATAAAATTGATAAAAGCCCGATGTAAGATAATTATAAAACAAAAATGGGAAATAATTGGTGCTGCATGAATTTTAAATGTAAACTTTTTGAAATTAGCCTTTAAAAATATTGTTGGGGCAATCAGGGACCATGCAGCACCTGTGTCTACGCCAATCCCGAATATCCTGGTTACATGGCAACAAGGAACAGACATATGTGATGTATGTGCAATATAGAATTTGGTGGTTAAATACACTAATCTCAATAAATATGCTTATCTTGCACTATTAATAGAGAAATGTGGAAAAATATAGGAACTAAATACCAGCGGAATTTGACAGATATTTTATGGAAATGTATATCCTTTCCAAAATAACCATTGAATATAATCAATAATTACAAAGATTATGATATGCTGAATAGCAATGAATAAATATAACCAATAATTACAAAGATTATGGTATGCTGAATAGCAATGAATAAATATAACCAATAATTACAAAAATTATGGTATGCTGAATAGCAATGAATAAATATAACCAATAATTATAAAGATTATGGTATGCTGAATAGCAATGAATGAATAAATATAACCAATAATTACAAAAATTATGGTATGCTGAATAGCAATGAATAAATATAACCAATAATTACAAAGATTATGGTATGCTGAATAGCAATGAATAAATATAATCAATAATTACAAAGATTATGGTATGCTGAATAGCAATGAATAAATATAGTTAGTAAGATGTATTTGTTTATTTTGTTACATACAAACACATGTTGGCGTGATGGGACAGGTGTAAAACCTGGCAGTAGTGTATTTAGAAATACCAGCTGGCCGTGCATACCATTTTCTTTATTTATAAACTGATCTCAAAAAGGTTTATATGTTAAGCATGCTTACAATATTTAGTTTCTGAAACTAAAATGATAATTAAAATCCATTATCAAATGAATGATAAACAGACAGTTGAAAGGTGTACTTTTGTCACTTTGTCAGACAAATTTCAAGATATGAATTAAGGTTTTATTTCTATGTTTCTATTTAATTGTTGTGCAGTAGGCAATATATTACAATTGAAATCAATGCATTTAAGCACCAAAACCATTATAACACAAACAATACTTCCTGTAGCCAGAATGTGTTTTAATTCAGCTTGTTGCCAATGTTGCTGTTTTCACAATGACATTTTAAACTTTACAGTAACTTTACGAATTTCAGTATAAAAATGATAAAATAACATTGTAGTTTTACCCAAGTTAGTTAGAAAATATAAATAATGAAAGACAATTTTCATTTTTTATCAGATGATGAAAAAACATATTTTCAATCCTTAAATGAATGTAATACAGCAACAATGGATTAAGCATTAAACAATTTGTGACCACGAGGTCCAGTATCTGTCCCATGATCGGAGGGTTGTGGGTTCGATCCTCTCTGCCATGGTTATGTATAGCAGTATGTGCCCCATGATCGGAGGGTTGTGGGTTTGATCCTCTGCCATGGTTATATATAGCAGTATCTGTCCCATGATCGGAGGGTTGTGGGTTTGATCCTCTGCCATGGTTATATATAGCAGTATATGTCCCATGATCGGAGGGTTGTGGGTTTGATCCTCTGCCATGGTTATGTATAGCAGTATCTGTCCCATGATCGGAGGGTTGTGGGTTTGATCCTCTGCCATGGTTATGTATAGCAGTATCTGCCCCATGATCGGAGGGTTGTGGGTTTGATCCTGTGCCATGGTTATGTATAGCAGTATGTGCCCCATGATCAGAAGGTTGTGGGTTTGATCCTCTGCCATGGTTATATATAGCAGTATATGCCCCATGATTGGAAGGTTGTTGGTTTGATCCTCTGCCATGGTTATATATAGCAGTATCTGTCCCATGATCGGAGGGTTGTGGGTTTGATCCTCTGCCATGGTTATGTATAGCAGTATCTGCCCCATGATCGGAGGGTTGTGGGTTTGATCCTCTGCCATGGTTATGTATAGCAGTATGTGCCCCATGATCAGAAAGTTGTGGGTTCGATCCTCTGCCATGGTTATGTATAGCAGTATCTGCCCCATGATCGGAGGGTTGTGGGTTTGATCCTCTGCCATGGTTATGTATAGCAGTATGTGCCCCATGATCGGAGGGTTGCGGGTTCGATCCTCTGCCATGGTTATGTATAGCAGTATCTGCCCCATGATCGGAGGGTTGTGGGTTTGATCCTCTGCCATGGTTATGTATAGCAGTATCTGTCCCATGATTGGAGGGTTATGGGTTTGATCCTCTGCCATGGTTATGTATAGCAGTATATGTCCCATGATTGGAGGGTTGTTGGTTTGATCCTCTGCCATGGTTATGTATAGCAGCATCTGCCCCATGATCGGAGGGTTGTGGGTTTGATCCTCTGCCATGGTTATGTATAGCAGTATGTGCCCCATGATCAGAAGGTTGTGGGTTTGATTCTCTGCCATGGTTATGTATAGCAGTATGTGCCCCATGATCAGAAGGTTGTGGGTTTGATCCTCTGCAATGGTTATGTATAGCAGTATGTGCCCCATGATTGGAGGGTTGTGGGTTTGATCCTCTGCCATGGTTATGTATAGCAGTATCTGTCCCATGATCGGAGGGTTGTGGGTTTGATCCTCTGCCATGGTTATGTACAGCAGTATCTGCCCCATGATTGGAGGGTTGTGGGTTTGATCCTCTGCCATGGTTATGAATAGCAGTACCTGCCCCATGATTGGAGGGTTGTGGGTTTGATCCTCTGCCATGGTTATGTATAGCAGTATCTGTCCCATGATCGGAGGGTTGTGGGTTTGATCCTCTGCCATGGTTATGTATAGCAGTATGTGCCCCATGATCAGAAGGTTGTGGGTTTGATCCTCTGCCATGGTTATGTATAGCAGTATGTGCCCCATGATCAGAAGGTTGTGGGTTTG
Source organism: Panopea generosa (assembly GCA_029582155.1). Classification (NCBI taxonomy): domain Eukaryota; kingdom Metazoa; phylum Mollusca; class Bivalvia; order Adapedonta; family Hiatellidae; genus Panopea; species Panopea generosa. Next base: position 5,753,087 of record CM055909.1, read on the forward strand.
ATCCTCTGCCATGGTTATGTATAGCAGTATGTGCCCCATGATCAGAAGGTTGTGGGTTTGATCCTCTGCCATGGTTATGTATAGCAGTATCTGTCCCATGATCGGAGGGTTGTTGGTTTGATCCTCTGCCATGGTTATGTATAGCAGTATATGTCCCATGATTGGAGGGTTGTGGGTTTGATCCTCTGCCATGGTTATGTATAGCAGTATCTGTCCCATGATCGGAGGGTTGTTGGTTTGATCCTCTGCCATGGTTATATATAGCAGTATATGTCCCATGATTGGAGGGTTGTGGTTCGATCCTCTGCCATGGTTATGTATAGCAGTATCTGCCCCATGATCGGAGGGTTGTTGGTTTGATCCTCTGCCATGGTTATGTATAGCAGTATGTGCCCCATGATCAGAAGGTTGTGGGTTTGATCCTCTGCCATGGTTATATATAGCAGTATATGTCCCATGATTGGAGGGTTGTGGGTTTGATCCTCTGCCATGGTTATGTATAGCAGTATCTGCCCCATGATCGGAGGGTTGTGGGTTTGATCCTCTGCCATGGTTATATATAGCAGTATCTGCCCCATGATCGGAGGGTTGTGGGTTTGATCCTCTGCCATGGTTATGTATAGCAGTATGTGCCCCATGATTGGAGGGTTGTGGGTTTGATCCTCTGCCATGGTTATGTATAGCAGTATCTGTCCCATGATTGGAGGGTTGTGGGTTTGATCCTCTGCCATGGTTATGTATAGCAGTATCTGTCCCATGATTGGAGGGTTGTTGGTTTGATCCTCTGCCATGGTTATGTATAGCAGTATCTGCCCCATGATTAGAGGGTTGTGGGTTTGATCCTCTGCCATGGTTATATATAGCAGTATCTGCCCCATGATTGGAGGGTTGTTGGTTTGATCCTCTGCCATGGTTATGTATAGCAGTATGTGCCCCATGATCAGAAGGTTGTGGGTTTGATCCTCTGCCATGGTTATGTATAGCAGTATATGTCCCATGATCAGAAGGTTGTTGGTTTGATCCTCTGCCATAGTTATGTATAGCAGTATCTGTCCCATGATCGGAGGGTTGTGGGTTTGATCCTCTGCCATGGTTATGTATAGCAGTATCCGTCCCATGATTGGAGGGTTGTGGGTTTGATCCTCTGCCATGGTTATGTATAGCAGTATCTGTCCCATGATTGGAGGGTTGTTGGTTTGATCCTCTGCCATGGTTATATATAGCAGTATATGTCCCATGATCGGAGGGTTGTTGGTTTGATCCTCTGCCATGGTTATATATAGCAGTATATGTCCCATGATCGGAGGGTTGTTGGTTTGATCCTCTGCCATGGTTATGTATAGCAGTATCTGTCCCATGATTGGAGGGTTGTGGGTTTGATCCTCTGCCATGGTTATATATAGCAGTATCTGCCCCATGATTGGAGGGTTGTGGGTTTGATCCTCTGCCATGGTTATGTATAGCAGTATCTGCCCCATGATTGGAGGGTTGTGGGTTTGATCCTCTGCCATGGTTATGTATAGCAGTATCTGCCCCATGATTGGAGGGTTGTGGGTTTGATCCTCTGCCATGGTTATGTATAGCAGTATCTGCCCCATGATCGGAGGGTTGTTGGTTTGATCCTCTGCCATGGTTATATATAGCAGTATCTGCCCCATGATTGGAGGGTTGTGGGTTTGATCCTCTGCCATGGTTATGTATAGCAGTATCTGCCCCATGATTGGAGGGTTATGGGTTTGATCCTCTGCCATGGTTATGTATAGCAGTATCTGCCCCATGATTGGAGGGTTGTGGGTTTGATCCTCTGCCATGGTTATGTATAGCAGTATCTACCCCATGATCGGAGGGTTGTGGGTTTGATCCTCTGCCATGGTTATATATAGCAGTATCTGCCCCATGATTGGAGGGTTGTTGGTTTGATCCTCTGCCATGGTTATGTATAGCAGTATATGTCCCATGATCGGAGGGTTGTTGGTTTGATCCTCTGCCATGGTTATATATAGCAGTATATGTCCCATGATCGGAGGGTTGTGGGTTTGATCCTCTGCCATGGTTATGTATAGCAGTATCTGTCCCATGATCGGAGGGTTGTTGGTTTGATCCTCTGCCATGGTTATATATAGCAGTATATGTCCCATGATTGGAGGGTTTTGGGTTTGATCCTCTGCCATGGTTATGTATAGCAGTATCTGTCCCATGATTGGAGGGTTGTGGGTTTGATCCTCTGCCATGGTTATATATAGCAGTATATGTCCCATGATCGGAGGGTTGTTGGTTTGATCCTCTGCCATGGTTATATATAGCAGTATATGTCCCATGATCGGAGGGTTGTGGGTTTGATCCTCTGCCATGGTTATGTATAGCAGTATCTGTCCCATGATTGGAGGGTTGTGGGTTTGATCCTCTGCCATGGTTATGTATAGCAGTATCTGTCCCATGATTGGAGGGTTGTGGGTTTGATCCTCTGCCATGGTTATATATAGCAGTATATGTCCCATGATCGGAGGGTTGTTGGTTTGATCCTTTGCCATGGTTATATATAGCAGTATATGTCCCATGATCGGAGGGTTGTGGGTTTGATCCTCTGCCATGGTTATGTATAGCAGTATCTGTCCCATGATCGGAGGGTTGTTGGTTTGATCCTCTGCCATGGTTATATATAGCAGTATATGTCCCATGATCGGAGGGTTGTTGGTTTGATCCTCTGCCATGGTTATATATAGCAGTATATGTCCCATGATCGGAGGGTTGTTGGTTTGATCCTCTGCCATGGTTATGTATAGCAGTATCTGCCCCATGATCAGAAGGTTGTGGGTTTGATCCTCTGTCATGGTTATATATAGCAGTATATGTCCCATGATCGGAGGGTTGTTGGTTTGATCCTCTGCCATGGTTATGTATAGCAGTATCTGCCCCATGATCGGAGGGTTGTGGGTTTGATCCTCTGCCATGGTTATGTATAGCAATATCTGTCCCATGATTGGAGGGTTGTGGGTTTGATCCTCTGCCATGGTTATGTATAGCAGTATGTGCCCCATGATCAGAAGGTTGTGGGTTTGATCCTCTGCCATGGTTATATATAGCAGTATATGTCCCATGATCGGAGGGTTGTTGGTTTGATCCTCTGCCATGGTTATGTATAGCAGTATCTGTCCCATGATCGGAGGGTTGTTGGTTTGATCCTCTGCCATGGTTATATATAGCAGTATCTGTCCCATGATTGGAGGGTTGTGGGTTTGATCCTCTTCCATGGTTATGTATAGCGGTATCTGCCCCATGATCGGAGGGTTGTGGGTTTGATCCTCTGCCATGGTTATGTACAGCAGTATCTGTCCCATGATCGGAGGGTTGTTGGTTTGATCCTCTGCCATGGTTATGTATAGCAGTATCTGCCCCATGATCGGAGGGTTGTTGGTTTGATCCTCTGCCATGGTTATATATAGCAGTATCTGTCCCATGATCGGATGGTTGTTGGTTTGATCCTCTGCCATGGTTATGTATAGCAGTATCTGCCCCATGATCGGAGGGTTATGGGTTTGATCCTCTGCCATGGTTATGTATAGCAGTATCTGCCCCATGATCGGAGGGTTGTGGGTTTGATCCTCTGCCATGGCTATGTATAGCAGTATATGTCCCATGATCGGAGGGTTGTTGGTTTGATCCTCTGCCATGGTTATATATAGCAGTATCTGTCCCATGATTGGAGGGTTGTGGGTTTGATCCTCTGCCATGGTTATGTATAGCAGTATCTGCCCCATGATCGGAGGGTTGTGGGTTTGATCCTCTGCCATGGTTATGTATAGCAGTATCTGTCCCATGATCGGAGTGTTGTTGGTTTGATCCTCTGCCATGGTTATGTATAGCAGTATCTACTCCATGATCGGAGGGTTGTTGGTTTGATCCTCTGCCATGGTTATATATAGCAGTATCTGTCCCATGATCGGAGGGTTGTTGGTTTGATCCTCTGCCATGGTTATGTATAGCAGTATGTGCCCCATGATCAGAAGGTTGTGGGTTTGATCCTCTGCCATGGTTATGTATAGCAGTATCTGCCCCATGATTGGAGGGTTGTTGTTTTGATCCTCTGCCATGGTTATGTATAGCAGTATATGCCCCATGATCGGAGGGTTGTTGGTTTGATCCTCTGCCATGGTTATATATAGCAGTATCTGCCCCATGATTGGAGGGTTGTGGGTTTGATCCTCTGCCATGGTTATATATAGCAGTATATGTCCCATGATTGGAGGGTTGTGGGTTTGATCCTCTGCCATGGTTATGTATAGCAGTATCTGTTCCATGATCGGAGGGTTGTTGGTTTGATCCTCTGCCATGGTTATATATAGCAGTATCTGTCCCATGATCGGAGGGTTGTGGGTTTGATCCTCTGCCATGGTTATGTATAGCAGTATCTGTCCCATGATTGGAGGGTTGTGGGTTTGATCCTCTGTCATGGTTATATATAGCAGTATCTGTCCCTTGATCGGAGGGTTGTGGGTTTGATCCTCTGCCATGGTTATGTATAGCAGTATCTGCCCCATGATCGGAGGGTTGTGGGTTTGATCCTCTGCCATGTTTATGTATAGCAGTATGTGCCCCATGATCAGAAAGTTGTTGGTTTGATCCTCTGCCATGGTTATGTATAGCAGTATCTGCCCCATGATCGGAGGGTTGTGGGTTTGATCCTCTGCCATGGTTATATATAGCAGTATCTGTCCCATGATCGGAGGGTTGTGGGTTCAATCCTCTGCCATGGTTATGTATAGCAGTATCTGCCCCATGATCGGAGGGTTGTGGGTTCAATCCTCTGCCATGGTTATATATAGCAGTATCTGTCCCATGATTGGAGGGTTGTGGGTTTGATCCTCTGCCATGGTTATGTATAGCAGTATGTGTCCCATGATTGGAGGGTTGTGGGTTTGATCCTCTGCCATGGTTATGTATAGCAGTATCTGTCCCATGATTGGAGGGTTGTGGGTTTGATCCTCTGCCATGGTTATGTATAGCAGTATGTGCCCCATGATCAGAAGGTTGTTGGTTTGATCCTCTGCCATGGTTATGTATAGCAGTATCTGCCCCATGATCAGAAGGTTGTTGGTTTGATCCTCTGCCATGGTTATGTATAGCAGTATCTGTTCCATGATTGGAGGGTTGTGGGTTTGATCCTCTGCCATGGTTATGTATAGCAGTATGTGCCCCATGATCAGAAGATTGTGGGTTTGATCCTCTGCCATGGTTATGTATAGCAGTATCTGCCCCATGATCGGAGGGTTGTGGGTTTGATCCTCTGCCATGGTTATATATAGCAGTATCTGTCCCATGATCGGAGGGTTGTGGGTTTGATCCTCTGCCATGGTTATGTATAGCAGTATCTGCCCCATGATCGGAGGGTTGTTGGTTTGATCCTCTGCCATGGTTATGTATAGCAGTATGTGCCCCATGATCAGAAGGTTGTTGGTTTGATCCTCTGCCATGGTTATGTATAGCAGTATCTGCTCCATGATCGGAGGGTTGTGGGTTTGATCCTCTGCCATGGTTATATATAGCAGTATCTGTCCCATGATTGGAGGGTTGTGGGTTTGATCTTCTGCCATGGTTATGTATAGCAGTATCTGTCCCATGATTGGAGGGTTGTGGGTTTGATCCTCTGCCATGGTTATGTATAGCAGTATGTGCCCCATGATCAGAAGGTTGTTGGTTTGATCCTCTGCCATGGTTATGTATAGCAGTATCTGCCCCATGATCGGAGGGTTGTGGGTTTGATCCTCTGCCATGGTTATATATAGCAGTATCTGTCCCATGATTGGAGGGTTGTGGGTTTGATCCTCTGCCATGGTTATGTATAGCAGTATATGTCCCATGATTGGAGGGTTATGGGTTTGATCCTCTGCCATGGTTATATATAGCAGTATCTGTCCCATGATTGGAGGGTTGTGGGTTTGATCCTCTGCCATGGTTATGTATAGCAGTATATGTCCCATGATTGGAGGGTTGTGGGTTTGATCCTCTGCCATGGTTATGTATAGCAGTATCTGTCCCATGATTGGAGGGTTGTGGGTTTGATCCTCTGCCATGGTTATGTATAGCAGTATCTGTCCCATGATTGGAGGGTTGTGGGATTGATCCTCTGCCATGGTTATGTATAGCAGTATATGTCCCATGATTGGAGGGTTGTGGGTTTGATCATCTGCCATGGTTATATATAGCAGTATCTGTCCCATGATTGTAGGGTTGTGGGTTTGATCCTCTGCCATGGTTATGTATAGCAGTATCTGCCCCATGATCGGAGGGTTGTGGGTTTGATCCTCTGCCATGGTTATGTATAGCAGTATGTGCCCCATGATTGGAGGGTTGTGGGTTTGATCCTCTGCCATGGTTATGTATAGCAGTATCTGCCCCATGATCGGAAGGTTGTGGGTTTGATCCTCTGCCATGGTTATGTATAGCAGTATCTGCCCCATGATTGGAGGGTTGTGGGTTTGATCCTCTGCCATGGTTATATATAGCAGTATCTGTCCCATGATTGGAAGGTTGTGGGTTTGATCTTCTGCCATGGTTATGTATAGCAGTATATGTCCCATGATTGGAGGGTTGTGGGTTTGATCCTCTGCCATGGTTATGTATAGCAGTATCTGCCCCATGATTGGAGGGTTGTGGGTTTGATCCTCTGCCATGGTTATGTATAGCAGTATATGTCCCATGATTGGAGGGTTGTGGGTTTGATCCTCTGCCCTGGTTATGTATAGCAGTATCTGCCCCATGATCGGAGGGTTGTGGGTTTGATCCTCTGCCATGGTTATGTATAGCAGTACCTGCCCCATGATTGGAGGGTTGTTGGTTTGATTCTCTGCCATGGTTATGTATAGCAGTATCTGTCCCATGATTGGAGGGTTGTGGGTTTGGTCCTCTGCCATGGTTATATATAGCAGTATCTGTCCCATGATTGGAGGGTTGTGGGTTTGATCCTCTGCCATGGTTATGTATAGCAGTATATGTCTCATGATTGGAGGGTTGTGGGTTTGATCCTCTGCCATGGTTATGTATAGCAGTATATGTCCCATGATTGGAGGGTTGTGGGTTTGATCCTCTGCCATGGTTATATATAGCAGTATCTGTCCCATGATTGGAGGGTTGTGGGTTTGATCCTCTGCCATGGTTATGTATAGCAGTATATGTCCCATGATCGGAGGGTTGTGGGTTTGATCCTCTGCCATGGTTATGTATAGCAGTATCTGCTCCATGATCGGAGGGTTGTGGGTTTGATCCTCTGCCATGGTTATATATAGCAGTATCTGTCCCATGATTGGAGGTTTGTGGGTTTGATCCTCCGCCATGGTTATGTATAGCAGTATCTGCCCCATGATCGGAGGGTTGTGGGTTTGATCCTCTGCCATGGTTATATATAGCAGTATCTGTCCAATGATTGGATGGTTGTGGGTTTGATCCTCTGCCATGGTTATGTATAGCAGTATATGTCCCATGATTGGAGGGTTGTGGGTTTGATCCTCTGCCATGGTTATGTATAGCAGTATCTGCCCCATGATTGGAGGGTTGTGGGTTTGATCCTCTGCCATGGTTATGTATAGCAGTATATGTCCCATGATTGGAGGGTTGTGGGTTTGATCCTCTGCCATGGTTATGTATAGCAGTATCTGTCCCATGATCGGAGGGTTGTGGGTTTGATCCTCTGCCATGGTTATGTATAGCAGTATCTGCCCCATGATTGGAGGGTTGTTGGTTTGATCCTCTACTATGGTTATATATAGCAGTATCTGTCCCATGATTGGAGGGTTGTGGGTTTGATCCTCTGCCATGGTTATGTATAGCAGTATGTGCCCCATGATCGGAGGGTTGTTGGTTTGATCCTCTGCCATGGTTACGTATAGCAGTTTCTGCCCCATGATCGGAGGGTTGTTGGTTTGATCCTCTGCCATGGTTATGTATAGCAGTATCTGTCCCATGATTGGAGGGTTGTGGGTTTGATCCTCTGCCATGGTTATGTATAGCAGTATGTGCCCCATGATCAGAAGGTTGTGGGTTTGATCCTCTGCCATGGTTATATATAGCAGTATCTGCCCCATGATCGGAGGGTTGATGGTTTGATCCTCTGCCATGGTTATGTATAGCAGTATGTGCCCCATGATCAGAAGGTTGTGGGTTTGATCCTCTGCCATGGTTATGTATAGCAGTATGTGCCCCATGATCAGAAGGTTGTGGGTTTGATCCTCTGCCATGGTTAGGTATAGCAGTATGTGCCCCATGATCAGAAGGTTGTTGGGTTGATCCTCTGCCATGGTTATATATAGCAGTATCTGTCCCATGATTGGAGGGTTGTGGGTTTGATCCTCTGCCATGGTTATGTATAGCAGTATCTGCCCCATGATCGGAGGGTTGTGGGTTTGATCCTCTGCCATGGTTATGTATAGCAGTATGTGCCCCATGATCAGAAGGTTGTTGGTTTGATCCTCTGCCATGGTTATATATAGCAGTATCTGCCCCATGATTGGAGGGTTATGGGTTTGATCCTCTGCCATGGTTATAGCAGTATGTGCCCCATGATCAGAAGGTTGTGGGTTTGATCCTCTGCCATGGTTATGTATAGCAGTATCTGCCCCATGATTGGAGGGTTGTGGGTTTGATCCTCTGCCATGGTTATGTATAGCAGTATATGTCCCATGATTGGAGGGTTGTGGGTTTGATCCTCTGCCATGGTTATGTATAGCAGTATCTGTCCCATGATCGGAGGGTTGTGGGTTTGATCCTCTGCCATGGTTATGTATAGCAGTATCTGCCCGATGATTGGAGGGTTGTTGGTTTGATCCTCTACTATGGTTATATATAGCAGTATCTGTCCCATGATTGGAGGGTTGTGGGTTTGATCCTCTGCCATGGTTATGTATAGCAGTATGTGCCCCATGATCGGAGGGTTGTTGGTTTGATCCTCTGCCATGGTTACGTATAGCAGTTTCTGCCCCATGATCGGAGGGTTGTTGGTTTGATCCTCTGCCATGGTTATGTATAGCAATATCTGTCCCATGATTGGAGGGTTGTGGGTTTGATCCTCTGCCATGGTTATGTATAGCAGTATGTGCCCCATGATCAGAAGGTTGTGGGTTTGATCCTCTGCCATGGTTATATATAGCAGTATCTGCCCCATGATCGGAGGGTTGATGGTTTGATCCTCTGCCATGGTTATGTATAGCAGTATGTGCCCCATGATCAGAAGGTTGTGGGTTTGATCCTCTGCCATGGTTATGTATAGCAGTATGTGCCCCATGATCAGAAGGTTGTGGGTTTGATCCTCTGCCATGGTTAGGTATAGCAGTATGTGCCCCATGATCAGAAGGTTGTTGGGTTGATCCTCTGCCATGGTTATATATAGCAGTATCTGTCCCATGATTGGAGGGTTGTGGGTTTGATCCTCTGCCATGGTTATGTATAGCAGTATCTGCCCCATGATCGGAGGGTTGTGGGTTTGATCCTCTGCCATGGTTATGTATAGCAGTATGTGCCCCATGATCAGAAGGTTGTTGGTTTGATCCTCTGCCATGGTTATATATAGCAGTATCTGCCCCATGATTGGAGGGTTATGGGTTTGATCCTCTGCCATGGTTATAGCAGTATGTGCCCCATGATCAGAAGGTTGTGGGTTTGATCCTCTGCCATGGTTATGTATAGCAGTATCTGCCCCATGATTGGAGGGTTGTGGGTTTGATCCTCTGCCATGGTTATAGCAGTATGTGCCCCATGATCAGAAGGTTGTGGGTTTGATCCTCTGCCATGGTTATATATAGCAGTATCCGCCCCATGATTGGAGGGTTGTGGGTTTGATCCTCTGCCATGGTTATAGCAGTATGTGCCCCATGATCAGAAGGTTGTGGGTTTGATCCTCTGCCATGGTTATGTATAGCAGTATCTGCCCCATGATAGGAGGGTTGTTGGTTTGATCATCTGCCATGGTTATGTATAGCAGTATCTGCCCCATGATCGGAGGGTTGTGGGTTTGATCCTCTGCCATGGTTATATAAAGCAGTATCTGTCCCATGATCGGAGGGTTGTGGGTTTGATCCTCTGCCATGGTTATGTATAGCAGTATGTGCCGCATGATCAGAAGGTTGTGGGTTTGATCCTCTGCCATGGTTATGTATAGCAGTATCTGCTCCATGATTGGAGGGTTGTGGGTTTGATCCTCTGCCATGGTTATGTATAGCAGTATGTGCCCCATGATCGGAGGGTTGTGGGTTTGATCCTCTGCCATGGTTATATATAGCAGTATCTGCCCCATGATCGGAGGGTTGTGGGTTTGATCCTCTGCCATGGTTATGTATAGCAGTATGTGCCCCATGATCAGAAGGTTGTGGGTTTGATCCTCTGCCATGGTTATGTATAGCAGTATGTGCCCCATGATCAGAAGGTTGTGGGTTTGATCCTCTGCCATGGTTATATATAGCAGTATATGTCCCATGATCGGAGGGTTGCGGGTTTGATCCTCTGCCATGGTTATATATAGCAGTATCTGCCCCATGATCGGAGGGTTGTTGGTTTGATCCTCTGCCATGGTTATATATAGCAGTATGTGCCCCATGATCAGAAGGTTGTGGGTTTGATCCTCTGCCATGGTTATATATAGCAGTATTTGCCCCATGATCGGAGGGTTGCGGGTTTTATCCTCTGCCATGGTTATGTATAGCAGTATCTGTCCCATGATCGGAGGGTTGTGGGTTTTATCCTCTGCCATGGTTATGTATAGCAGTATTTGTCCCATGATCGGAGGGTTGTGGGTTTTATCCTCTGCCATGGTTATGTATAGCAGTATCTGTCCCATGATTGGAGGGTTGTGGGTTTGATCCTCTGCCATGGTTATATATAGCAGTATCTGTCGCATGATCGGAGGGTTGTGGATTTGATCCTCTGCCATGGTTATGTATAGCAGTATGTGCCCCATGATCAGAAGGTTGTGGGTTTGATCCTCTGCCATGGTTATATATAGCAGTATCTGCCCCATGATCGGAGGGTTGCGGTTTTTATCCTCTGCCATGGTTATGTATAGCAGTATGTGCCCCATGATCAGAAGGTTGTGGGTTTGATCCTCTGCCATGGTTATGTATAGCAGTATCTGCCCCATGATTGGAGGGTTGTGGATTTGATCCTCTGCCATGGTTATATATAGCAGTATCTGCCCCATGATTGGAGGGTTGTGGGTTTGATCCTCTGCCATGGTTATGTATAGCAGTATCTGCCCCATGATTGGAGGGTTGTGGGTTTGATCCTCTGCCATGGTTATGTATAGCAGTATCTGCCCCATGATCGGAGGGTTATTGGTTTGATCCTCTGCCATGGTTCTATATAGCAGTATCTGCCCCATGATTGGAGGGTTGTGGGTTTGATCCTCTGCCATGGTTATGTATAGCAGTATCTGCCCCATGATTGGATGGTTGTGGGTTTGATCCTCTGCCATGGTTATGTATAGCAGTATCTGCCCCATGATCGGAGGGTTGTTGGTTTGATCCTCTGCCATGGTTATGTATAGCAGTATGTGTCCCATGATTGGAGGGTTGTGGGTTTGATCCTCTGCCATGGTTATGTATAGCAGTATCTGCCCCATGATCGGAGGGTTGTGGGTTTGATCCTCTGCCATGGTTATATATAGCAGTATGTGCCCCATGATCGGAGGGTTGTGGGTTTGATCCTCTGCCATGGTTATGTATAGCAGTATCTGCCCCATGATTGGAGGGTTGTGGGTTTGATCCTCTGCCATGGTTATGTATAGCAGTATGTGTCCCATGATCGGAGGGTTGTGGGTTTGATCCTCTGCCATGGTTATATATAGCAGTATGTGCCCCATGATCGGAGGGTTGTGGGTTTGATCCTCTGCCATGGTTATGTATAGCAGTATCTGCCCCATGATCGGAGGGTTGTTGGTTTGATCCTCTGCCATGGTTATATATAGCAGTATATGCCCCATGATCAGAAGGTTGTTGGTTTGATCCTCTGCCATGGTTATGTATAGCAGTATCTGCCCCATGATCGGAGGGTTGTGGGTTTGATCCTCTGCCATGGTTATATATAGCAGTATCTGTCCCATGATTGGAGGGTTGTGGGTTTGATCCTCTGCCATGGTTATATATAGCAGTATCTGTCCCATGATTGGAGGGTTGTTGGTTTGATCCTCTGCCATGGTTATGTATAGCAGTATCTGCCCCATGATAGGAGGGTTGTGGGTTTGATCCTCTGCCATGGTTATGTATAGCAGTATCTACCCCATGATCGGAGGGTTGTGGGTTTGATCCTCTGCCATGGTTATGTATAGCAGTATGTGTCCCATGATTGGAGGGTTGTTGGTTTGATCCTCTGCCATGGTTATGTATAGCAGTATCTGCCCCATGATCGGAGGGTTGTTGGTTTGATCCTCTGCCATGGTTATGTATAGCAGTATCTGTCCCATGATCAGAAGGTTGTGGGTTTGATTCTCTGCCATGGTTATGTATAGCAGTATGTGCCCCATGATCAGAAGGTTGTGGGTTTGATCCTCTGCCATGGTTATGTATAGCAGTATCTGCCCCATGATTGGAGGGTTGTGGGTTTGATCCTCTGCCATGGTTATGTATAGCAGTATGTGACCCATGATCAGAAGGTTGTGGGTTTGATCCTCTGCCATGGTTATGTATAGCAGTATATGTCCCATGATTAGAGGGTTGCGGGTTTGATCCTCTGCCATGGTTATGTATAGCAGTATGTGCCCCATGATCAGAAGGTTGTGGGTTTGATCCTCTGCCATGGTTATGTATAGCAGTATCTGCCCCATGATTGGAGGGTTGTGGGTTTGATCCTCTGCCATGGTTATATATAGCAGTATATGTCCCATGATTGGAGGGTTGCGGGTTTGATCCTCTGCCATGGTTATGTATAGCAGTATCTGCCCCATGATTGGAGGGTTGTGGGTTTGATCCTCTGCCATGGTTATATATAGCAGAATGTGCCCCATGATTGGAGGGTTGTGGGTTTGATCCTCTGCCACGGTTATGTATAGCAGTATGTGCCCCATGATTGGAGGGTTGTGGGTTTGATCCTCTGCCATGGTTATATATAGCAGTATCTGCCCCATGATCGGAGGGTTGTGGGTTCGATCCTCTGCCATGGTTATATATAGCAGTATATGTCCCATGATTGGAGGGTTGTGGGTTTGATCCTCTGCCATGGTTATGTATAGCAGTATCTGCCCAATGATCGGAGGGTTGTGGGTTCGATCCTCTGCCATGGTTATGTATAGCAGTATATGTCCCATGATCGGAGGGTTGCGGGTTCGATCCTCTGCCATGGTTATATATAGCAGTATATGTCCCATGATTGGAGGGTTGTGGGTTTGATCCTCTGCCATGGTTATGTATAGCAGTATCTGCCCCATGATCGGAGGGTTGTGGGTTCGATCCTCTGCCATGGTAATGTATAGCAGTATATGTCCCATGATCGGAGGGTTGCGGGTTCGATCCTCTGCCATGGTTATATATAGCAGTATATGTCCCATGATTGGAGGGTTGTGGGTTTGATCCTCTGCCATGGTTATGTATAGCAGTATCTGCCGCATGATCGGAGGGTTGTGGGTTTGATCCTCTGCCATGGTTATATATAGCAGTATCTGTCCCATGATCGGAGGGTTGTGGGTTTGATCCTCTGCCATGGTTATGTATAGCAGTATCTGCCCCATGATCGGAGGGTTGTGGGTTTGATCCTCTGCCATGGTTATGTATAGCAGTATCTGTCCCATGATCGGAGGGTTGTGGGTTTGATCCTCTGCCATGGTTATGTATAGCAGTATCTGTCCCATGATTGGAGGGTTGTGGGTTTGATCCTCTGCCATGGTTATATATAGCAGTATCTGTCCCATGATTGGAGGGTTGTGGGTTTGATCCTCTGCCATGGTTATGTATAGCAGTATATGTCCCATGATCGGATGGTTGCGGGTTCGATCCTCTGCCATGGTTATGTATAGCAGTATCTGCCCCATGATTGGAAAGTTGTGGGTTTGATCCTCTGCCATGGTTATATATAGCAGTATCTGTCCCATGATTGGAGGGTTGTGGGTTTGATCCTCTGCCATGGTTATGTATAGCAGTATCTGTCCCATGATTGGAGGGTTGTTGGTTCGATCCTCTGCCATGGTTATGTATAGCAGTATCTGTCCCATGATTGGAGGGTTGCGGGTTCGATCCTCTGCCATGGTTATATATAGCAGTATCTGTCCCATGATTGGAGGGTTGTGGGTTTGATCCTCTGCCATGGTTATGTATTGTGCCCTTGAGCAAGACACTTTTTCCGCATAAACTTAATGCTGGTTCTTCCCTAGAAGTATTCGAGCATGATTTGTATAAGTTGTAATAACTTGTTTCACAATTGAAGTAAATTAATTACATGTAAGTTTGAACTAAATCAAACAATATAAAATAATCTGAGACGTAACTTACCTCTGTTTCGGGACATTTGACAAATCTTATCTTCCTCAGCATGTGAACTACAGATATTTTGGCCTCCAACAAGGCCATTCTCATGCCAATACAGTTACGTGGGCCGTGACCAAATGGTATGAACGTGAACGGATCACGCTTCACCTTCTCCTCGGGCGAAAATCTGAAAAATAGACTTAAAATAGTTTTAATCAAAGCCCAAATATGCGGGTCCTCTGAATGGTCTCAGACGCTGTCATTTAATGACTGTTTATGTCTCTCAACTCAGGTCAGGAGTACAAGCCCAGCTTGGTACCGAAACTGCAACTTGCGGTTTACTTGCGGAATGACAGTGGTTCTATTCAAGATTTATTCAGTCTGAGGTCTTCTTCCACCAATAAAACTGGATTTGCCATTTATAGCCTGTTATATGTTGTAATTGGCGTTAAACCCCATAACAACAACAGAAATAGCAGTCCAATCATCCATATTTAGATGTATGTTATGTATTTAATTTAATAAGACATTTCTTTACCAAGACTTAGAACTACCCTCTAAAGTCCGAGACAAAGCTCCTAGTACTTTCAAGACTCAAACCCATGACCTTTGAATGTAAGACGGACACTTAACCACTGGACCACTGCTGAGGTATCAGTAATATAGGATAACATGTTAAAACTGCTATTTTCTTACCATGGGACAATGCAGTGTAGTACATGTAAGACCTATAAGAAGAATATTTTATTTCCTCATCATAGGTCAATTGGGGTCGAGGCCATCACCAATTAACTGTACAAAGTTTCATATAAATTTATGCACTAGTCACAAATGACCATAAGCAAACAGATCATGTATAAACAGTAGCTAAATATATTGTTAAGGCTTACATGAGAAGAAGAAGTACATTATATAACCAATGACTTTCCAAACAACCGTAATTAATATGTTGTTGTGTAATTACCTTGTATATATTATTTATTGTTTTAATGATGTTTAATTACAAGCATAATTTCATGTGAAATAATATAATTATTTATTTGTATAGGTGACTTATAGGTCCATTGGTCAAGGTGTGTTGTTTAAAATTCTACATATGCATATCATGTTACATGTACACATGTCACTATAATAAAATATTTACTTACTTATAAGCAATAATACAAACATTGATGTGTTCAATGGCACATTTATTGATTAAGTAAGACGTTTCTTATTAATATGGCCAGTTGAAACTGACCAATCCATAAATGCTCTTGTCAATGAGAAAAAAATAAAATTACAATGAACTGTGAAGTTTTTAATTCAGAGCTCTTAAAGAATCTAACAAGAAATAATTCACTGATTTCATATCCAATCCCCGAGCAAAATAGACCTTTCCTGTATTTCAGTTGAAAGAACAAAGGGCAATAACTCAATAAAAACTATTGAGTAGCAACAACAGGACCACAGGCTCATGTGCAGACCCTGAACCTGCTCTACAGCAAGGTTCATTCATTTGAATCCAGTAAAACAGCAGTAGTAGTTCGCAAGGTTGTTGATCCAAACCATGACGGACCAACCCACTGATGGACACCATTTCAATATTCCCCAATTTTCTTTGAAAAATGAGGAATTTTGGTGCTTTCTGTTTGGCTTTAAACAATTTTTTATTTTTTATTGAGATATGTCCTTATTATAAATACATATACTGAACGGAACAGCTTACCCACTACTTTTGTATTCAGATATGTCCTTACTATAAATACATATACTGAACGGAACAGCTTACCCACTACTTTTGTATTGAGATATGTCCTTACTATAAATACATATACTGAACGGAACAGCTAACCCACTACTTTTGAATTGAGATATGTCCTTACTATAAATACATATACTGAACGGAACAACTAACCCACTACTTTTGTATTGAGATATGTCCTTAGTATAAATACATATACTGAACGGAACAGCTAACCCACTACTTTTGTATTGAGATATGTCCTTACTATAAATACATATACTGAACGGAACAGCTAGTCCACTACTTTTGTATTGAGATATGTCCTTACTATAAATACATATACTGAACGGAACAGATAACCCACTACTTTTGTATTGAGATATGTCCTTACTATAAATACATATACTGAACGGAACAGCTAATCCACTACTTTTGTATTGAGATATGTCCTTACTATAAATACATATACTGAACGGAACAGCTTACCCACTACTTTTGTATTGAGATATGTCCTTACTATAAATACATATACTGAACAGCTAACACACTACTTTTGTACTGAGATATGTCCTTACTATAAATACATATACTGAACGGAACAGCTTACCCACTACTTTTGAATTGAGATATGTCCTTACTATAAATACATATACTGAACGGAACAACTAACCCACTACTTTTGTATTGAGATATGTCCTTAGTATAAATACATATACTGAACGGAACAGCTAACCCACTACTTTTGTATTGAGATATGTCCTTACTATAAATACATATACTGAACGGAACAGCTAATCCACTACTTTTGTATTGAGATATGTCCTTACTATAAATACATATACTGAACGGAACAGCTAACCCACTACTTTTGTATTGAGATATGTCCTTACTATAAATACATATACTGAACGGAACAGCTAACCCACTACTTTTGAATTGAGATATGTCCTTACTATAAATACATATACTGAACGGAACAACTAACCCACTACTTTTGTATTGAGATATGTCCTTAGTATAAATACATATACTGAACGGAACAGCTAACCCACTACTTTTGTATTGAGATATGTCCTTACTATAAATACATATACTGAACGGAACAGCTAATCCACTACTTTTGTATTGAGATATGTCCTTACTATAAATACATATACTGAACAGAACAGCTAGCCCACTACTTTTGTATTGAGATATGTCCTTACTATAAATACATATACTGAACGGAACAGCTAATCCACTACTTTTGTATTGAGATATGTCCTTACAATAAATACATATACTGAACGGAACAGCTTACCCACTACTTTTGTATTGAGATATTTCCTTACTATAAATACATATACTGAACAGCTAACCCACTACTTTTGTACTGAGATATGTCCTTACTATAAATACATATACTGAACAGCTAGCCCACTACTTTTGTATTGAGATATGTCCTTACTATAAATACATATACTGAACAGCTAACCCACTACTTTTGTATTGAGATATGTCCTTACTATAAATACATATACTGAACAGCTAACCCACTACTTTTGTATTTCTAATATCTTTGCCAATATATTGAGTAGTTTGAGTAAATTTTGTAAAAGCTGTTCCGTCAAGTATGTCAACTCTGGTGTATGTCATAGGATGGTTACTATGGTTACAAATGATGGTTTGATGATACAATATGGAAGACACAGAGATATAATCAGAATCCATTCCTAAACTTAAGCTATCATAACACTGCAACCATTTTATTTGTGTACAATTTCACGAGTTGTAACTACTTTATAATAACAGGTTACTTGTAGGTCAGTTGGGGCACGTGGTTCAGTGATAGAGCATCAAACCCAAAATCTGAGCATCGCTGGTTTGATCCTCCATCATGGCTATGTGTGGTGTCCTTAAGCAAGACACTTTTTCCGCATGTGCTTAGTACTGGTTCTACCAAGGAAAACTTCGAGTGTGATAAGTTGTAATAACTTGTTTCACAAAATTAATGAAGTAAAATAAATGAGTTTATACTATCAGAATTTCTTTTGGCTTTATTTCAATTTTCATTTGTGAAGCGTATAATGTACTGGTCATTAATTTATACTTCCTTGCTGACCATCATTGAAATTTGTTAGGTAATAAAAATGAATACCTTTCAGGTTTGAAAAGTTCTGGTTCCTGGTAGAATCCAAGTTTATGATGGATCTCCCAGATGGAGTAGGTGATCATAGTGTCCCTCGGGAACCAGTGACCGTCAACCTCCACATCCTGGTTGCTTGATGTTGTTCTATTCATTCTATAACAAACAAGTAAGCAGGCATTTAAATTACACTATAAAACTAGTTTATCAAACAATGTTTAATACCTGATACAAGTCAAGTGTAATACCATAAATGACATAAATGAATGAATGAATGAATGAATGAATGAATGAACGAACGAACGAACGAACGAACGAACGAACGAATGAATGAATGAATATGGTTTTACGGTGTTCCAATACATTATAGGTTGATGACACCAACAAGTCCAGGAATTTCTGGGGGGGGGGGGGGGGGGGGGGGGGGGGGGGAAGGGGTCCAATGTGTATTTTGTAATTCTCAGAAGAGCCGCCAAATTCTAAGGTGCGTTCAAGTATGGTTTCATCATTTTCACTGAAAAAAGGTACCTTTTTTTAATAGTCAAGAAATCTCACTGAGAGTGATAGAGTTGGGTGAGAGGGTCTGCAAGGACTATCAGTTTTTATCCTCCCCTCTAAATACACCAATGGAAGGCAATATTAAAATGTATGTGGGGAAAAAAGAATGCAAAGCAGTCAATATGCACCAATATCATTTACATTCATGGAAAGGTTTATTTTCAATTCGAGCTGTAGATGAAATGTTTATGTGCAAAACTAAATATTGATAATTTCTTGCATTTTAAAGACAAGACAATACTTTTAAAACAAATATGTTACAGTATAAATTGCTGATTATCCACAAAAAACAAGCTTTGTAAATATCACAGTTATATAGAATAACACGTTAAAGTTGCACTTTTTTCTCACCATAGAAGAAGCTTTTATTTCCTCATCATAGGCCAATTGGGGTCAAGGTCATCCCCAATTAACTGTACAAAGTTTCATACGAATTTATGCAGTTGTCAAAAATGACCATGAGCAGATAATATTATATTGTCCATTTCTGTATATGCGTAAATAAATGTTTGGTATCCAAATGTGATTAATGATATCACTGTTGATAAACCAGTGACAATACACTACTTAATCGGCATTATATTGCATTCAGGAATAGTTCAACAGAGAAGGTGTTTAATAGCCAAAACATATATGTGAAGATTATTAAATACCAGGTAAAAACTTACACACAATAAAACAATATTACAAACAAACATAAATACAAACATTAACGTGTTCAATGGCGAGTGAGTCACATGAAAATCCATATTTACCTAAATATTTAAATCCAAATCCTGTGTTAAAGAAATATTTCTTTAAATGCCGTTATATGCTTGACATATTCATACTATACTTTAACTTTTATTTATTTTGATAATAACAATAATAATTATTGATAATACCAAAACTTCACTCATGCTGTAACAGGATGAATAAAAGCACATAGTTAAGTTGAAATTTTTGGCACTAAAACTGACTCACCACACCGAGACTTTATACTTCAAGTATACAATGACAGATAAATACATGTATGTATGAATATTCCTATATTAAAATGTCTGGTGCAACCAAGCCAGCCTGCTGTGATTTTAAGCAGAATGCCAAAGAAATTACATGCAATGTTGTTTTGCCCCCAAGAAAGGTTGTGGGATTCCTGATCGAGCAGACTTGAAGGACTTGGGACTAGAATGAGGGATGAGAATGACCATAATCTACCGTAGGTCTATAAATTAGACACCCTTGAAAAACAAACATAGATAATTATTTACAAATGTAAATGATCCATGTTGAGATTTTGAAACAAAAGCATGAGGTGATGCAAAGTACATATGATAATGGCGCGAGTAATAGATTGTCGACTGGTTGCTGCTTATGGCAGAGTTGTAAACATGAGACATTTATGCCTGGGCATACATCTACGGACCCAGTCTTAGCGAGACTGATAGTCGTTGATGCTATTGTGTACGAGGGCAGACTACTGACACAGTCTTAGCTAGACTGATAGTTGTTGATGCTATTGTGTACAAGGACAGATTAAGGACCCAGTCTTACCGAGACTAATAGTCGTTAATTCTACTGTGTATGAGGGTAGATTACGGACCCAGTCTAAGATAGACTAATAGTCATTGATGCTACTGTGTATGAGGGCAGGCTATGGACCCAGTCTTAGCTAGACTGATAGTCATTGATGCTACTGTGTATGAGGACAGGCTACAGACCCGGTCTTAGCTAAACTGATAGTCGTTGATGCTACTGTGTACGAGGGCAGGATACGGACCCGTTCTTAGCTAAACTGATAGTCGTTGATGCTACTGTGTACGAGGGCAGGCTATGGACCCGGTCTTAGCTAGACTGATAGTCGTTGATGCTACTGTGTATGAGGGCAGGCTATGGACCCGGTCTTAGCTAGACTGATAGTCATTGATGCTACTGTGTACGAGGTCAGGCTACGGACCCGGTCTTAGCTAGACTGATAGTCGTTGATGCTACTGTGTACGAGGTCAGATTACGGACCCAGTCTTAGCTAGACTGATAGTCGTTGATGCTACTGTGTACGAGGGCAGGCTATGGACCCGGTTTTAGCTAGACTGATAGTCGTTGATGCTACTGTGTATGAGGGCAGGCTATGGACCCGGACTTAGCTAGACTGATAGTCATTGATGCTACTGTGTACCAGGTCAGGCTACGGACTAGGTCTTAGCTAGACTGATAGTCGCTGATGCTACTGTGTATGAGGTCAGATTACGGACCCAGTCTTAGCTAGACTGATAGTCGCTGATGCTTTTGTGTATGAGGGCAGGCTATGGACCCGGTCTTAGCTAGACTGATAGTCGCTGATGCTACTGTGTATGAGGTCAGATTACGGACCCAGTCTTAGCTGGACTGATAGTTGCTGATGCTACTGTGTATGAGGGCAGGCTATGGACCCGGTCTTAGCTAGACTGATAGTCATTGATGCTACTGTGTACGAGGTCAGGCTACGGACTAGGTCTTAGCTAGACTGATAGTCGTTGATGCTACTGTGTACGAGGTCAGATTACGGACCCAGTCTTAGCTAGACTGATAGTCGTTGATGCTACTGTGTACGAGGGAGGGTATGGACCCGGTCTTAGATAGACTGATAGTCGCTGATGCTACTGTGTAGGAAGGCAGGCTACGGACCAGGTCTTAGCTAGACTGATAGTCGTTGATGCTACTGTGTATGAGGTCAGATTACGGACCCAGTCTTAGCTAGACTGATAGTTGCTGATGCTACTGTGTATGAGGGCAGGCTATGGACCCGGTCTTAGCTAGACTGATAGTCGTTGATGCTACTGTGTACGAGGTCAGATTACGGACCCTGTCTTAGCTAGACTGATAGTCGCTGATGCTTTTGTGTATGAGGTCAGATTACGGACCAGGTCTTAGCTAGACTGATAGTCGCTGATGCTATTGTGTATGAGGTGAGATTACGGACCAGGTCTTAGCTAGACTGATAGTCGCTGATACTTTTGTGTATGAGGTCAGATTACGGACCCGGTCTTAGCTAGACTGATAGTCGTTGATGCTACTATGTATGAGGTCAGATTACGGACCCAGTCTTAGCTACACTGATAGTCGCTAATGCTATTGTGTATGAGGGCAGGCTATGGACCTGGTTTTAGCTAGACGGATAGTCATTGATGCTACTGTGTATGAGGTCAGACTACGGACCAGGTCTTAGCTAGACTGATAGTCGCTGATGCTATTGTGTATGAGGACAGATTAAGGACCCGGTCTTAGCTAGACTGATAGTCGCTGATGCTACTGTGTATGAGGTCAGATTACGGACCCAGTCTTAGCTAGATTGATAGTCGCTGATGCTATTGTGTATGAGGGCAGAATACGGACCCGGTCTTAGCTAGATTGATTGTCGCTGATGCTACTGTGTATGAGGTGAGATTACGGACCCAGTCTTAGCTAGACTGATAGTCGCTGATGCTATTGTGTATGAGGGCAGGCTATGGACCCGGTCTTAGCTAGACTGATAGTCGCTGATGCTACTGTGTATGAGGTCAGATTACGGATCCGGTCTTAGCTAGATTGATTGTCGCTGATGCTACTGTGTATGAGGTGAGATTACGGACCCAGTCTTAGCTAGACTGATAGTTGCTGATGCTATTGTGTATGAGGGCAGGCTATGGACCGGTCTTAGCTAGACTGATAGTCGCTGATGCTACTGTGTATGAGGTCAGATTACGGACCCAGTCTTAGCTAGACTGATAGTCGTTGATGCTACTGTGTATGAGGTGAGATTACGGACCCAGTCTTAGCTAGACTGATAGTCGCTGATGCTATTGTGTATGAGGGCAGATTACGGACCCCGTCTTAGCTAGATTGATTGTCGCTGATGCTACTGTGTATGAGGTGAGATTACGGACCCAGTCTTAGCTAGACTGATAGTCGCTGATGCTATTGTGTATGAGGGCAGGCTATGGACCCGGTCTTAGCTAGACTGATAGTCGCTGATGCTACTGTGTATGAGGTCAGATTACGGACCCAGTCTTAGCTAGACTGATAGTCGCTGATGCTACTGTGTATGAGGGCAGGCTACGAACCCGGTCTTAGCTAGACTGATAGTTGTTGATGCTATTGTGTATGAGGGCAGATTACGGACCCGGTCTTAGCTAGACTGATAGTCATTGATGCTACTGTGTATGAAGTCAGATTACGGACCTGGTCTTAGCTAGACTGATAGTCGCTGATGCTATTGTGTATGAGGTTAGATTACGGACCCGGTCTTAGCTAGACTGATAGTCGTTGATGCTTTTGTGTATGAGGGCAGATTACGGACCCGGTCTTAGCTAGACTGATAGTCGCTGATGCTTTTGTGTATGAGGGCAGATTACGGACCCGGTCTTAGCTAGACTGATAGTCATTGATGCTACTGTGTATGAGGTCAGATTACGGACCCAGTCTTAGCTAGACTGATAGTCGTTGATGCTACTGTGTATGAGGTGAGATTACGGACCCAGTCTTAGCTAGATTGATACTCGCTGATGCTATTGTGTATGAGGGCAGATTACCGACCCGGTCTTAGCTAGACGGATAGTCATTGATGCTACTGTGTATGAGGTCAGATTACGGACCCGGTCTTAGCTAGATTGATTGTCGCTGATGCTACTGTGTATGAGGGCAGGCTACGGACCCAGTCTTAGCTAGATTGATTGTCGCTGATGCTACTGTGTATGAGGTGAGATTACGGACCCAGTCTTAGCTAGATTGATAGTCGCTGATGCTATTGTGTATGACGGCAGGCTATGGACCTGGTCTTAGCTAGACGGATAGTCATTGATGCTACTGTGTATGAGGTCAGATTACGGACCCAGTCTTAGCTAAACTGATAGTCGCTGATGCTATTGTGTATGAGGGCAGGCTATGGACCTGGTCTTAGCTAGACGGATAGTCATTGATGCTACTGTGTATGAAGTCAGATTACGGACCCTGTCTTAGCTAGACTGATAGTCGCTGATGCTATTGTGTATGAGGTTAGATTACGGACCCGGTCTTAGCTAGACTGATAGTCGTTGATGCTTTTGTGTATGAGGGCAGATTACGGACCCGGTCTTAGCTAGACTGATAGTCGCTGATGCTATTGTGTATGAGGGCAGATTACGGACCCGGTCTTAGCTAGACGGATAGTCATTGATGCTACTGTGTATGAGGTCAGATTACGGACCCGGTCTTAGCTAAACTGATAGTCGCTGATGCTATTGTTTATGAGGGCAGGCTATGGACCTGGTCTTAGCTAGACGGATAGTCATTGATGCTACTGTGTATGAAGTCAGATTACGGACCCTGTCTTAGCTAGACTGATAGTCGCTGATGCTATTGTGTATGAGGTTAGATTACGGACCCAGTCTTAGCTAGACTGATAGTCGTTGATGCTTTTGTGTATGAGGGCAGATTACGGACCCGGTCTTAGCTAGACTGATAGTCGCTGATGCTATTGTGTATGAGGTGAGATTACGGACCAGGTCTTAGCTAGACTGATAGTCGCTGATGCTTTTGTGTATGAGGGCAGATTACGGACCCGGTCTTAGCTAGACTGATAGTCGCTGATGCTATTGTGTATGAGGTGAGATTACGGACCCAGTCTTAGCTAGACTGATAGTCGTTGATGCTTTTGTGTATGAGGGCAGGCTATGGACCTGATCTTAGCTAGACTGATAGTCGCTGATGCTATTGTGTATGAGGTGAGATTACGGACCAGGTCTTAGCTAGACTGATAGTCGCTGATGCTTTTGTGTATGAGGGCAGATTACGGACCCGGTCTTAGCTAGACTGATAGTCGCCGATGCTATTGTGTATGAGGTGAGATTACGGACCAGGTCTTAGCTAGACTGATAGTCGCTGATGCTTTTGTGTATGAGGGCAGATTACGGACCCGGTCTTAGCAAGACTGATAGTCGCTGATGCTATTGTGTATGAGGTGAGATTACGGACCCGGTCTTAGCTAGACTGATAGTCGCTGATGCTACTGTGTATGAGGTTAGATTACGGACCCGGTCTTAGCTAGACTGATAGTCGCTGATGCTATTGTGTATGAGGTCAGACTACGGACCAGGTCTTAGCTAGACTGATAGTCGCTGATGCTATTGTGTATGAGGTCAGACTATGGACCAGGTCTTAGCTAGACTGATAGTCGCTGATGCTATTGTGTATGAGGTCAGACTACGGACCAGGTCTTAGCTAGACTGATAGTCGCTGATGCTATTGTGTATGAGGTCAGATTACGGACCCGGTCTTAGCTAGACTGATAGTCGTTGATGCTACTATGTATGAGGTCAGATTACGGACCCAGTCTTAGCTAAACTGATAGTCGCTGATGCTATTGTGTATGAGGGCAGGCTATGGACCTGGTCTTAGCTAAACGGATAGTCATTGATGCTACTGTGTATGAAGTCAGATTACGGACCCTGTCTTAGCTAGACTGATAGTCGCTGATGCTACTGTGTATGAGGTCAGATTACGGACCCAGTCTTAGCTAGACTGATAGTCGTTGATGCTACTGTGTAAGAGGTCAGATTACGGACCCAGTCTTAGCTAGACTGATAGTCGCTGATGCTACTGTGTACGAGGCCAGGCTACGGACCCGGTCTTAGCTAGACTGATAGTCGTTGATGCTACTGTGTATGAGGGCAGGCTATGGACCTGGTCTTAGCTAGACTGATAGTCATTGATGCTACTGTGTATGAGGTCAGACTACGGACCCGGTCTTAGCTAGACTGATAGTCGCTGATGCTTCTGTGTACGAGGGCAGATTACGGACCCAGTCTTAGCTAGACTGATAGTCGTTGATGCTACTGTGTATGAGGTCAGATTACGGACCCAGTCTTAGCTAGACTGATAGTCATTGATGCTACTGGGTATGAGGGCAGGCTATGGACCTGGTCTTAGCTAGACTGATAGTCGTTGATGCTACTGTGTATGAGGTCAGACTACGGACCCGGTCTTAGCTAGACTGATAGTCACTGATGCTTCTGTGTACGAGGGCAGATTACGGACCCAGTCTTAGCTAGACTGATAGTCGTTGATGCTACTGTGTATGAGGTCAGATTACGGACCCAGTCTTAGCTAAACTGATAGTCGCTGATGCTACTGTGTATGAGGGCAGGCTATGGACCAGGTCTTAGCTAGATTGATACTCGCTGATGCTATTATGTATGAGGGCAGGCTATGGACCAGGTCTTAGCTAGACTGATAGTCGCTGATGCTACTGTGTATGAGGGCAGGCTATGGACCAGGTCTTAGCTAGACTGATAGTCGCTGATGCTACTGTGTATGAGGACAGGCTATGGACCTGGTCTTAGCTAGACTGATAGTCGTTGATGCTACTGTGTACGAGGCCAGGCTACGGACCCGGTCTTAGCTAGACTGATAGTCGTTGATGCTACTGTGTATGAGGGCAGGCTATGGACCTGGTCTTAGCTAGACTGATAGTCGTTGATGCTACTGTGTATGAGGGCTGGCTATGGACCTGGTCTTAGCTAGACTGATAGTCTTTGATGCTACTGTGTATGAGGGCAGGCTATGGACCCGGTCTTAGCTAGACTGATAGTCGCTGATGCTACTGTGTACGAGGGCAGGCTACGGACCCGGTCTTAGTTAGACTGATAGTCGTTGATGCTACTGTGTATGAGGGCAGGCTATGGACCAGGTCTTAGCTAGACTGATAGTCGTTGATGCTACTGTGTATGAGGGCAGGCTATGGATCTGGTCTTAGCTAGACTGATAGTCGTTGATGCTACTGTGTATGAGGGCAGGCTACGGACCCGGTCTTAGCTAGACTGATAGTCGTTGATGCTACTGTGTATGAGGGCAGGCTATGGACCTGGTCTTAGCTAAACTGATAGTCGTTGATGCTACTGTGTATGAGGGCATGCTATGGACCTGGTCTTAGCTAGACTGATAGTCATTGATGCTACTGTGTATGAGGGCAGGCTACGGACCCAGTCTTAGCTAGACTGATAGTTGTTGATGCTACTGCGTATGAGGGCAGGCTATGGACCTGGTCTTAGCTAGACTTATAGTTGTTGATGCTATTGTGTATGAGGGCAGGCTACGGACCCGGTCTTAGCTAGACTGATAGTCGCTGATGCTATTTTGTATGAGGGCAGGCTATGGACCTGGTCTTAGCTAGACTGATAGTCGCTGATGCTATTGTGTATGAGGGCAGGCTACGGACCCGGTCTTAGCTAGACTGATAGTCGCTGATGCTATTGTGTATGAGAGCAGGCTATGGACCAGGTCTTAGCTAGACTGATAGTCGCTGATGCTATTGTGTATGAGGGCAGGATATGGACCAGGTTGTAGTTGAGTCTGCAGTGGCAGACTCAGTCAAAGTGAAACAAACAAATATAAATACAAACATTAATGTGTTTAATGGTAAGTGAGTCATATGAAAATCATATTTACCTAAATATTTAAATCCAAATCCTGTGTTAAAGAAATATTTCTTTAAATGCCATTATTTGATTGACATATTCAGACTATACTTTAACTTTTATTTATTTTAATTATAACAATTATAATTATTGTTATTTAAAAATGTAAACAGCTGTAGTTTGATTTGATGTTTAAATTTAAATCAACACAAAGATTAATGTAACTTTCACAACAGGAAAGCGTTCTTAATATTGTGAAAAATCAATGTAGAAAAACTATGCAAATAACATACCGAAGAACTGGTGGATACATGCGTAAAGTTTCATTGATCACTTGGTCCAGGTATGACATTTCCATGACAACATCATACTTCACAACATCACCCCACTGAAAAAGAGAACCAAGAGGTCCATGACCTTGGTGCGCTCTAATGACTAACAAATTCTGACAGTTTTTGATTGCCAGATAAAATCAACCAAAAGGGTTGTTTTTAATTATTTTAGTAACAGATATCAAAAACAATTTACTTTAAACTATTACTTGGATATTTCAATGGGAAATCACAATATTGACAATACTAGAATCAATTTGTCTGTTTTTTAGTTTCAGTGACCTTGACCTTGAGGTCATTTACCCAAAAAAGAGGCGCATGCTTCCTTTTAGTAAAACAATCTAACCTCTAGTTTTGGCGTAGTGTGTCTCACAAACAAATTTTATGGATGGAATGGCAGATCCGCAGACAGGCACTGACTGCACCATAGCATAAGCTCTGCTGGCCTTTGTTTCACCAATATTTTCTGAAGTTTTACTTAAATACTTGAAAACTTTACTCAATTTTGACTGGTCATTCATCTATTATATAATCAACAACAATGAAACCATGTGCAGTTTTACTGAAACCAGTCTTAACTCAGGATCTCCTGGCAGCTTATATTTAATTTACAAGTATTTAGGTATATATTCAAATATGTTGGTAACACAGAAGTTTTGTCTTTGATCAGTATTCAAAGATAATTGGTTGATGGTTTAACAGAAGGTATTTCAAAGTCTAAAACTGGTTGTGGGGCCTGAGAGCCATCTTGGATGACCAATATCAAGGACTTATATCGAGAAAAAAGCAAATGATTGAGCTCTTATGAACACTCGCGTACTCATGCAAAATCTCCCGAAATCTCATTTTTAAATATCTGAACTTCCTATCAATTCAAAAGTTGTATACTGCAACTAAAAAATCAAGAAAAGTACTTGAAATTTTACTTCAAACTGCAAATACATTAATTCAAGAGCATATTTGTATTCAAACATTACAGTCGGGCACGATTAGCTCAGTTGGTTACGTGTCTGACTATCAATCCAGGGGTCATGAGTTTGAATCCCCAGCCGGCAACAGTCTCTGTGATGATTGATTTACAACATTGTGTCTCAGTATCATTCGTCTCTCAATGCTGATTCAAGTGGGAAAGCTATCAGTTACTTGCAGAGATGGGGTGTGGTCGAGTACTGTTTAACCTTTCAGGATCCAGAAATCAGTAGTTAAGTTAACCGATCCTCTGTTAGCCCTCTATGGCATAAAAATGATGCTAAATATTCAATCAATCAATCAACCAATCAATCAATCAATCAAAACATTATAAAACATCTCAGGTTACATAAAGCTTACATGTTATGTCTAATAAATCAGTTGCATGTGAAATCTGAATGATTAATTTGACAAAATATTTATTCTTCTCATGCTATTTTATGAACATGTAGTAGAAAGGTGCAAGTTTCCTATCCTTCTATATAAGTCCTTGTGGATATCAACAATAGACACAATTCTGAAAGGGCATCACCTAATCTACATTAGGTTTAGTTAGTAGTATCATATTTATGTATTTTGGACTTTACATGTTTACAACTCTTGATATCTCAACATATTGATTGATTGATTGTTTAGCGCCATTGAGACCTAACAGATGATCAGTTAACCTAACCTCTCTTTCCTGGGGTCCTGAACTGTTCACCAGTACTTGACCACAGACCATCTCCACAGAGGTTACTGATAACTTCCTCACTTGAATCAGAGGTGTGAGACTAATGATAATGAGACACAATGTCATATTATATCAGTCATCACAGAGACTGCAGCTGTGCTGGTTTGAACTTGTGACCACTAGATTGACAATCAGACACACTACAGACTGAGCTAATCAGGCTCAGCACTGTATCTCAACATATTATTGGAAGAGTAACCTTTAGATTGTATATCATCCTGTCCCTGATCTTACTCACCTTTACATGGTCATCTATCTCTTCCATCAACTTATCCTGCACTTCAGGATGGGTGGCCAGCACATAGGACAGGAATGTCAGGAGTGAGGCGGTGGTTTCATAGCCTGCTATAAACACCAGGAAACCTTGGGCAAGTAGCTCATTGGTGCTTAGCTCTGAAAGTGAAACATGACAAAGTGTCTATGAATCTATGCCAGAAAACATTGTACCAGTTTAATGAAAGTGATCATTGGTGCTTAGTTCTGAAAGTGAAACATGAAAATGTGTCAGTGGATCTATGCCAGAAAAACATTGTACCATTTTAATGAAAGTGATCATTGATGCTTAGTTCTGGAAGTGAAACATGACAATATGTCAGTGAATCTATGCCAGAAAACATTGTACCACTTTAATAAAAGTGATCGTTGGTGCTTAGTTCTGAAAGTGAAACATGACAATGTGTCAGTAAATCTGTGCCAGAAAACATTGTACCAGTTTAATGAAAGTGATCATTGGTGCTTAGTTCTGAAAGTGAAACATGACAATGTGTCAGTGAATCTATGCCAGAAAACATTGTACCACTTTAATAAAAGTGATCATTGGTGCTTAGTTCTGAAAGTGAAACATGACAAAGTGTCAGTGAATCTATGCCAAAAACATTGTACCACATTAATGAAAGTGATCATTGGTGCTCAGTTCTGAAAGTGAAACATGACAATGTGTCAGTGAATCTATGCCAGAAAACATTGTACCATTTTAATGAAAGTGATCATTGGTGTTTAGTACTGAAAGTGAAACAAGACAATGTGTCAGTGAATCTATGCCAGAAAACATTGTACCACTTTAATGAAAGTGATCATTGGTGCTTAGTTCTGAAAGTGAAACTGACAAAGTGTCAGTGAATCTATGCGAGAAAACATTTTACCAGTCTATTGAAAGTGATCATTGGTATTTAGTTCTGAAAGTGAAACTGACAAAGTGTCAGTGAATCTATGCCAGAAAACATTTTACCAGTCTATTGAAAGTGATCATTGGTATTTAGTTCTGAAAGTGAAACTGACAAAGTGTCAGTGAATCTATGCCAGAAAACATTGTACACTTTAATGAAAGTGATCATTGGTGCTTAGTTCTGAAAGTGAAACATGACAAAGTGTCAGTGAATCTATGCCAGAAAACATTGTACCAGTTTAATGAAAGTGATCATTTGTGCTTAGTTCTGAAAGTGAAACATGACAAAGTGTCAGTGAATCTATGCCAGAAATCATTGTACCACTTTAATGAAAGTGGCATTGCTGCTTAGTTCTGAAAGTGAAACATGACAAAGTGTCAGTGAATTTATGCCAGAACACATTGTACCAGTTTAATGGAAGTGATCATTTGTGCTTAGTTCTGAAAGTGAAACATGACAAAGTGTCAGTGAATTTATGCCAGAACACATTGTACCAGTTTAATGAAAGTGATCATTTGTGCTTAGTTCTGAAAGTGAAACATGACAAAGTGTCAGTGAATCTATGCCAGAAAACATTGTACCAGTTTAATGAAAGTGATCATTGGTGTTTAGTTCTGAAAGTGAAACTGACAAAGTGTCAGTGAATCTATGCCAGAAAACATTGTACCAGTTTAATGGAAGTGATTATTGGTGCTTAGTTCTGAAAGTGAAACATGACAATGTGTCCGTGAATCTATGCCAGCAGAAAACATTGTACCACTTGATGAAAGTGATCATTAGTACTTAGTTCTGAAAGTGAAACATGACAATGTGTCCGTGAATCTATGCCAGAAAATATTATACCACTTTAATGAAAGTGATCATTGGTGCTCAGTTCTGAAAGTGAAACATGACAATGTGTCAGTGAATCTATGCCAGAAAACATTGTACCATTTTAATGAAAGTGATCATTGGTGCTCAGTTCTGAAAGTGAAACAAGACAATGTGTCAGTGAATCTATGCCAGAAAACATTGTACCACTTTAATGAAAGTGATCATTGGTGCTTAGTTCTGAAAATGAAACTGACAAAGTGTCAGTGAATCTATGCCAGAAAACATTTTACCAGTCTATTGAAAGTGATCATTGGTATTTAGTTCTGAAAGTGAAACTGACAAAGTGTCAGTGAATCTATGCCAGAAAATATTTTACCAGTCTATTGAAAGTGATCATTGGTATTTAGTTCTGAAAGTGAAACTGACAAAGTGTCAGTGAATCTATGCCAGAAAACATTGTACACTTTAATGATAGTGATCATTGGTGCTTAGTTCTGAAAGTGAAACATGACAAAGTGTCAGTGAATCTATGCCAGAAAACATTGTACCACTTTAATGAAAGTGGCATTGCTGCTTAGTTCTGAAAGTGAAACATGACAAAGTGTCAGTGAATTTATGCCAGAACACATTGTACCAGTTTAATGGAAGTGATCATTTGTGCTTAGTTCTGAAAGTGAAACATGACAAAGTGTCAGTGAATTTATGCCAGAACACATTGTACCAGTTTAATGAAAGTGATCATTTGTGCTTAGTTCTGAAAGTGAAACATGACAAAGTGTCAGTGAATCTAGGCCAGAAAACATTGTACCAGTTTAATGAAAGTGATCATTGGTGTTTAGTTCTGAAAGTGAAACTGACAAAGTGTCAGTGAATCTATGCCAGAAAACATTGTACCAGTTTAATGGAAGTGATTATTGGTGCTTAGTTCTGAAAGTGAAACATGACAATGTGTCCGTGAATCTATGCCAGCAGAAAACATTGTACCACTTTAATGAAAGTGATCATTGGTACTTAGTTCTGAAAGTGAAACATGACAATGTGTCAGTGAATCTATGCCAGA
The DNA here is from genome assembly GCA_029582155.1 of Panopea generosa. Classification (NCBI taxonomy): domain Eukaryota; kingdom Metazoa; phylum Mollusca; class Bivalvia; order Adapedonta; family Hiatellidae; genus Panopea; species Panopea generosa. The sequence goes on from CM055909.1 coordinate 5,785,391, forward strand.
AAATATTATACCACTTTAATGAAAGTGATCATTGGTGCTCAGTTCTGAAAGTGAAACATGACAATGTGTCAGTGAATCTATGCCAGAAAACATTGTACCATTTTAATGAAAGTGATCATTGGTGCTCAGTTCTGAAAGTGAAACAAGACAATGTGTCAGTGAATCTATGCCAGAAAACATTGTACCACTTTAATGAAAGTGATCATTGGTGCTTAGTTCTGAAAGTGAAACTGACAAAGTGTCAGTGAATCTATGCCAGAAAACATTTTACCAGTCTATTGAAAGTGATCATTGGTATTTAGTTCTGAAAGTGAAACTGACAAAGTGTCAGTGAATCTATGCCAGAAAACATTGTACACTTTAATGAAAGTGATCATTGGTGCTTAGTTCTGAAAGTGAAACATGACAAAGTGTCAGTGAATCTATGCCAGAAAATATTGTACCATTTCAATGAAAGTGATCATTTGTGCTTAGTTCTGAAAGTGAAACATGACAAAGTGTCAGTGAATCTATGCCAGAAAACATTGTACCACTTTAATGAAAGTGTCATTGCTGCTTAGTTCTGAAAGTGAAACATGACAAAGTGTCAGTGAATTTATGCCAGAACACATTGTACCAGTTTAATGAAAGTGATCATTTTTGCTTAGTTCTGAAAGTGAACATGACAAAGTGTCAGTGAATTTATGCCAGAACACATTGTACCAGTTTAATGAAAGTGATCATTTGTGCTTAGTTCTGAAAGTGAAACATGACAAAGTGTCAGTGAATCTATGCCAGAAAACATTGTACCAGTTTAATGAAAGTGATCATTGGTGTTTAGTTCTGAAAGTGAAACTGACAAAGTGTCAGTGAATCTATGCCAGAAAACATTGTACCAGTTTAATGGAAGTGATTATTGGTGCTTAGTTCTGAAAGTGAAATATGACAATGTGTCCGTGAATCTATGCCAGCAGAAAACATTGTACCACTTTAATGAAAGTGATCATTGGTACTTAGTTCTGAAAGTGAAACATGACAATGTGTCAGTGAATCTATGCCAGAAAATATTATACCACTTTAATGAAAGTGATCATTGGTGCTCAGTTCTGAAAGTGAAACATGACAATGTGTCAGTGAATCTATGCCAGAAAACATTGTACCATTTTAATGAAAGTGATCATTGGTGCTCAGTTCTGAAAGTGAAACAAGACAATGTGTCAGTGAATCTATGCCAGAAAACATTGTACCACTTTAATGAAAGTGATCATTGGTGCTTAGTTCTGAAAGTGAAACTGACAAAGTGTCAGTGAATCTATGCGAGAAAACATTTTACCAGTCTATTGAAAGTGATCATTGGTATTTAGTTCTGAAAGTGAAACTGACAAAGTGTCAGTGAATCTATGCCAGAAAACATTGTACACTTTAATGAAAGTGATCATTGGTGCTTAGTTCTGAAAGTGAAACATGACAAAGTGTCAGTGAATCTATGCCAGAAAATATTGTACCATTTCAATGAAAGTGATCATTTGTGCTTAGTTCTGAAAGTGAAACATGACAAAGTGTCAGTGAATCTATGCCAGAAAACATTGTACCACTTTAATGAAAGTGTCATTGCTGCTTAGTTCTGAAAGTGAAACATGACAAAGTGTCAGTGAATTTATGCCAGAACACATTGTACCAGTTTAATGAAAGTGATCATTTTTGCTTAGTTCTGAAAGTGAACATGACAAAGTGTCAGTGAATTTATGCCAGAACACATTGTACCAGTTTAATGAAAGTGATCATTTGTGCTTAGTTCTGAAAGTGAAACATGACAAAGTGTCAGTGAATCTATGCCAGAAAACATTGTACCAGTTTAATGAAAGTGATCATTGGTGTTTAGTTCTGAAAGTGAAACTGACAAAGTGTCAGTGAATCTATGCCAGAAAACATTGTACCAGTTTAATGGAAGTGATTATTGGTGCTTAGTTCTGAAAGTGAAATATGACAATGTGTCCGTGAATCTATGCCAGCAGAAAACATTGTACCACTTTAATGAAAGTGATCATTGGTACTTAGTTCTGAAAGTGAAACATGACAATGTGTCAGTGAATCTATGCCAGAAAATATTATACCACTTTAATGAAAGTGATCATTGGTGCTCAGTTCTGAAAGTGAAACATGACAAAGTGTCAGTGAATCTATGCCAGAAAACATTGTACCATTTTAATGAAAGTGATCATTGGTGCTCAGTTCTGAAAGTGAAACAAGACAATGTGTCAGTGAATCTATGCCAGAAAACATTGTACCACTTTAATGAAAGTGATCATTGGTGCTTAGTTCTGAAAGTGAAACTGACAAAGTGTCAGTGAATCTATGCGAGAAAACATTTTACCAGTCTATTGAAAGTGATCATTGGTATTTAGTTCTGAAAGTGAAACTGACAAAGTGTCAGTGAATCTATGCCAGAAAACATTGTACACTTTAATGAAAGTGATCATTGGTGCTTAGTTCTGAAAGTGAAACATGACAAAGTGTCAGTGAATCTATGCCAGAAAATATTGTACCACTTTAATGAAAGTGATCATTTGTGCTTAGTTCTGAAAGTGAAACATGACAAAGTGTCAGTGAATCTATGCCAGAAAACATTGTACCACTTTAATGAAAGTGTCATTGCTGCTTAGTTCTGAAAGTGAAACATGACAAAGTGTCAGTGAATTTATGCCAGAACACATTGTACCAGTTTAATGAAAGTGATCATTTTTGCTTAGTTCTGAAAGTGAAACATGACAAAGTGTCAGTGAATTTATGCCAGAACACATTGTACCAGTTTAATGAAAGTGATCATTTGTGCTTAGTTCTGAAAGTGAAACATGACAAAGTGTCAGTGAATATATGCCAGAAAACATTGTACCAGTTTAATGAAAGTGATCATTTGTGTTTAGTTCTGAAAGTGAAACTGACAAAGTGTCAGTGAATCTATGCCAGAAAACATTGTACCAGTTTAATGGAAGTGATTATTGGTGCTTAGTTCTGAAAGTGAAACATGACAATGTGTCCGTGAATCTATGCCAGCAGAAAACATTGTACCACTTTAATGAAAGTGATCATTGGTCCTTAGTTCTGAAAGTGAAACATGACAATGTGTCAGTGAATCTATGCCAGAAAATATTATACCACTTTAATGAAAAGGATCCTTAGTGCTTTATTCTGACTGTTATGCATACCATTATTACCCATAAGCTCACACAAGAGTAAATTAACCATGGCCGCCTGATTGACCAGATGTAGACTGTTAATCGAACACGCAGATTATCCAATCAGCGATCCATATTGGTTGCTATGTCACCATTTTCCTTACACAAACAAATGATTCTTAGTAAACACTACATTGCATTTACTTGGACAGACAATGCCACATGGCCAGCAGGCATGGCGCAAGTCGATCTTACATCAGGTCAATTTTAAATGATGTAAAAAAAACACATTCAGAAAAAATTGAATAGAATACTGACGACTCAAAAAATTATTTTCAAATATGATAAAATTATTACTTTTATTGATAATCATCAGGTAAAAGGGAATATATCAGGATTTTTCAAAATCTTAAAATTGGCTTAATGATTTTTTAAAAATATATCATGCCTATATATTATACTCATTTATCCCATATTGTCAAAAGATATTTAAACATATAAAAATTATATAATGAAAATGGTTTCCTAACTTGAGCTATGTGTCTAGGTTCAACTTAATAGATTTCCTACTTAAAATTGCAACATTTTTTTTGACATTTTAATGGAGTCACTTGATTTTATTTTGATTTCAATTTTATTGATCATACAGGTTTGATTTCAATTTGATCCGTCATACAGGTTTACATGTAGTAAAATTGTTTCATCTTAGAAAGAGTCCAAATGTTGATGTGATGGTTGTCAAGCAGTATTAAAGTGCTGTCCACTTTAAGAATGGCAATTTCATTTCAAGCTTACCACTCCAATATAGATATCAAGTTTGTCACATTCTGGTGGATTTAACATACCAAACCTTTCAGATTTTACTTTTTAAAGATAGTGAGATGGTTTTTTATAAATGGGGTTTAATGCCATTTTCAACATTTTTCAGGTTATAGTTTTATTTTTTAAGACATTTAAAGCATTTTTCCCTGATATTTTCCATTTAAACACACAATATTTTAAAAAGATAGTTTGGTAAACTTATAATGTTTTCATTCAAAATAAACACATGTACCAGACAACTTAGGCAAATGCAGATGCAGTGCCGTGCTTCACAACCCAGGGTCCATATGAAAATAGGACCCACCAATCTTGGGTCCAATGTCCTACCTCTAAAACATAAATCACTCACTGTTTATTGATATATCACCTGTGCAAAAACTGATTTGTCTTTGAATAAGTAAAAATAGTAAAATTGATTTCTAATATTTGATGCTTGAATATTTAATGTCATTTTTATTGGATCCTGGAAGATTAACTAGCACTCGAGCACACTTATCTCTGCAAGTAACTTATTACTTTCTTACTACATGTAGAATCAGTGGTGAGCAATCAATCACAATTTAACACAATGCCATATCAGCCATTGCAGAGACTGTGATCAGGCAGAGATTTGATTTCATGGCCCCTTGCTTGATTGTCAGATATGCTCCCAACTGAGCCAACTGGGCTCGGCTAGTGATTTTGGCGGAAGAGAAATGTTTGCTATACAAAGTAACATATAGATTAGTAAATACTTAATCCAAAAACATATAGATATAAAGAATAAAACTGTTCTACATCTATAGTTTAAACTTATTTATTTTCCCTGGATTGTGAAACAACTTAGATAAATCATGCTCAGGGTCTTCCTGGGTAGATCCAGTACTAAATGTTTTGCCCAAGGACACTTCACATAGCCATGGCAGGTGATCAAACCCACATCTCTCTGATAATTGGCTCAATGACCACTGGACCATGCTCCATATTATACATAGGTGTAGCTAATGCAGGTTCCACTGCACAATCGTTATCACTTAATAGACCCACCAACAAAGGTCTGTGTCCACTATTAATAATACTTACTCTTGCCAGACTGGTTGTCATCATCTTTATCATTTTTGTTTCCTGTCTCAAATTCAGCATTTAACATCTCCTGCAGCAAGTCATTGCGACCAGTCTAAAATAAAAATGACAAAATGCAATTCTAAGTATGAACAAATTTAAATACCTTTTTAATTAACATGGGATATGTGATATTGCCCATCAAGATTTAGTTGACAATAATTTGTTTAAGCTGGACTGTGAAGTAAACATGGATCTTACTGCATAGCTCTGAAGTTTCCTGAGTAGAAGCAGTACTGAGTGCTGTTTTTTAGGTAGAGCCTTACCAGATCTTATCTGCAACCTCAGATGTGAGCGGCCAATACTCTATTCACTGTGCTACTGCCCCATTTGAAGTTTAGGTGTCTAAAGGTGTCTATATGAAGTAAGGGGTTAAAACAAACAGTACTCGTTTGGCTGTTTTGGGAGTTGAAATTTGACCCCACTCACCCTTCTCTTGAAAATACTATTTTCCCCCTAATTTCATTGAAAATTCTCCCCTAATTTTTTTTTTATACTTATTTTCTATTTAAAGAAACTAAGGAAACCTGCAACTGGTTAGGCTAATGTCATCTTTTCAACTTGATATTCATGTATTATGTGTTTTTCTGCTTAACCACAGATATGACATAATACAAAAAATGATACAAAAATTCCCGCCTCAGAAGGAAATTCCCACCTCAGAGGGTCCTGAAGTGAAGGGAGAGCCTTTGTATTGCATACACTAATGCCAATTTAATTACTAGTAAATAACTAGAAATGTCACTGGTAAGTGTTGAATGCCCCCCAAATGGTCTTTTTAACACATAAATGGGAAATACCAAATGTGGCTGCTTAAGACAAGATGTTGCTTAATAGAGGTGACCACTTATACAGGTTTGACTGTACATGTACAAAGAAGAATTATTTTATTGGATTTTGCAACTTTAGCATTTAAGGCTTTACGAAAACCAGAATAAAATTTGCTGCAGGATTAGAGAAATGGGAAGCATTCAAAGAAGGAGGCATTCACCTGATGTTACAGACTGAGGTGATAGGGGATAGCTAGGGGAGTGCTATGTTTAACCTACATATTGAAAGTAAATGTTGTACCAACATGCCTGTCTGATGACAAATAAATGGGCCAACATGAAATCAATTAAATAATGACAATTATACCAATCATCTACTTATGACTAAAATAAGTCATATTGGCCAAGTTCCAGTTCATGTTGGCCTTAAAGTTTAAAATTATAAGAATATAACATGGGTTTGAGGTTTGTTTAGAAAATTCTGTCCTGAGGGATAACTGTTTGAATGAGTTCCCACCAAAACAGTTATCCCAAGGGATGGAATTTTCTACCTGAACTGAAAAAGCCATGACTGATTCTTTTTCTTAGATACCAACGCATTGGATACTTATTTTAACTTAATTCATCATTTTATTTTTTTACAAAGATTGCTGTAAAGGTGTTGAAATATATAATTTACATCATGTTTTTCATTTATTTTACATCATAGATGCTTCCAACGTCACAGCGTGAGAATTTAATCTTGGCCCTAAGACGAGACAGAAATTTCTTGCATACTGAATAAGGATATCTACATTTTTACTGTTTTAAATATTTCTGTCTTACCCTAGGACCGAGATAAAAGTCTTGTGGTGTGAGGTTGGGACCATCTATATGAAGTAACGTAAAAAATATATGACGTAATTCATATAATTAAATGTCTTACAAGCAGTCGTAAAATCTATAAGTTAAAATAATTATTCTATGTGTCTGTGTATTTTTACCGGGGATGTAATTTTCATCTTTCAACCCTCCATACGTTAATCCCACCCTGCTGTGATGTAATGGAACAATTTATGCTGTTATGTATTAGAACATAGGATGTAATATATTTGATTTGAAATCTTAAAAGCCATTTGTGGTGAAATTTACTTATAATTTTAAATTAAAATAAGTACTCAATGTTTTTGGTATGCAAGAAAAATAACCTTACATGTTTTTTTTGATTAAGATAAAAAATTCTGTCCCGAGGGATAACCGTTTATTGAGGGAACGAGGCTCTGCAGAGTTCCTACGAAAACAGTTATCCCAAGATTCTTATAATGTAACCCCAGTAAAAATGCAGATATCCTTATCTTGTGTGTAACAATAGCCCATTCCCAACATACAAGATGCCTTTCCTTCAACCATGACATGGTTAATACAACTGATCTCGAGTTGATTAATTATAGATAGTAATTATATGACAACTGATTTTATTTTATTTATTGCAAGAAGAAAATCTAAACCTGACTTCAGAAACTTGCTCACTTAAAATCTTTTAACCCTTTACTTCATAAAGACGCATTTGGACACCACTTATATAGAAGCCTTTGGACACCTCTAATATAGACACCTTTGGACACCTCTATTATAGACGCCTTTGGACACCTCTAATATAGACGCTTTTTGACACCTCTAATATAGAAGGCTTTTGAATTATTTGGTGAATTATGTTTATAATAACTGACAGAGTGAAAAAAAGTGCAGGAAGTGTTCAGATTGCTCATAACGAGCAATCTGAACTCTTCCTGCACTGTTTTCAAAGGGCTTCTGTGATTTGTATCTATGGAGTAAAGGGTTAATAGAGTCACAGCTTGAACCTGTAATCTGGTTCGAAGGATCAGTAAATTTCCAGACCCTTTTTTTATGGAAACTGGGAAAAGGCCCAAGCCTTCAAGATAAGGAAAAAAAACAGCACGATTGTGGGAAAATTGGGATTTTTTTAAGGCTTTAGCAAACTGCTGAAAAATAAAGCGTAACACTGTTGAGATCATTTTCTAACCAATAATTATCATATATTACTATATTTCTTTATATCCAGTTGTTTTTTTTGTCCCCTTAATGTAAGAAAAATAAAAAAAAAAACCGTCCATTTTGGGAACTTTTTTGACATCGATCAGGGGAAAAAAACATAATTTTTTATTTAGGATCAAAGCCGCTGAATTTCGGCATCTGTTTAATACGGTAAAAAAGCCCAGACTTCAGACGAGAAAAGGTCTTGGACCAGAGTCTCAGTGTATGAAAGAGTCAAATGCATATCAAATAATCTATTTGTCTACTTACATCACCTGTTGCTTTTCTCCCCTCGATGATTTTCGTAATAACATCAGTGAAGAAACCCAATGAGTCCAGAGGATAAAAAAGACTGATACCAAAATACTGTGTAAGATATCTGGCAACATTTGGGAAAAAAACTGAAAAAAAAGAGACAATTAAAATGAGTGTTTTGATCGTTATTACATGTAGTTATTTTTATGAATTATATTCGTTTTTTGACCTTAAACAGCAACATTGTGTTATAAACCTATTACTTATATAATCACTGGTATAGCTCCATGTAGGCACTGCAGGCTTGTGTCTGCACTTTTTTCTAGAAAACAACAAAAAATCTGATTTAACAAAATTCCTGTAAGAAATTGGTATGCTTTGTAAATAAAAAAATACACATTAAAGCCCTGAGAATTGACCATTGGCCATTGACATTTTAAAAAAAATTCTGTAAACATTTGTAAGCTTACACTTTTACATTTACCATGTTGGTACGCCCCTGATAAGACTTACTGGTAAAGTGAATAATTCACGAAATTATGTTATTGATCAATCTAATAGATATGTTGATAAACTTGATTAACCCTTTACTCCATAGATACGCGTTTTCCCGAACCAATCACAGAAGGCCTTTGAAAACAGTGCAGGAAGAGTTCAGATTGCTCGTAAGGAGTAATCTGAACACTTCCTGCACTGTTTTCCTCTCTGTCAGTTAATATAAACATAATTCACCCAATAATTCAAAAGCCTTCTATATAAGGTGTCCAAAGGCGTCTATATGAAGTAAAGGGTTAACAGAAGCTTTAAAATAAGTGAAGGAGAGAAGCTGAACATTAAAGAACATGCTCCACTTGCAAAGAGAAAGCAAAAACTTACAACCAAGACAACTCATTTTTTAAAAAAGCCATTTTTTAATAAATATTTTAATTTGGTTACAGGGTATGACATTTTTTATATTTTATGCATACCAGAAACTGAGACATATAGCTTCCTTTTATAAGTTGTATTTTAAGTTTATGTTTTATTAAAGAAATTGACTTTAAAGCGCTTATCATATTACATTTTAAACTGTTCTCGGGGGTCCTCAGTGGCCGAGTAGTCAAAGGCACCGTCTCAAGATCACTTACCTCTCACTGCTAAAGTTGTGGGTTCCTGGAGTCCCACTGTTTCCAAAAACTTTTTGAGGTAAAGTTTGGAAGTTACTTGTGGAAGGACGATGGTTCTACTCAGATTCAGTCTGAGGTCTTCCTCCACCAATAAAATTGGATATGCCATATATAACCTAAAATGGTTTGAAAATGGTATTGACTCACCCCATCCATATGTAAGTTAGTTACTATGTTTAAATATAACAGTCATGTAGAAATATGAAAAAAAAAAGTTAAATTTAAAAAAATCAACGAAAAAAATCCGACACATTTTAAAAACAGTCCATGTTATGTAGAGCTAGAGGTTTTGAACCAACGATGGACGGGTGTCATGATTGATCCTTGAATAAGGCACTTTTTACCCTTCTTTGTAGACATTGATCTTCAGCTTCTTTCTCAAAATCACATATTTATTTTCTTCAAATTGACTTTTAAAATTCCCTACATTCCAATTTTTGGGGAAAATCAGTCTAATTTTGCCATTATTTAAAAAGCTGAAGTTGTACCTTACCCAAATTTATGTGAAAAGCCCAAGACAGGTCAAAATCTGTATCTTATAAACTTTGTTATGTAGGAGGGAACATTGTAGTAACAGATCAATCTTCTGGCTTCCGTTTCACCAACATTTTATTTAAATACTTAAAAAGCTTAACTAAGTTTTGACTGGTTATTTATCTGTAAATCAATATAAATGAAACAATGTGCAGTCTTACTGCAACCAGTCTAAAATCATGATTACCTGACTGCTTTTCTTAGTATAACGTTTTTAAGTAGTCACGTATATATTGCTGAAACAGGAGCCTGAAATAAGTATTGTGTTATTGAGAAGGCATATGCCAAGCACTGACTTATTGTGTTATTGAGAAGGCATATGCCAAGCACTGAATTATTGTGTTATTGAGAAGGCATATGCCAAGCACTGAATTATTGTGTTATTGAGAAGGCATATGCCAAGCACTGTATTAACCAAGGAAGGCATTGGGAGTAGACTGTACTAATTACTTGTGGTTCACAGAGAATGTTAACAAAGAAAGTTTATATAATCACTCAAGAAAGGCTTCTGTTTCACCAACATAAACTTATATACTTAAAGCCGCAGGTGATAATGATTATAGACTGGTTCCAGTTAAACTGCATATGCTTTCATCGATATTCATTATATAAAAGACGAATAACCAAGAAAAATTAGGTGTGAAGTATTTAAGTAAAAATTGGTGAAACAAAACCCAAGTAAGGTTTAAGGCAATTGTTTCTAATTGTACTTACATGCAAATATAACAAGGGGATTTCGCATAACACTTTGTCCGAAAACTTTCTGTGCGTGACTGACAAAGGGATCGTCTGGATTGTTATACGAGTCTGTGCGAATACCAAACGCTGTACCAGCTATAACATCCATAGAGTAACAACCAAAGTGTCTGAAAAGTAAACAAAAAGACAAAATTAGTTCAGTTTTACAAAACTAAAAAAAAGATTAATTAAAAAAGAAAAGATTAAAATTTACCATCTTGATTAAATGATGAAAATGTAAAACACAATCATATGGGAACACTAGTCAAGCTGTCAGGAACTGACTGGTATAGACTATGGGGATATCAGGGGCTGGTATAGACTAAGTAGATGTTAGGGACTGACTGCTATAGACTAAGTAGATGTCAGGACTGACTGGTATAGACTAGGGAGATGTCAGTGACTGGTACAGACTAGGGATATGTCAGGGACTGGTTTTGACTAGGGAAATGTTAGGGACTGGTATAGACTAGGGAGATGCCAGGGACTGGTATACACTAGGGAGATGTCAGGGAATTGAATAGACTAGGGAGGTGTCAGGGACTGGTACAGACAAGTGAGATGTCAAGGATTGGTATAAACTAGAAAGATGTCAGGGACTGGTATAGACTAGGTAGATGCCAGGGACTGGTATAGACTAGGGAGATATCAGGGACTGGTATAGACTAGGGAGATGTCAGGGACTGGTATAGACTAGTGAGATGTCAGGGACTGGTATAGACTTGGGAGATGCCAGGGACTGGTATAGACCAGGAAGATGTCATGGACTAGTACAGACCAGGAAGATGTCAGGGACTGGTATAGACTAGGGAGATGTCAGGGACTGGTATAGACTAGTGAGATGTCAGGGACTGGTACAGACTAGCGAGATATCAGGGACTGGTATAGACTAGGGAGATGTCAGGGACTTGTATAGACTAGGGAGATGCCAGGGACTGGTATAGACTAGGGAGATGTCAGGGACTGATAATGACCAGGAAGATGTCAGGGACTAGTACAGACCAGGAAGATGTCAGGGACTGGTATAGACTAGGGAGATGTTAGGGACTGACTGCTATAGACTAAGTAGATGTCAGGGACTGACTGGTATAGATTAGGAAGATGTCAGTGACTGGTACAGACTAGGTATATGTCAGGGACTGGTATAGACTAGGAAGATACCAGGGACTGGTATAGACTAGGGAAATGTCAGGGACTGGTATAGACTAGGGAGATGCCAGGGACTGTTATAGACTAGGAAGATGTCAGGGACTGATGACTAGGAAGATGTCAGGGACTGATGACTAGGAAGATGTCAGGGACTGGTATAGACTAGGGAGATGTCAGGGACTGGTATAGACTAGGAAGATATCAAGGACTGGAATTTATTAATAAATCAGACTTACTTTACACTATGAATAGATTCTCCAGCTTTTGCTTTAGCTATAAGTCCATTGGTTAGAATATCTGCACAATAATTTATTTCTGCTGTCATCTGTAAGACAGAATATATCCAGATTATAATGCTGACTTCAGTAAAACAGAAAATTACTGACATTGAAATTCAATAAGATTTGCCAACAATTGACCTTATGCGAAAACAACTATCGCATTGCCCGTAGGCCACATGGCTGTTTTTCCAAGTAAATATTTACAAATAGTTAGTTTGTCTAAATAAAATAGCAATGTAGCAACCAACATTGATTGCTGATTGGATAATCAACATGTTTGTTAGACAGTCCATGTCGGGTCCATTGTGAAAACAAACAGCATACCATTTTTATTTTCCCAGGACTGTACACAGGGGTGATAGTGTTTCTGACCCTTTTCCAGTGTCCATCTTTCAGACTCAGCAGACCCTGATCAAGGGGTGAAGGGTCAAACCCATCAATGGTCTACAAAGGAAACAATGAGCAAATACATTGTATGTATAATATTATATGATTATTATACTATGATAGAAATAACAACAATAATAGTGAAAGTGATAATTATAAATAAGAATATTATGATAATAATAATGGTAATAATAATAATAATGGTAACAATATGATGATGATAACAATAATAATAATACTACTAATAATATATAACAAGAGACCAAAGAGCACCTGAATCGCTCTACTGGCAACAGATGCTACATGTAAAATATCTAAAGTCTAGGCCTTGAACTTTCAGAGAAAATGTTTTATAAAGTTTCATTTAAAATGTACTTATAAGCCCTGTGGCCGGGCATCACACTGGTTCAATAACTCATCCAAGATCTTGCAGTTATATAACTGCAGTGCAAGTTAGGTTAATATTAAAAAATGAAGGTGCTATCATGTCAACAACATTTTCTCTATATAATTCAATATAAAACGATGACCCCTCTGGCGACCCCAAATTTGACCCCAGTGACCCAACTTCAAAAAATATTTTAGGGTACCCCTTTGCAATGCAAAATATCTAAGGTCTACGCCTTAAACTTTCAGAGAAAATGTTTTTTAAAGTTTCTCTTAAAACGTGGTTATAAGCCCAGAAGCGGGGGCATTTGTTGTTGAATGATGCTGGTTCAAGAATTCGTTTGAGATCGTATGGTTTTATGTCTGCTGTGCAAGTTTGATTAAGATTCAACGTAAAATGAAGGTGCTATCCTGTCTACAAGAAAAGGATAATGGACGTACGGCAGACAATTTGCCTGACATAAGCCCAGCTGGCCTTTGGCCAGTGGAGCTAAAAACCAGATGTAAAGCAGATACATAAAACATTTTCAAATAAACATGTTTTATGATTATGTTTAAATACATAAAGAGAGGATAAATATGAACATGAATTAAATGCAAAGCCTTGTGCCAGTGTAGCTGAATGTCATGCCTTGTGCCAGTGTAGCTGAATGTCATGCCTTGTGCCAGTGTAGCTGAATGTCATGCCTCGTGCCAGTGTAGCTGAATGCCATGCCTCGTGCCAGTGTAGTTGAATGTCATGCCTCATGCCATTGTAGCTGAATGTCATGCCGTGTGCCAGTGTAGCTGAATGCCATGCCTCGTGCCAGTGTAGCTGAACGTCATACCTTGTGCCAGTGTAGCTGAATGTCATGCCTTGTGCCAGTGTAGCTGAATGTCATGCCTTGTGCCAGTGTAGTTGAATGTCATGCCTTGTGCCAGTGTAACTGAATGTCATGCCTCGTGCCAGTGTAGCTGAATGTCATGCCTCGTGCCAGTGTAGCTGAATGTCATGCCTTGTGCCAGTGTAGCTGAATGTCATGCCTCATGCCAGTGTAGCTGAATGTCATGCCGTGTGCCAGTGTAGCTGAATGCCATGCCTCGTGCCAGTGTAGCTGAACGTCATACCTTGTGCCAGTGTAGCTGAATGTCATGCCTTGTGCCAGTGTAGCTGAATGTCATGCCTTGTGCCAGTGTAGCTGAATGTCATGCCTTGTGCCAGTGTAGCTGAATGTCATGCCTTGTGCCAGTGTAGCTGAATGTCATGCCTCGTGCCAGTGCAGCTGAATGTCATGCCTCGTGCCAATGTTGCTGAATGTCATGCCTTGTGCCAGTGTAGCTGAATGCCATGCCTTGTGCCAGTGTAGCTGAATGCCATGCCTTGTGCCAGTGTTGCTGAATGTCATGCCTCGTGCCAGTGTAGCTGAATGTCATGCCTTGTGCCAGTGTAGCTGAATGCCATGCCTTGTGCCAGTGTAGCTGAATGCCATGCCTTGTGCCAGTGTAGCTGAATGTCATGCCTCGTGCCAGTGTAGCTGAATGTCATGCCTCGTGCCAGTGTAGCTGAATGTCATGCCTTGTGCCAGTGTAGCTGAATGCTATGCCTTGTGCCAGTGTAGCTGAATGTCATGCCTCGTGCCAGTGTAGCTGAATGCCATGCCTCGTGCCAGTGTAGCTGAATGTCATGCCTCGTGCCAGTGTAGCTGAATGTCATGCCTTGTGCCAGTGTAGCTGAATGTCATGCCTTGTGCCAGTGTAGCTGAATGTCATGCCTTGTGCCAGTGTAGCTGGATGACTGTTTAATATTCTCTGTTTTTAGTTTAAGATGGATAATATCTTTTTTTTTCTAATTTTCTTATATTATATATTATCAGAAAAAGTATGAGGGGCAATCAGAAATGTTTGAAACAAACCTGCCATTAAGTCAATCTGGGGATCAACTCTGCAACCTCTGACATGAGCAGCCAACACACTATCCACTGCACAATGGCCATTTTAATGTACAAAAAGCAACAATGTGGGTTCGATCCCTGGATGGGTCATATAAAAATACTTGAAAAGTAGCTTCCTTGCTTGGCGCTCAGCATTTAGAGAAGAGTTCTGGGTCAGGTCTGTCCGGTGTCAGTATAATGTGACTGGGTGTGGTATAATACTGGTCTGTCCGGTGTCAGTAAAATGTGACTGGGTGTGGTATAATACTGGTCTGTCCGGTGTCAGTAAAATGTGACTGGGTGTGGTATAATACTGGTCTGTCCGGTGTCAGTATAATGTGACTGGGTGTGGTATAATACTGGTCTGTCGGGTGTCAGTATAATGTGACTGGGTGTGGTATAATACTGGTCTGTCCGGTGTCAGTATAATGAGACTGGGTGTGGTTTAATAATGGTCTGTCGGGTGTCAGTATAATGTGACTGGGTGTGGTATAATACTGGTCTGTCAGGTGTCAGTATAATGAGACTGGGTGTGGTTTAATACTGGTCTGTCCGGTGTCAGTATAATGTGACTGGGTGTGGTATAATACTGGTCTGTCCGGTGTCAGTATAATGTGACTGGGTGTGGTATAATACTGGTCTGTCGGGTGTCAGTATAATGTGACTGGGTATGGTATAATACTGGTCTGTCGGGTGTCAGTATAATGTGACTGGGTGTGGTATAATACTGGTCTGTCCGGTGTCAGTATAATGTGACTGGGTGTGGTATAATACTGGTCTGTCGGGTGTTAGTATAATGAGACTGGGTGTGGTTTAATACTGGTCTGTCCGGTGTCAGTATAATGTGACTGGGTGTGGTATAATACTGGTCTGTCCGGTGTCAGTATAATGTGACTGGGTGTGGTATAATACTGGTCTGTCGGGTGTCAGTATAATGTGACTGGGTGTGGTATAATATTGGTCTGTCCGGTGTCAGTATAATGTGACTGGGTGTGGTTTAATAATGGTCTGTCCGGTGTCGTTATAATGTGACAGGGGTGTGGTATAATACTGGTCTGTCCGGTGTCAGTATAATGTGACTGGGTGTGGTTTAATACTGGTCTGTCTGGTGTCAGTATAACGTGACTGGGTGTGGTATAATAATGGTCTGTCCAGTGTTAGTATAATGAGACTGGGTGTGGTATAATACTGGTCTGTCCAGTGTCAGTATAATGTGACTGGGTGGGGTATAATACCTACCATGTGTCTGCAGCATAATAGTCCAGAATACTCTCTCAAGTTGGCACCATCGCAATATGACTGAAAATTTGCACATTCTACTCTAGAGACTAGCAGTATAGACAGGAAAGACAGAGAGATAGACAGACAAATCTCAATCAAATCATACCTGCCACTAAAGAGTGAATAGTATGAGGCAAATATAATTATGGTATTGACTACCTATATACTGTGCCCGATTAGCTCAGTCGGAAGTACACCTGACTATCAATCAAAGGATCGTGAGTTTGAATCCCCACCCGGCCTGAGTCTACGTGATGACTGATATATGACATAGCATTTCAAATTAATTTGTCTCTCATCACTGATTCAAGTGGGGAAGTTATCAGTTACTTGCAGAGATGGGGTGTGCTCGGGTTCTAGTTAACTTTCCAGAATCCGGGAAAGAGTGGTTAGGTTATCTGATTATCTGTTAGCCCTCAATGGCATATAAATGATGCTAAATATTCAATCAATCATTGACTACCTATTAAACAACTTTTCTGTGACTTACAAATCTATTCTGGAATTTCACATGGTCTTTGATGAATATTTTTTTCAACAGGTTCACATCAGCAACATGTATTCCCTTTATGGATCCCAACGAAGCCCTGAAAAAGTAATATTTAGTCCTAAGGGGGGTCTTCTGTGGCCAAAAGGTCTAAGGCGCAAATCTCAAGATCACTGACCTCTTACAACTAAGGTCATAGGTTTAAGTCCCCCTCGCTCTAAAAAACTTTTATGTGAGAAAGTTTTCCAGTTACTCACGGAAGAACAGTAGTTCTACTTAAATTCATATAAAACTGGATATGCAGTGAGTTAAAAATGGTGTTAAACCTCCTCTTTCCCAAGGACTTTATAGAGAACATTTTGGGAAAGCAAGTTCTTTCATGCAACAATTATCCCAGGTTCCAATCATCTCAGGACCACAAATCTTGCACATTTAAATTCACTACAAAAAGATGAAAATAGTAGAAGTTCTTTTGATTACAAAATACATACACTACCACTGAAGCAAGAATTCCATGTGGATTTGCATCGCTCTAATGAACATACTAAATGTCAAGAATAGGATGAAGAAGAACTATGTCACCAATATACATTTTATACTCTATGATGAGCACCAACACTGTGTTTAGTGTAAATATGTAAAATAATGACATTGGGGGTCAGTAAATTGACAAATAATTGATGTTAATAACATATAAAAACAATCAATAGCAACCACAAGATAAGTCGGATGACAATGAAACTGATAGAATGTAATGACTGCTCAAGCCAGAGGTTGTTGGTTTGATCCAAAGTTTGATCCAATGTGCCTAAAAAACAACATGAGTACTGTTTCTACCTAGGAATCGGACTCCTATAAGCTTTCTTCACAATTGGGCTAATGGGTTTAACGCCATTTTCAACACATTTCAGGTTATATATGGCATATCCAGTTTTACTGGTGGAGGAAGACCTCAGATTGAGTAGAACCACTGTCCTCCCACAAGTAACTGGAAACTTTCTAACATAAAGTTTTTGGAGCGAGTGGGACTTGAACCTACGACCTTAGCGCTGAGAGGTAAGTGATCTTTGAGACGGCGCCTTAGACCACTCGGCCACGGAGGACCCAACAAATGTGCTAATAAATTGGTATATACTAAGATACATTTCATCCTAGTATACTTACGCGTAGACTGGTCCATATTTTGATAATGTGTCAGCTTCATTTTTGTCCATAGGCTGTAATGCAGTAAAAGTCAAAATAAATATAATACATTTAATAAATAGGGAACCATTATTTAAAATCATGACTTTATTTTAACATTAACATCTAATATTGACCTTCAACTTCAGAAATCGACTAAGTTATTGTGTTCTGTCCATAATCTAAATATGGCAAAAATTTGTTCCTATTAATATTGAAATTCAAACATTTCTTTCTCTTCAATGATAGTTGATACTAGCAGGTTATTACATAGAGTGTTGGCGATTATTTGTTAGTCTTTTTATAACTTAAACTTCTGAATATGACCTTGATCTTAGAGTAACAGATCTGTGGTTGTTTGCTGCACACTATCTTTATGTTCAACACCACTTGCATCAAGCTATACTGCAATTCTTCCACACATGTTAAGGTTACGGAGCGGACATGAAATCAAATGCACAATACATGTATAAATAAAAAGGTCCAAGTTTGACCTTTACTTTAAAGTTACAGACTTAGTAAAGCATTTTGCATTTGTATGTAGTGAACATTTGTATCTAGTGATGTCAAAATTTTTTTTGCATGCATATTAGAGTTATAGAATTGAATGCTCTTTAAACACAAATAGGGCTTTTGTATAACTTCAATGCCTAAGTCTGATCTGTTCCTCAGATTTACAGACCTTCAGAACATCCCTATAGTGTGAATCTAGGTACCATAGATATATTTAACATTTCCATGCATGTAAGAGTTACAACACAGACAGGGGCATAGCGTGACAAATCAGGAAGTTACTCAATAGACAGGGGGTTTTCCTTTCTGTGGGTTGGGGTCCAGGGAAACTTTTTAGAAATGGAAGTAAAACTGGTGACTTCTAGTGACTTTTCAAACATTAATGCTTCATTGGGTTAGAAGCAATATAATTACCAGCAGCTTTGATTTCAAACGTTACTCAGTAGAGTGACTGAGTATGCCATGCTACACACTTGGCAGGTATGAAAATACTGCAAACTGAAAAAATGGCAAGCAGGGACCCGAATTGTTCAGATTCAGAGTGGTAAGACACCATTTATAACACTAGCACAGATTTAAACCAAGACCTCCCTGTCATTGTGCTATCATACTTACATAAATTGTTGTTGTTGTTGTTGTATGGTGTTTAGTGTTGCTTTCAACAATTTTTCAGTCATATCGCGACAGTGTCTACTTGAGACAGTATTCTAAGCGCCTGTCACACTGGAATATCATGCCGCAGACACATGGTATGATACCCCACCTAGTCACATTATACTGACACCGGGCCAACCAGACCTAGAACTCTCCTCTAAATGCTGAGTGTCAAGCAAGGAAGCTTCTAGTACCATTTTTAAAATCTTTGGTATGACCCGGCCGGGGACTGAACCCACGACTTTCCGCATGCGAGGCGGACGCTCTACCACTAGACCACGCCGCGGTCTTTACAAGGATTGTAAAAACATGCAGTCCTAGCTCTTCCCTGATAGGGACCTTTACATAGTAGTGACATACGAGCATGCTGATTGGTCAGTTACTTCAGTAAAAGATGAACATGACAATTTGGTAAACACATTAGTGCTATGAATTATGGGACAGGCAAGAAATTCCGTTCTTTTAAAGTTGGGCATAACAGTATGTGGAATTTAGCATTGCTTCCAACAATTTATCAATTATATTGTGACAGGGTCTAAGTGCTGCCATTCTGGAGTAGCACGCTGCAGACACATGGCATGATACCCCACCCAGTCACATTATACTGACACCAGATCAACCAGTTCTAAAACAACCATCCCCTATATGCAGAGCACTAAGCGAGGACATTTCTAGAACCATTTTTAAAGTCTTTGGTATGACCTGACTGGGGATCGCACCCATGACCTTCCATATGTTAGGCAGATGCTTTACCCCTGGACCACCGCTGTGGTTTGGGTATAACAGACCTGGATTGGGAGGTCAATTACAGATTGACTAAGATCAGCCGAGTGGTATAAGGCCCCATCTCAAGACCACTTACCTTTCACTACTATTAGGTTGTAAGTTTGAGTCCTGCTTGCTCCAAATTACTTTATGTGAGAAAGTTTGCCAGTTACTTTTGGAAGGACAGTGGTTCTACCCAGATTCATTCTGAGGTCTTCCTTCGCCAATAAAACTTGATATGCCTTATATAACCTGAAATGTGTTGAAAATGCCCCCTGTCTCCCCCCCCCCCCCCCCCCCCCCCTAAAAAAAAGATCAGCTAAATGAAGCAAATTTCTTGGATTGCTTACATACCTTGCTAATAACAGTTAACAGGTTACCAAACAAAGGAAGTGGTATCTCCCCAACAAGTTTGAATTTTCGTCTCCATGCCAAAAGCAGCAGCCAATCATATCTGTTTTATTATAAAAAGTTATGTACATGTATAATATATCTGTGATGATGCTATTTATCTTATTTCATTTAATTACATGAAGGGACATGGCAAAGTTAAAATCAATTTTAAAAAACGAAAGAGTGACCATTTAGAGATGTTAGACCCCACATATTTTTACCTGAAATTTCAAAATTTTCAAAATTAGTGGTGTTATGCTTTAGGTTTGAAAAAATTAAATATAATTAAAACAATAATAATAAAAATTTGTGGTTCATATCAGTTCTAAGCTTTCATCATAATCAAATTGAAATAAATTAGTATAAACTAAACAAAAAATAAAATGTGATTAAAACAAACAAACACGCAAACGAACAAATAAACGAACGTACCATCAAACAAACAAACGAACGAACAAACGAATGAATATAAATAAATAAATAAATAAATAGAAAAAATAGAAATAAATATTGATGACAGAACTCATTCATTGAATCTATATAGAATTTACATATAAAAGAGAACCAAATGAGCCTTAGTTGCTCAACTAATTTCACCCGTCACGTCTTTTCAAATTTGGAATGGACTAAACCCATGAATTTGAATATTTAGCATCATAAATATGCCATTGAAAACAGAAAATCAACGATAACTTTCCCACATGAATCAGCGGTGAGAGACGAATGACAGTAAGAAGCAATGTTGTATATCAATCATCACGGAGACTGTGGCTGCGGGGAATTCAAACTCCAAACCCCTGGATTGATAGTTTGATGGACTACTGACTGAGCTTACTTTATGGATATTAAATCTCTTTTGAAGGACACAGTCTCATAACTGTTATGACAAAACAATGCTTCAGAAATCATAATTATTGATATAATACTTCAAATAGATAAGACAAATAAAATTTCCTGTTTTCACATACCCATGTCATATTCCTAATCACAGTTCCCTTATTGAGCCCCAACAGCCCCTGGCCCCATTATTAAGCTTTAACACCACCCCCACCCCCAACTTATATGGGTCCTTTATACCAAAAGTGAACAAATTTAACTGGGTAGTTCTTAAAAGAAGATTTTAAAATTAATATTTCTGTATGCTAAACTGTTTATATGCATGGCTTGACAAATTTTGACCCCAGGGTTATGGCTTGAAAAAACAAGAGGATCTGAGGTTGCTCTACTGACTCATAGTGGTCATAGCACTTTTTGAAATTCCACAATATTAACCCTCTTTGGGGGGTCATCTAAACAACTTATGGATACCCCCACCACACCTATACTGAATAAAAACTTAATTGCTATGAAAAGGAAAAACTTTAAATTCCCCTAACATTCATCTGTAAAAATCCCCTGTACAGAACATTTATACAACCCAGCCCCTTAATTTGCCAGAACTACAATCACCCACTCCTAGCACAAATGATTCAATTTTTAAAAAGAAGATTTTATGTACACATGGATGCAAAATGAAAAAAATCATTTTTCCTTATAATATTCCTATGTAAAAGTCACATTACAGGGCCCCAATATATCCCAGCCCCTTGATATGCAGAATCCTCAATCACTGTAAGGATAATTTATATCAAATATGAACTAGTTTGACTGAAAGGTTATTGAGAGGAAATTTGTGAAAATTCCCAATTTTAACCTTATTGCCCCATCCATCCCTTTATCCTCTTTATTTAACAAAATCAAATTTATTGTTACTAGACAATGCTTTAGATCTCAAATTGAACAACATATTTACCCAAATGGACAAAAAGAATGAGAATGTTCCATTTTTCCATAATATTCCTATATAAAACTCAAAGACCTCTTACAGGGCCTCTATACACCCCAGTGTCCTTTGATTTATATAAACTTCGAACCCATACTCTTAGGGATAATCAATATCAAATATGAACATATTAATTTTGACTGCCCGGTTGTTAAGAAGAAGATTTTTGAAAATTTTCTATTTTAACCTTTTTTTGACCCACCCTGGCCCCTTATGGAAATTCAATACTCCTTATTCAGATAAATCTTATTTTCTATGACTAGATGATACTTTCGAACTCAAATTGAACACTAATTTTGCCTAAATAGAGGAAAAAAAAGAGAGTTTTCTGTTTTCCCATAGTATCCCTATGTAAATTCTAAGTCTCCTTACAGGGCTCCCTAAATTTTTATCTGCAATCCCTACACTTAGGGATAATTTATGGCAAATATGAACAAATCTGACATACAGGTTCTTAAGAAAAAGATATTTGTAATTCCCAATTTTTACCCTTTTGGGGCCCCTCCTGACCCCTTAAGACAGCGAAACCCAATCATTTTTACAAATCTGAACCTCCTTCACCAAACAATGCTTCTGTTAAGATATAGGTAAAATCATTTTCATTTTAACAAATCTTACAAAACTAATTGGTTATCATTACTACATAAACATTTTGTTGGATCGTTCATGAGAAGAAGATTTTTTAAGTTTTAGACTATTTTTAGTAATGGCGTTCTGCAACCCAACGATGTGAAAGAAGGCATGGCGGTCCTCCGGGAACAAGCCCCTGATCGGCTTCAGTTCCTACTCGGGTACTTTGACTCCAACTACATGAACGGTTCCTTTCGTGCAGTTGTCACAGCAAACGGAAATATGAAGTTCCGGCGCTTAGTACCAAGATTCCCCATACTAGTTTGGAATGTTCTTAGTGCTACCATTGAGGATAAAGACAGAATCAATAACCAGTGTGAGTCCTGGAACAGTGCGTTCAAACACCTTGTTGGCCATACCAATCCTTCTCTTTGGATTGTAGTGATGTGTGTTGGAAAACATGCATCAATGGTGCCATCTGACATCCATCAATGTGAACGTGGTGAACCGCAGCAGAGACGTGTAAAGTAGGCCATGAAGGCGCACCAGCAGAGGCTGAAATCGCTATGTGTTCAATATGTGAGTGGAGTTTAGTCCCTTGAGGGCTTTCTCTGTGCCATTGGAAATTTTATAAGAATTAAATAAATGCAGTTTTTTCAGTGCAAAGTGCTAGTGCTGTTAAAATTTGTGAAATGAAAGAAAATGTTCTAAAATTTTAGATAAATAAATGTACTAAAACCAAAGATATTTAATAAAAAGTTACATAATGTGCTGGAGTAGTTTTTCTTTCATTTGTTTTTTCCTGATGTGCTACAAGCATTATATCATAAAATTACGTCTATATTATGTCAATAATTTGAATGATTAGATTAGACGAACTAAAATGAATAAAATTGCTCATTGTTTTATTTGTCTTTTATTTGGCTAATTTTAGCACATGTAGAAATTTAGAAATAACCTTCTTATTATATTGATTACCATACACATTTATTCACAATTATTCACAAATGCCACCCATCATGGGGATTTTGAGTACCCATCAAGGGGAATAACTCACCTTGAGCTTTGCTCAGGTGAGCTTTAAACAGTGAAACTGAGATATAAGGATATGCAAGAATGAGTTGGTTTCCCAATTTCTAGCATAGCAGAACAGACGTGGGAACACAATGCTGGAACACCATGCAGGCGTGACCTCTGCTGTTCCATACACTGACTTGAACAAATGTATATACTAAGTAATTTGTCGGTGTTACCGTGTAAGGTACAGGGCTTGAAATTTCTAATAAAAGCTACTTGTCCTGCCTTTCCAACACTTTTAATTGAATGTATAAAATCAAAGAAATATTAAGGTCAGTTTCTTAAATCTAATTTGTCCTGACCATATGTTCACTTGTCATGGCGAGCAGATGAGTGGAATTTTCCAGCCCTGAGGTGCTGGATATTTGATACTTAACAAGAAATGCTGGATAAGTCTGACTGCATTACTTATATAAATATAAGAAAGGAACGACATTTGCTGAACAGTTACGAAACATGAATTTCTAACCTGCTAAATCTACAATAATCCCAAAGGGGTTCCGTTATTACAGTAAGTAAGTTGATATTATTGAAAAGACTTGGTAAGATACAATAAGTTACCTGCAACCACTACTTGATGTTTATTCATATTGGTATTGTAAAAAAGGTTGCCACTGATATGGTCATATCCTCTGCCACCTCATTAACCCTTAGAGGCATTTCCAGAAAAGTGGATTTAAATTAGAGAAAATTAAAAAGTCGCCGAGCACAGAAATCACATGTAAATGCCGCAAACTGATATACTGCAATATGACACATTGTCTTGTTCCAGTGAACACTGGTGTGATGTTCTAAATTGAAACATAAATATGTAAGTCATAACCCCAAAACAAAAACTATCTTTGACGAACAGACCCAAATTCGCATGACACATCGTTTTGGGCTGGTTAGTATTATTGTCAATTTATTTAAAAATCCAATCACAACTAAAGAAGATATGGCCCGGACAGCAGCAGACGGACGGAGCTGTGACCTTGACCTTTGAAGAACAGAACCAAGTCATTCGTATGACACATCATCTTGTTCTAGTTAACATTTGTGCCAAGTTATTTAAAAATGCAATCACAACTAAAGATAATACGGTCCGGACAGGACAAAACTCAATGCATACATTGGATTTTCAAACACTTGACCTTGAGCTATGACCTTGACAAACCGACCCAAGTCATTCTCATGACACATCGTCTTGTCCTTGTGAACATTTGCTATTTAAAATTCCAATCATCACTGAAGGAGATATGGTGCAGGGGACGCACCCACACATGGATTGGCGCACAGACGGACGCAGCCCATTTCTATATCCCCCGCTCCGCTCTACTTGCTGTGACGGGGGATAACTAACTGCAAGAGATGAAAATAAGCAAAATACTTACATAATTGATGTCAATGAAATGGCAATTAGAGCCAAAATGAAATTTCCCACAGTCAGTGTGATACCGAAAATCTCCATGGTATTATGAAGGTACGTGGGAGCGGGCTTCAGGGAAAAAATAGCCTCAGTAAAACGTGTGCATCAGCCTCAATAACAAGTGCGAACCAGCAGCAATATTGTTCTGATAACCAGTCTCAGTACAAACAAGGAACCAGCAGCCAAGTTGGCACAACATCTAGCAGACCACAAATTTATTGTGCAGATTTTTTATGTTAAACTGTAGATTTCTGAAAAAAATATAAAACACAAACATATAAACAAGAGTTGTTGAAAGACAGCTAGCCTGCGTTTTACTTAAAAAAAACTTTTTTTATTTTATTTTTAAAAACTTGTATATATTACATGGACTGTGAAACAGGTTCTAACTTACACAAATCATGCTTGAAGTCTTCCTGAGTAGAACCAGTTCTAAGCATATGAGGATAAAGTGTCTTGCTTAAAGCAACCTATAGTTCCCAATATATTCAGATTGGAAAAATGAAATTGACAAGAGTGAAAGGCATGTCAGTTATCGACAATGACTGACGACTTTGGAAACATCACTGACTAGGTATTTTGTGTGACGAATATCATGGACAGATCCCGAGTTTGTGTGAAGAATATCATGGACAGATCCTGAGTCTGCAGGGAGGGACATACACTCGTTTGCTTTTTCTTCTAGTAAAGTGCATCACCATATATTTGTCTTCCTCACACTATATTTCAAAACTTTAGACACAGATAAAAACAGTTTATATCATCGCTACTGACAGTCTATCGAGAGAGCAGCCGCTAAACCAGGACTGTAATACATTGAGGGAAAGGGTGTTGACATTGCAATGGTTTTATTTCAAAAAGACTGAACGAAGGAAACGG
Source organism: Panopea generosa (assembly GCA_029582155.1). Taxonomy (NCBI): domain Eukaryota; kingdom Metazoa; phylum Mollusca; class Bivalvia; order Adapedonta; family Hiatellidae; genus Panopea; species Panopea generosa. The sequence goes on from CM055909.1 coordinate 5,811,111, forward strand.
AATAAACGATGACTTAAATGTTATTGTGGATGATTTTAAGCTCGTGGAGGCCACAAACTCATGAGCTTTTCTGATCACTCAGTGACCGTTTGTCATTATCTTTTTACTTCAAACAAAAAAAACAAACCTGTTTCTATACTACATAAAAGGATCTTGTAACACAAGTGCTTGTTAATTATCGAATTTATTATGTGTCGAGCATCATAGTATTTTTGTCAATTAATAAATTACATTGTGGTGGGACTGGAACATTTACAATGACAAATAAGTAATCTAAACGAGGATTTGAACCCAAATATACTTTGTACAGCGCTCTGCCGATGTTGCAACAGAAGCTAGCTCTGTGGCGAGACAGTAGTAAATTATAAATCAATAAAAAAGTATGTTCAATTCAAGTTCCTTTTTAACATAAAATTCAGATAAATGTCACATATACCATTCATTTTTCATATCACCTCTTAACCATACAGTGATATAGTGGTAGAGTATCTGCTTCACATGCGGAAGGTCACGGTTCAAACCCTGATCGTGTTGTACCAAATACTTGATTTTCAGAAAAATGAAACCAGAAGTGTCAGTATATCGAGACAAGTAGTGTAGGGTATCATGCAATGTGTCTGCGAATTGATACTCCAACGTGACAGCACTTCGAGTACTGTCTGGTGTAGACGCGGTTGCGATGACTGAAATATTGTTGAAAGGCTTAAAGCACCGCTAACTACCGTGCAGTAACATCAGATCACCCGTCAGTGTTTTATGTAACTACACCATAACTCAAACACCATTTTAACATGACAAATCAATGTCATTTATATGTTTGGTCAAGTCAGAATGCTCAGTATTTAGGTACGAGTTATACCATAAAAGCCAAACAATTACTAAATAGTGGAGTTATTAAACAACTATAATAGTCCATGGGTGTCTTGCACTCCTGTGCCATATGTGATTAGTATATATAGTTATCTAGTAAAATAACAGATGTGTTGCATGTATATGTAACCACAAAAGTTGTACTTGACATTATTTTGTATAGCTTGCACCGCTGTAAGGTTTATTCAAATCAGAAACTCTGCATTATATTTGACACTGCCCTTGGTATAAATATAAAGTTTTATTTGAGAAACCGGGCCCGATAAGCTTAGTTGGTAGCGTGTCGGACAATCAATCCAGGGGTCGCAAGTTCGAATCACCACTCTGCAAAAGTCTCCTTGATGATTGATGTACAACATTGCATATCATTATAATTTGTCTCTCACAAATTATTCAAGTGAGAAAGTTATCGGTTACTTGTGGAGATGGGGTATGCTTGAGTACTGGTTAACCTTTCGGGATACAAGGAAAGAGTTGTTAAGTTAACTGATCATCTGTTAGCCCTCAATGGCAAAATAATCCCACTAAATATTCAACCAATCAATTTAAAAACTATTATCATGTTAAAATCCTTAGTTTCAGGCGAGCTATATGTATAAGGATCTGTTTTTAAACAGTCAGCTATTTATGCTTAAAAAATATTGGTAAGTCTAAAAAAATGTTTTAAATTAAAAGGACACATGCTGAATTTAATAAATTAACTTTTCACATTTTTGGTCATCTAGGACAAAATGGTGACATTTTTAAACTCGTTTCTTTCTAAAACTAACGAGACACCTAAGTTATAGAAAACTTTATGTTAATAGTTTTGTAAATATGAAGTTTCAGATAAAGTGTATTTGGAGGTTTATATTCATATGAACATGTATTGAGAGTAATTAGTTAGATGGACATGGATTAAATTGATTTCAAGATTGATGTGTATCCGTTTAAAAAATGATTTCACTAGTTTAGCTTGTATTTATAAGAATGGCTTCATCATATATGCTATTGTGTTACATTCATCAGCGTCAGTTACCAACAATACTTGACAAAACTATTGGATTCTTATGTACACAAAGCTCCTTCATAAAGAACAGTAATCTTAATTCTGAATAATTTAGATACATTTTCTTACTGAGACAGGGTTTGTACTTGGAACACACACTCTAGCTTAAAGCAATGATGTATATAGAAGGATAGGAAACTGGCGTCTTCTGACTAAATGTTGATAAAATAGCAAGCAGATTATTTGGCAAATTAATCATTCAGACTTCATAGGCTACTGCTTTCTTGTACATTAATGGTTGTCTCTTTAATTGCAGTGTACGAATTTTGTAATCAGAAGTACATCACTTATTTTAAACACAAATTGTTGTGAATGGTCTTGTTTTGTTTAAAATTTCCTTCTGCAATGTAAGGCCATTAAAAAATAACAAGATAGTGTGTGAATATGCAAGCTTTTACAAAACCCCAATAACTTGCTTTTCCATCTCAGTATAATCCTGTGGTAAGGGATTGAAAAAAAAAAAGAAATATAGTTATATAATTATTATTGTATCTTCATGATTTTGATAAAATAAAATTGATAATACTTTAAAGATCAAGATGTGTTATTCAAAGCATGGTTCAAGTCTTGGTCTTCTACATTCCGTATATCAAAACTTTCAATGAACCATGTGTAATTAATAATTGTTTTTTATAGAGAATACACTTATTCTGCTAAACAGAAACCTCTCCATTATTCCTGAAAGCTATTTGTAAGTTTACTACTGGTTACACTTAAACAGTCACATTTATAATTACTAGCTAAGCTCACAGTCTATATAATTGTATGCTTCATTCCTTAAAAGCAGTTCAATCATGTCCATACCGTTCGTATATCTTACACACACAATGACCATGTTCCGCAAATGTTAGTTTATGACTCAATACACAATATTATATTGTTTGAATACAGCCTTTGGAAGCATGTAATTGTATTTTAGTAATTGTAATTGTCCACAATACGTCATTGGTTATTCATTGCAATAACTGCAGTAGATTTCAAGTCATTTTCCTGGAGGCCTTTACAATAGGATGTCCTTAATTCTGGAATGTAACAGAACTGTTTGCTTTCAAATAACACTGTAACTGGCTAATAGTCTGGCACCTTGGAATACCTATGGTATCTGAAAGTGTTAAGATAAAATGCATTTTTTTCAACAAGTAGTCATAGTAATTAAAAAATAGAATTGGTAATGGCTGTGAACCTTATGTGAATGATTTAGGACACACACATATTTTTTTTTGTACTTGACAAGATATTGAGTTGAGTCGAGTTCTTCAATTATTATCTCAAGCGCTCAACTTGTTATGTCCAGCCCTCAGCTTATTTTACCTCAATATTTACTTATATCAAGTAATTTATTATATTGAGCCCTTGACGTATTATCTCCACTTGATATCTAAATATTTTGAATTATCTGCATATCTCGACTTATTATCTATAGAGCTTAACTTACTGTCTTGGGCTCTCAGCTTGTAACTTATTATGTTGAGCGTTTGACTTATGTCAAATTCTTTACTTATGATCTCAAGATTGTACTTATTTCAATATCTCACACTGTTACTACTTGATACGGACTAATTATGATGAGCTCCTGACTTGTTATTTCAAACTCCTCACTTAATACGTCGAGGGCTCAACATATTATATCTTTCCATCACAACATATGTCTATTTAATATGTACAATACCACATAATAATTATTATATACATATATGAATTATGTTGAACACTTGAGATAATTAATTTAGACAATAAGTTGATATTTCAACATCTTACAGGAAGAAGTGTATATTCTTAACATACCATGGTACCTTAGCATCATTTTTTTTAAATTATCTTTTATAGAACAAATCATGACCAATTCTCTTTATATATTTATTATACACATTATTTTATCTCATTCATTGCTAGGTCCTGTATTATTTGTGAATATGAGACAACAATGGATGCAGTTTTATGTTATTTTATCATATGTATTGCTAGATTTTTTAATTGTTAGGTCTTGAATAATTGGCGAAGACACAACAACAATGGATGCAGCTCTACATTATTTTATCTTGTTTATTGCAAGGTCGTGTATAATTTGGGAAGATGCGACAACAATGGATGCAGCTTTACCTTATTTTATCTTGTTTACTGTGAAGTCTTTTATAATTTGGGAAGACGCAACAACAATGGATGCGGCTCCACCTTATTTTATCTAGTTTAATGCTAGGTCTTGTATAATTTGTGAAGACGCCACAACAATGGATGCAGCTCTACCTTATTTTATCTTGTTTATTGCTATGTCTTGTATACTTTGGGAAGAAACGACAACAATAGATGCAGCTCCACCTTATTTTATCTTGTTTATTGCTAGGTCTTGTATAATTGGGGAAGATGCGACAACAATGGATGCAGCTCTACCTTATTTTATCTTGTTTATTGCTAGGTCTTGTATAATTGGGGAAGATGCGACAACAATGGATGCAGCTCTACCTTATTTTATCTTGTTTATTGCTAGGTCTTGTATAATTGGGGAAGACACGACAACAATGTCTGCAGCTTTACCTTATATTATCTTGTTTATTGCTAGGTCTTGTATAATTGGGGAAGATGCGACAACAATGGAGGCAGCTCTACATTATTCTATCTTGTTTATTGCTAGGTCTTGTATAATTGGGGAAGACGCCACAACATAAATTGTTATTGTTATTACAGTGTATAGTATCTTATTCATTATTGTATTTTATGTTATTTTATGTTATTTTATGTTATTTCATCTTATATCTTATTGCACACATTGTGTTGTATTTATTGTATCTTATACTTTGTTATTATTTTATTTCTTAACTATTTTTCTTAATAATTAATAATAAATAATAATTAACAATAACTAATAATTAACAATTGTTATGTTCAGTTAATTAACACTGACAATGAACAATAACAATAAACAATAACTAATAATTAACAATAACAATTAACAATAACAATTAACAATAACAATTAACTTTTAACTAACAATTAACAATAACCAATAATGAACACTAATAGTTAACAATAACAATTAACAATAACAATTAACTTTAACTTACAATTAACAATAACTAATAATTAACACTAATAGTTAACAATAACAATTAACAATAACAATTAACTATAACTAACACTTAACAATAACTTATAATTAAAACTTATAATTAACAATAACAATAACTTATAATTAACAATAACTAGTTAATAACAATTAACAATAACTTATAATTAACACTTATAATTGACAATAACTAATAATTAACAATTAACAATTAACAATTACTAATAATTCACATTGTTCTGTTGGCTCAAGTTAATGGGGTTTGTCTAACTGATGAGTCCTGGAAACTCTGTATGGGCCCTTAACATAATCGGGACGAAACGCACGTAATATTTTTTAATTGGGGCATGTTAAAATCTAACAGGACACTTTTAGAAACTCTTTTCTATGGGGCTAGCTCTGATTAATGAGCTTAAAATGGTATTATACCAATGACCAAAAATATAAATCCAATTCTTTTATAATAATTAAATATTTTGCCGATATTAGGTGCGTCTTAGAGATATTGTTTGTACCATTAGTATTGTTTTGTATTATGTTCTATAACTTTTATCATAGATATCATTTAGATATTAAAAAATGGACAGTGGTCGTAATCGTCTTTAGATCCAGGTTGTTATGGTCTCACCACACAGTTGACTTTTGTTCTTTGTTCTATATAAAATAAGGTCTAGGATTTCCATGATAAAAAAAGAATTCCACATAGAAGTTTTTTTTTCCAAAGTAGGAATGTATACTCACATAAAAATGCACAATGTCTGGTAGGTTGACCAAGTTGTATTCTTAGCTCTACTGGCCAAAGGCCAATTAAACTGAAACCTCACAAGGATGTTTATATTGCATAAGATACTATAGAAACTCAATACATGGTTGTAGATTTGCGCCAGCATGTCAACTTTGAGAGCGGCTGCTAAAGCACCGCCACTAAAAAATCATGTAAGCTCTGAGATCGGCTGCTAAAGCACTGCTCCCCAAAATTGTTCTTACTGTTACGGTAGAACTGTCATGTATACGACACAATTAAGAATAAATCTCTTTTGGCGATAACTACAAAGAAACTTGGGCTTATTAATGTAAGCCCTTATTTATAATTTTTCTGTAGGTTTCATTATGACATTGAAATATAGCCACTGCACATGAGTGTGTATAATTCAACAATGACTATTTTGGATGACTGTAAAGCTAGTAGGTAGTTCGCAGTTGGTAGTTGGGGATTCGAATAACCAACTACCGACCAGCTGCCAGTTGGGGATTCGGATTCGTTATTATAATTACTATTTCATTTACATATTTTACTCGTGTTAATATGTTTAAAAATATAATCAATAATAAAAGTATGTAAATTAATATAAAATCTGAATCCCCAACTGGCAGCTAGTTGGTAGTTGGCGATTCGCGGCGAATCCCCAACTGGACATTTTGAATCGCCGTCTGGTGAGTATACTCATTTTATTGAAGAAGCAACCCGGCAAAAGTGTGTAATTTATTATTATAAACTTATTTTTAATTGAATTGATTGATTAAAAATATAAAACAACCATTTAAAAAAAACCCGAATCCCCAACTGGCAACTGGTTGGTAGTTGGCGATTCGCCGCGAATCCCTAACTGGAAATTTTGAATCGCTTCCTGGTGAATATACTCATGGTATTGAATGAACAGTGCGGGAACGGTGTTTATTTATTGTTATGAACTGTTTTTCTATGGAATTGATTTGTTTTCGAAAACAAATATCGATTTAAAAAAAATCCGAATCCCCAACTGGCAGCTGGTTGGTAGTTGGCGATTCGCAGCGAATTCACAGGACATCTTGAATCACCGTCTGGTGAGTTTACTCGTTATATTGAAGAACCAACCCGGCAAAAGGGAATTGATTTGGTTTCGAAAACAAATACCGATTTGAAAAAAAAAAACGAATCCTAAATTTGCCATTTTGAATCATCATCTTGTGTGTATATTCGTTTTATACTCATTGACCACTTTCTTCGTAGAAGATACGATTACCGCAAAATATCACCATAGCTTACTAAATGTATTTGTAATATTATTCACTAAAAGAACAAATAACGGAATAAATTTGATTGTATTTTTATGTAGAGTGCACAAATGTGTTTAGCACAATGTGTGTATATTCAACCAATGATATGATACCAATGATTCTATAATTAGCCGCAAACAGATATAATTCTACGAGTACTTTGTGGAGACACGTCATCAGATAATAAAAACATCACAATAAACACGTATCAGTTTACTTGTTTATATCTTTTATTACGGTTGTCCATTATTTGTACATGGTAGGTGATAAGAATATGATATCAATCGTTGTTCGTTCAATACCATGAGTACATTCATCAGGAAACGATTCAAAATTTCTGCCAACTAGCAACCAGCTGCCAGTTGGGGATTCGGATTTTTTTTTTCAAATCGATATTTGTTTTAAAAAACAAATCAATTCTATAGAAAAACAGTTCATAACACTAAATAAACACCGTTCCCGCACTATTCCTTCAATACCATGAGTATATTCACCAGAGGCGATTCAAAATTTCCAGTTGGGGATTCGCGGCGAAACGCCAACTACCAACCAGCTGCCAGTTGGGGATTCGGATTTTTTTAAAATCAATATTTTATTTTTTAAACAAATCAATTCAATATAAAATAATTACCAACCAGCTGCCAGTTAGGGATTCGGATTTTTTTTTTAAATCGCTGTTTTATTATTTTAACATATCAATTCAATAAAGAAAACAGGTTTAGGATAATAATAACACCAATGGTGGTTTGGTTCTTCAATAAAACGCATATACTCACCTGACGTTGATTCAAATTGGCAAATTTGGGATTCGGTTTTTTTTTTTCAAATCGATATTTGTTTTCGAAAACAAATCAATTCCATAGAAAAACAGTTCATAATAATAAATAAACACCGTTCCCACGCTGTTCTTTCAATACCATGAGTATATTCACCAGGAGGCGATTCAAAATTTCCAGTTGGGGATTCGGATTTTTTTTTTAAAATCGCTGTTTTATTATTTTAATCAATCAATTCAATAAAAAACAAGACCATTCACGCGTTATTCGTTCAATACCATGAATATATTCACCAGGAGGCGATTCAAAATTTCCAGTTGGGGATTCGCGGCGAATCGCCAACTACCAACCAGTTGCCAGTTGGATATTCGTTTTTTTTTTTAAATCGTTGTTTTATATTTTTAATGAATCAATTCAATTAAAAATAAGTTCAAAATAATAAATAACACACTTTTGCCGGGTTGGTTTTTCAATATAATGAGTATACTCACCAGACGGCGATTCAAAATGTCCAGTTGGGGATTCGCCGCGAATCGCCAACTACCAACCAGCTGCCAGTTGGGGATTCGGATTTTTTTTTTAAAATCGATATTTGTTTTGAAAAACAAATCAATTCCATAGAAAAACAGTTCATAACAATAAATAAACACCGTTCCCGCGCTGTTCATTCAATACCATGAGTATATTCGCCAGGAGGCGATTCAAAATTTCCAGTTGGGGATTCGCGGCGAATCCCCAACTACCAACCAGCTGCCAGTTGGGGATTCGGATTTTTTTTTAAATCGCTGTTTTATTTTTTTAACAAATCAATTCAATAAAAAATAAGTTGATGATAATAAATAACACACTTTTGCGAGGTTGATTCTTCAGTATAACGAATATACTCACCAGACGGCGATTCAAAAGGTCCAGTTGGGGATTCGCGGCGAATCGCCAACTACCAACTAGCTGCCAGTTGGGGATTCGGATTTTTTTTTAAATCACTGTTTTATTATTTTAACGTATCAATTCAATGAAGAAAACAGGTTTAGGATTATAATAACACCAAATGTGGTTTGGTTCTTCAATAAAACGAATATACTCACAATACGGTGATTCAAAATGGCAAATTTGGGATTCGTTCTTTTTTTTTTAAATCGATATTTGTTTTTGAAAACAAATCAGTTCCATAGAAAAACAGTTCATAACAATAAATAAACACCGTTCCAACGCTGTTCCTTCAATACCATGAGTATATTCAACAGGAGGCGATTAAAAATTTCCAGTTGGGGATTCGCGGCGAATCGCCAACTACCAACCAGTTGCCAGTTGGGGATTCGGATTTTTTTAAATCGTTGCTTTTTTTTTAAATAAATCAATTCAATTAAAAATAAGTTTATAATAATAAATAACTCACTTTTGCCGGGTTGGTTCTTCAATATAATGAGTATACTCACCAGACGGTGATTCATAATGTCCAGTTGGGGATTCGCGGCGAATCGCCAACTACCAACCAGCTGTCAGTTGGGGATTCGGATTTTCTTTAAATCGCTGTTTTATTTTTTTAACAAATCAATTCAATAAAAAATAAGTTTATAATAATAAATAACACACTTTTGCCAGGTTGATTCTTCAATATAACGAGTATACTCACCAGACGGCGATTCAAAATGTCCAGTTGGGGATTCGCCGCGAATCGCCAACTACCAACCAGCTGCCAGTTGGGGATTCGGATTTTTTTTTAAATCGCTGTTTTATTATTTTAACATATCTATAATATAAATGATGATTTTTAGTTTTTAAAAAAACTCATTTTATTATAGAATGTCCATATATGGTGCACATTTTAATTTGTTCACAAGGAAAATTATTGGTACAATGTTGTTATTTTGTGTGAAATAAATCGATTATTGTTGTCAAAAAATGGACAATTCTGTGGCTTAAATTGTTCAATACAGTAAAACCTGTCTTAAGCAGTCGGACAAGGAAAGGAGCAAAAGTTGATTTTTAAGAGAGGTTGTTGCTTAATACAGGTTCTTTAACCAAAACATAGTTGTCCCAGGAATGAAGCTCCATTTATATGAATCAATGGTTACAGATCTGTATCGTGTAAATATGAGCATTTGGGGAAATTCTAGGTTGTAAAATAAAAGAAATAAAAGTATGTATATTTAAAACAGTTAACAGGTCAACATCTCTGTTCTTCATTGTTTTAAACTGGTTTAATAACAACATTCCAGACATGCACAAAGTTTCAACTTCGTTAGCGTCGGCATTTGTTTACATTTCGTACCGGCAATGGTTTATTACTCGGTGCACTTAAGTATCTTTATTACTGTTTATTATTAATGCCATTATTAACATGGATGACACAATTTTAGACTTGCGGTAATAGGTATGACCTGTATAAACCTCACTTATTTTTTTGTATGGGAATTTTTCTGACATTAGAGGCGAAAATACTATTTTGAGGGAGAATGGGGCTGAATTTCGCTGAATATTTGGGGTAAAAAAACTGCTGTATATATATCACCATGATCTGTAAGGTAATACTGAAGGCAAAACCATTTACCTAGCCTCATTTAATCACTGAAATAGGGGTGGGACTAGCCCCTAACCCTGCGTCCACCACTCATTAAAAAAGTTCTTTTTAACCTTTGTGACATTGTCAAATGTAAAAATCGCTTCTGATTATTGTTATTAAACGGAACAAAATAATTGATTTTTATTTGAAAGTTTCTTTCTTATCATTACACGCGTGTAACTAAACCGCAAGCACCGTTTAATAAATTGATATGGAATCAGATTTATTATAAGAGTATGCAATACATAAACTATCTTTAGTTCTGTTTTAAAGGATCAAATGTTAACATACATGATTCCGTTCATCTACTTGTTCATATGCCTGTCTGAATGCCCCATAACCTGTTTTTATTTTGTTCCGCTAACAAAAGGTCAACAATATTGTTCTGCAGGGTCTGAAAGCGCTGCGATTCTAGAACATTAAGTAAGCCTTTACGTAAGATGGGTCTTATAATAGAACAGAACAGAACAGAACAGAACAGAACAGAACAGAACAGAACAGAACAGTCAAATAATTGGCATTATTTTGCAAAACAAGTATAGTCTTCTTCCATTCAATAGATATGAAACTCTATTCTCAACAATAGATGTAGTGTACATATTGTTTCTAGTTGGCCTATGGATTTCGTAATAATGTAATAAAATGTATCATTTGTTGCACCAATGACTTACTTGGGCCAGAGACATAGATGTCTCTGCTTGGGCTTATATAAATTATTGTAAATTGAAAATATTATGTTTGTGGATATGAAGATGTTTATTGTTTTATGGAGGTGTTTATGCAATTATTTAAATGTGTTCTTTGTTCATACGCACAGAGCTTTGATTGAACTAAAAGTCTTAAACTCATCTCTGAAATCATTTACAGTAAATATTTTCGCTACTCTCATATCAAAATATCATAACCATTATTTTTAACTTATTTATTTTACTTCGACTGTGAAACAAGTTCTTACAACTTAGACAAATCACGCTCGAAGTCTTCCTAGGTAGAACCAGTACAATACTTATGTGGAAAAAGTTTCTTGCTTAAGGACACCACACAGAGCCGTAGCGGAGGATCGAACCCACGACCCTCCGATCACGGGTTCGGAGCTCCACCAATGAACCACGCTTTCAACAGAATCATAACCATTAAACAACTATATGCATTATCTTTTACTTCTTCTTGAGAGATTTGGTCTAAAATATCTACCATACAAGATTTGTGAAAACGCGGATTAAGAAGTGGAGACGGGTTGCGGCACCCACCAGAGATTTACCCAGAATATCATAAACGTACCTATTTCAGTAGAGAACACGAAGAAAAGCATACTTGGTCCAACATCCCATCCCCGGGATATTTTAGTATCTCCATCTGATATGTGTGTGTGAGAGAGAGAGAGAGAGAGAGAGAGAGAGAGAGAGAGAGAGAGAGAGATTTCAATAGCAGATTTTTCAAATCGATTTTTGTTTTTGAAAACAAATGAATTCCATAGAAAACCAGTTCATAATAATAAATAAACACCGTTCCCACGCTGTTCCTTCAATACCATGACTATATTCACCAGGAGGCGATTCAAAATTTTCAGTTGGGGATTCGGTGCTGCGAATCCCCAACTACCAACCAGCTGCCAGTTGGGGATTCAGATTTTTTATTAATTTACATACATCTATTATTGATTATATTTTTAAACATATTAAGACGAGTAAAATATGTAAATAAAATAGTAATTATAATAACGAATCCGAATCCCCAACTGGCAGCTGGTCGGTAGTTGGTTATTCGAATCCCCAACTACCAACTGCGAACTACCTACTAACTTTACAGTCATCTATATATTGGCCAGTTACAATTGGATTAAATTGAGAATTATTGAATTAACATCCCCAAACAATTGCACAAGTTTTTTTATGTTCTTACGCAACACTGTTTCTGCGGAAGGTCATCAGTGACAGAATTTATTGAATGTCCCTCGTATAAAGATAGCATTCAAATGCCACACATATTATATCCAATTCCAGATATATCTAAAATTAAAACAAAATATTGCCATATTTGATGCATGAACAAATTCAACCTAGGTGTATCTTAAAACAGTGTATCTGATTTATCTAATATTCTTTTAATTGATATCTCTTCCTTTTAAGAAATTTCCACATCCAGTTGCAGCATTAATATAAATGATGATTTTTAGTTTTTAAAAAAACTCATTTTATTATAGAATGTCCATATATGGTGCACATTTTAATTTGTTCACAAGGAAAATTATTGGTACAATGTTGTTATTTTGTGTGAAATAAATCGATTATTGTTGTCAAAAAATGGACAATTCTGTGGCTTAAATTGTTCAATACAGTAAAACCTGTCTTAAGCAGTCGGACAAGGAAAGGAGCAAAAGTTGATTTTTAAGAGAGGTTGTTGCTTAATACAGGTTCTTTAACCAAAACATAGTTGTCCCAGGAATGAAGCTCCATTTATATGAATCAATGGTTACAGATCTGTATCGTGTAAATATGAGCATTTGGGGAAATTCTAGGTTGTAAAATAAAAGAAATAAAAGTATGTATATTTAAAACAGTTAACAGGTCAACATCTCTGTTCTTCATTGTTTTAAACTGGTTTAATAACAACATTCCAGACATGCACAAAGTTTCAACTTCGTTAGCGTCGGCATTTGTTTACATTTCGTACCGGCAATGGTTTATTACTCGGTGCACTTAAGTATCTTTATTACTGTTTATTATTAATGCCATTATTAACATGGATGACACAATTTTAGACTTGCGGTAATAGGTATGACCTGTATAAACCTCACTTATTTTTTTGTATGGGAATTTTTCTGACATTAGAGGCGAAAATACTATTTTGAGGGAGAATGGGGCTGAATTTCGCTGAATATTTGGGGTAAAAAAACTGCTGTATATATCACCATGATCTGTAAGGTAATACTGAAGGCAAAACCATTTACCTAGCCTCATTTAATCACTGAAATAGGGGTGGGACTAGCCCCTAACCCTGCGTCCACCACTCATTAAAAAAGTTCTTTTTAACCTTTGTGACATTGTCAAATGTAAAAATCGCTTCTGATTATTGTTATTAAACGGAACAAAATAATTGATTTTTATTTGAAAGTTTCTTTCTTATCATTACACGCGTGTAACTAAACCGCAAGCACCGTTTAATAAATTGATATGGAATCAGATTTATTATAAGAGTATGCAATACATAAACTATCTTTAGTTCTGTTTTATAGGATCAAATGTTAACATACATGATTCCGTTCATCTACTTGTTCATATGCCTGTCTGAATGCCCCATAACCTGTTTTTATTTTGTTCCGCTAACAAAAGGTCAACAATATTGTTCTGCAGGGTCTGAAAGCGCTGCGATTCTAGAACATTAAGTAAGCCTTTACGTAAGATGGGTCTTATAATAGAACAGAACAGAACAGAACAGAACAGAACAGAACAGAACAGAACAGAACAGAACAGTCAAATAATTGGCATTATTTTGCAAAACAAGTATAGTCTTCTTCCATTCAATAGATATGAAACTCTATTCTCAACAATAGATGTAGTGTACATATTGTTTCTAGTTGGCCTATGGATTTCGTAATAATGTAATAAAATGTATCATTTGTTGCACCAATGACTTACTTGGGCCAGAGACATAGATGTCTCTGCTTGGGCTTATATAAATTATTGTAAATTGAAAATATTATGTTTGTGGATATGAAGATGTTTATTGTTTTATGGAGGTGTTTATGCAATTATTTAAATGTGTTCTTTGTTCATACGCACAGAGCTTTGATTGAACTAAAAGTCTTAAACTCATCTCTGAAATCATTTACAGTAAATATTTTCGCTACTCTCATATCAAAATATCATAACCATTATTTTTAACTTATTTATTTTACTTCGATTGTGAAACAAGTTCTTACAACTTAGACAAATCACGCTCGAAGTCTTCCTAGGTAGAACCAGTACAATACTTATGTGGAAAAAGTTTCTTGCTTAAGGACACCACACAGAGCCGTAGCGGAGGATCGAACCCACGACCCTCCGATCACGGGTTCGGAGCTCCACCAATGAACCACGCTTTCAACAGAATCATAACCATTAAACAACTATATGCATTATCTTTTACTTCTTCTTGAGAGATTTGGTCTAAAATATCTACCATACAAGATTTGTGAAAAACGCGGATTAAGAAGTGGAGACGGGTTGCGGCACCCACCAGAGATTTACCCAGAATATCATAAACGTACCTATTTCAGTAGAGAACACGAAGAAAAGCATACTTGGTCCAACATCCCATCCCCGGGATATTTTAGTATCTCCATCTGATATGTGAGAGAGAGAGAGAGAGAGAGAGAGAGAGAGAGAGAGAGAGAGAGAGATTTCAATAGCAGAGAAAAAAGCAGTATATGAACAACCTTTCTTGTCTCCCCCTACGACAGTCATTCTCAGGTTTTACAACGTTGTATTTTGTGAAGTGTAATGGCATGGCGCATTCTAAGCATAATATGAAATACAGTGGCGTAGCTCCCTATAGGCACTGTAGGCACGTACCTAAACATTTTTTTCTGAGAAATCGAAAAAAAAAATGCCAAAAAAATGCAATAAAATCTAACCTCTATGCTTCTTCATATATTTCCTTTATTGAAGTAAACAAACCTTCAAACATTACATTTATTTGGTTATAAAACAGTGACTTCAATGTTAATATTAAGGATAACCAGGGTCATCAAAATAAGTAATATATGTCAAAACACACCTACACATCTACGGTAGTCTAGCTGAATTTTTTTTCGGAGGAGCATGCCCTCGGCCCCACTACAACTGTGCCTACACATCGTGTTCAGCCAAGCTACGCCCCTGAACTGCTACGTTTAAAGTGGAGCTTCCAAGGGTAGTATATGACATTCCCAACGGTTACAAGTTCGTTAATTAACTAATTTATTATAAACTTATCATACTTTATTTTACTTCGATTGTGAAACAAGTTGAATTACAACTTAACACAAGTTACGCTTGATGACATCCTGTGCAAAACCAGTACTAAACTTACAAAATTTAATATCAATGTCTATAATAAACTTTTTTTTTACAAATTTTCGGCTTTCGCCTTCTTCAGGAAAATCGCAGTCTTTTAAGAATTATGTCACATTTATTTTGTAAAGTTTAACTAAATAACTGAAAGCCGAAAATTTGTGAATAAAAGAGTTTATTATAGACATTGATATTATATTTTTTACCCTTCGGAAGATTGATAGTAATTTTTATACAAAATTTAATGTCAGCGGAAAAAGTGTTTTGCTCAAGGACACCACACATAGTCGTGGTGGAGGATCGAACTCACGACCCTCCAATAATGGGGCCGAATTTAATCCTATTTTAGGCATGCAAATATATACATTATATATTGCACTGGAACATCAGTCTAGAAACAAGAAGGCTATAAGTAAAACAATTAAAACTGAACATTATCTACAAAAAGGAAAACACTTCCTTAAACTACGAGGCGTAAATAGAATAGAATACGCACACGACTCTTGAACATATAAAATCCTCAAAACACAGAAGCAGAGAAATAGTTAACTCGTCTGCAGCTGCTTTCATCATTCCCGCCTTATATAGCACCACAGTTGCAGCACTGTCTTAAAACATCTGGCATGTCAAGAACAAAAAGGCAATGTAGTACCAATAATTTCTTGGAAGCTCAGTGTGGAATCTCTGGTACTTTTCCGTGCAGTACACAGGGTGCAAGGTGACGAACCAACGTGACTTAAGGTTATGAGATGGTGTAAAAATTCGGAGGAAAGGTTTCCGCTTCTGGTAACACTTCCTTAATGTTTCATAAAACTTCACGAACACGACAACCGTCTCTGCATAGTACAGCGGTGTTTTGTGCGCAATTGAGACATGAGGAATGAACCGGTGCAATTACCAAACAAACACCGTTACACTTTACAAATAATACGGGGTTTTCATGGCCACTTGACATAATTTTATACCGAGGCGGCGATTGTCTTTCTTTCGTGAATTTTCATGAAATATGAAGAAAGTTTACTGCAAAAAATGTTGCGTTCAGTATCGCATACGGCTACTTTTCTTAAAATAGATCTCCTTCCAGATCCAGATCAATTCGGCACCTTTTTACCAAAACACTTCAGTTAACGAACGATTGAAATACATGGGTACGATACTCATGGTGGCGAACCCACGTGACTTTATGATATGGAGCGGTGCAAATAATTGATGGAAAAGTACCCGCTTCAGGTAATATTTTTCAGATAACTTTCAATACTTCCAATAAAATGAAACAAGTTTAAAAACCCTAAGCATGTGATTTCAAAACATCAAGTTTTATATATTGTAACTATTGTAGCAAATCTCCGGTCCGCGGGGCGGGGGATAACCGGGTATCATGCTAAAGGTTGGCAAGTATATTGGACTGACTGAAACTCTGATGCGCGTACCGGTCTGATATAATTTGTATACGAATACATGATATTGCATATACATACACATGTATCATCTATAAAAGCTACGGCTACTAGTATATAAGTTAAGCTAACGTGGTATATACGTTAACACGAGATATAATATAAGTGACCACCGGTGTATACGTCAACACGCGATGTAATATAAGTGAACATCGGTGAATACGTCAATATGGGATGTAATATAAGTGACCTCTGGTATATACGTTAACACGAGATATAATATAAGTGACCTTTGGTATATACGTCAGCATGAGATGTAATATAAGTGACCACTGTTGTCAACGTCAACACGAGATGTAATATAAGTGGCCCTGTTGTATACGTCAACACGAGATGTAATAATTGACCACTCGTGTATAAGTTAACATGAGATGTAATATAGGTGAACAATGGTATGTACGGTAACTTGAGATCTAATATAAGTGACCACTGGTGTATACGTTAACACGAGATATAATATAAGTGACCAATGGTGTATACGTCAACACGAGATGTAATATAGCTGACCACTTGTGTATACGTCAACATGAGATGTAATATAAGTGACCACTTGTGTATACGTTAACACGAGAGGTAATAAAATGGCCACTGGTATATACGTCAACACAAGATGTAATATAAGTGACCACTGGTATATACGTTAACATGAGTTGTAATATAAGTGACCACTAGTATATACGTTAACATGAATTGTAATATAAGTGACCACTAGTATATACGTTAACATGAGTTGTAATATAAGTGACCACTAGTATATACGTTAGCATGAGATGTACTATAAGTGACCACTGGTATTTACGTTAACATGAGATATAATATAAATGACCTCTTGTGTATACGTCAACATGAGATATAATATAAGTGACCACTGCTGTATACGTTTACATGAGATGTACTATAAGTGACCATTGGTATATACGTTAACACGAGATGTAATATTAGTGACCACTGGTATATACGTTTACGGGTGATGTAATATTAGTGACCGCTGGTAAAAACGTTAACACGAGATGTAACATAAGTGACCACTGGTATATATGTTAACATGAGATGTAATATAAGTGACCACTTATATTTTTGTTAACACGAGATGTAATATTAGTGACCACTGGTATAAACGTTAACACGAGATGTAACATAAGTGACCACTGGTATATATGTTAACATGAGATGTAATATAAGTGACCACTTGTATTTTTGTTAACACGAGATGTAATAATAGTGACCACTGGTATTAACGTTAACACGAGATGTAATACTAGTGACCACTTGTGTATAAGTTATCATGAGATGTAATATAAGTGACCAATTGTGTATACGTCAACATGATATGTAATATAAGTGACCACTGGTATATATGTTAACATGAGACGTAATGACCCTTATACGTAATTATAAGGGACTATGTTAAACTATAAATATCTGTTTGGAAATAGTGTTTACACATGTACACTCTTAATAATGTTTCTTTCAAAACAATTGTTGTTTCATCTTATTATTTTTTAATATTTGATTTTTAAAAATCAACAACAAAAAAATCCTTACACTACACACCTGTCTCTCTTGAATTCACATATAAGTTTGTTACTTATTCTTTCTGTATATTTATATACATAATTGACATAATATTTTAGTTTGTATGTGAATCTGCTTAATTTTTCATGAAATATTTGCAAATGAAAAATATATTACACTAACATTCAACCAATCCAATAACTGAAAACACATGTTTTATAAAATTTAAGAAATAGGTGATTCTTTTGTGTTTTCTGATTCTCAAATAAGGTTAAATTTTACTAAAAAAATATCAAATTACCAAGGTATCTTTGAAATTTTTTAATGTCTTCTCCTGGCTTTCAATAAACACCATCAATTAACACACAAAAAATTGTGTTTATAAACCATTCCAATTATAGATACCTCTAATAAATATAAACACACAAAAACAACCCCAATATAATAAAATTCATGTAATTATTGCCACTTTATCTTTTCTGTAAAAAGGGATAAACCAAAATACATATTTAATATTTATTAAGGTCCTACACCAAGCCAGCCACTATGGACTTAAGAGATAAACATCTCCTGAAGTCATTAGACAACATAATTTTCTTATACTATCATCTGCTGTGTCAAATTATATTTTATTTCTGTTTGATTTTTGTTTTAGCTCGAGCTTCAGTCTATAATTTGTTTAGACTGGTGTGTCCCTTTAAGATTAATGTATATATGTGTATTCGGTGAAAGGAAAAAGAAAGTATACATACCTATAAACGTCGACAGGTCAAGGAACAAAAAATGTATTGCATATTAATTTTGTATATTTATAATTCATCATACTGTTGAATCAAAAAAACAAACATTTAATTCATTTCAAAGCAAACCAATAAGATAAAAATCAGTTCATTTTTCCATCACATGAATAAACTTATATAATTTCAAAAACCAAAATGTATGCTTTCTTTTTCCTTTCAGTGTATATATATATGAATGTATGTTACAACTTGACTGATATATATATTTGTACGGTTTGTTGAGGGATGGCCCACCCCGACCCTCACAGACCTATTACGGGGTGATTAAATGGATCACTTTTCAGTGATTGAAATTAAACAAAAAACAAAAAAAAACAACAAAAAAAAACCCACAAAAAAACATGAGATGTAATATAAGTGACCACTTGTATTTTTGTTAACACGAGATGTAATATTAGTGACCACTGGTATTAACGTTAACACGAGATGTAATACTAGTGACCACTGGTATTTTTGTTAACATGAGATGTTATATAAGTGACCACTTATGTATACGTCAACATGAGGTGTAATATAAGTGACAACCTGTGTATACGTTAACACGCGTTGTAATTGAAGTAACCACTGGTATATACGTTAATATAAGATGCATTATAACTGACCACTTGTGTATACGTTAACACGAGATGTAATAAAATTGACCACTTGCGAATACGCACGACTTTTTTTATATGTTGCCTTTATGATTTTATTCGTTACACCTATATTTCAGGAATACGTGTATTAACCTGTCTTCCATCAAAGTTTTACGTACATTTACTGAATTTAATTAAGGTAAAGAAAGAAGGACTCACCACTATCTATCAGTATTCCGTCAAAGTATGCCAGATATGTATAGTATGTTTACCATAACACGTTTGTATGTGTATTTGATGTGTTTGCTATTAATAAGTGTCTGGCCATGTACGTGTGGTATAGGTAAGTAAGGCGAACCTAGTTAAATCTATATGCCACAGTATACAACATAGCTGAGGCGTACACTTTTGTTACCAAATCTATACAAATCAATTGCATCAGTAAGCAAGTACGTCCACATAGTGTTACAACATATAAAGTTCTCCATATATGTTCCCATAGGCGGATTTTGTTTATCTCAAACTGAAGGGATGTATGAGGTCAAATATATGACCCCACCCCAACGTCTGACCTTTCAATTCCCCCATTGGTTTGAACGATGATCGTGTACATATGTTTTATAATATAGACGGCATATGTTGTAAATATATGTTATTTTTTTGTTCAAGCGAGTGTTATATCGTTTATTTATTTCATCAGGTGAAACACCACTAGTGTTTTTTTACATTCTTATAGCACCACAGTGAAACTAGTTTAATTTGGTTTTAATATGATCTTTTCTGGAACAAACACAGGGGTGTGAGGATTAATTGCATTAACTTTTACTCACACATGAACTTATCTTAATAGTTAAAGTTTGAAAAAAATACGTCAAATTAAATGTCGTGGCAGAACGCGAGATTCGGTTTTAGAATACAAAATAAATCTCGCAACATGAGGTAGGGAGAACATGGAGAAAATAAAAGTAATCTTATTTTACGCAAATGAAAAGATTCCCACCCCCCATAAATAGCACCTGATGTCATGACACAGTTTTGCCCACGAGGAAAATTGGCTTGCAGCTCTATATTAAAAGAATATTACCGCCTCTTACAATAAAAAAATTGCGACAACAACCGGGCTTTGGTGCTATGACAGAGGATATAAGATAAAAATCATTCAATCGTCTTGTTTAGTTTTTATCAGGGATGGATTCAGGAATTCATATTAGAGGGCGAAGGACGTGATCGTGAAGTCCGGGGACATGCCATCCCACTGGAAATTTTGATAGCAGATTCTAACTAGTTAATTAATTTTACGTTTTTTTAAACGGAACGAGGACTGCAGCGGTAGAGCGTTCGCCTCGCACACGGAAGGTCGTGTGTTCGATCCCCAGGTGGGTCATACCAATATTTGAAAACTAGTACAAGAAGCTTCGATGATTGGCGCTCAACATTTAGAGAATAGTTCTAGATCTGGTAACAACAACAACAACAACAACAACAACAACAACAACAACAACAACAACAACAACAACAACAACAACAACAACAACAACAACAACAAGCAGCAGCAGCAGCAGCAGCAGCAACAACAAATTGTCCATCGTCCGTTGTCCTTCCGTTTAATGCGATAGTACCTTAACGTTTCATCGAATCATAATCAAACTTGCACAGCAGTTATATAACCACAAGCTCTCAGACGAGTATATGAATCAGCGTGATTGAAACATAATTGCCCCCGCCACAGGGCTTATAAGTACATTTTAAGCAAAATTAAAAAAAACAATTCTCTGAAAGTTCGAAGTCTAGACCTTAGATATTTTCTACGTAGCATTGCATGGAGGTCCCCTAAAAGGTTTCTTGAGGTTGGGTCCCCGGTGTCAAATTTGAGGCCGCCTCAGGGATCACTGTTTTACATAGTTTATAGGGAAAATTTTGTAGGCGCAATAACACCCCAATGTTTCATTGAATCTTAACCAAACTTGCACAGCAGTTGTGTAACTACAATATCACAGACAAGTTCTCGAGCCAGCGTAATTTGACCACAAATGTCCCCGCCACAGGTCTTATAGTCACAGTTAAGCGAAATTTTAAAAAAAACCCATTTTTTTTTCTCTAAAAGTTCAGGGCCTAGAACATAAATATTTACTTATCGCATTGCATGGTGGTCTCCTGAAAAAATATTTCCTCTGAAACGTTCATCTGTCTATTTGCTGGCAGTAGAGCGATTCAGATCCTTTTGGGCCTCTTGTTCAATTATTACATTACAAAAGAAAAATGGATGTTACATAAAAGTATTATTTTACATCAGTAACTGATGCGAGGATTTCATGCAGTATTGAATACAAGAACTTTAAACTACGTTTCTTTATATATTAACAAAGCGACATTTGATTCCGATATATGATCAAATGTTGCTACTTAAGTTATTTATGCACTCATATACTATTACATGTATACGTTTTACCTGCTTAAATGTTCATACATTAACTGACATTATCAAACTGCATCAACTGGGATTTGATTATTCATTGACGACCCCATTTCAACGCCTCTTAACAAATATATATTCAAAGGTTCAATACTTCATATATCGTATGTTTCATGGTTCCAATCTCCAAATTCGTCATTGTGTAGGGTGTGTTTTAAAGTGCGTGCACATCATCATCATCATCATCATCATCATCATTATCATAATTATCATCATCCTCATCATCATCATTCTCCTCCTCCTTCCTTCTCATCATCATTATTATCAACATCATCAACATCATCATCATAATCATTATCATCATCATCATCATCAACATCATCATCAATATCATCAACAACAACATCATCATCATCATGTCATCATCATCATCATCATCATCATCATCATCATCATCATCTTCATCATCTTCATCAACATCATCATCATCATCATCATCATCATTTTGTCAAAGTCAATAGTTATCAACAGGAGTATTTATACAATGAGTTAAGTTTGAACAAATTATTAAACACCATTTAATAAAAGTCTGTTCTCTTATTTAACCATGCTACTCTATGTGGATTACTGAGCCCATAGCATAAATCCGGTGAAGGAAGAAAACCCGGAACCAAACACCGTTGCATCGCCGTACTCCGCATTTCTAACCCAGACTTTGTCACCTTGCAGCAACTGTATAACGACCGTCACGGACCCTTGATCCTTATACCAGTGGTCATCTCCCTGGGCAAAAGCCTTTCCCATAGTGTAACCATTGTGTACCACCTCGGCCAATACTTCGTATGGATATGAACTGCGGCGGCTGCTAACGGAGGCGGCAAATTGATAAACACCGTTTACGGGAGCCGTGAATTCGCCTGTGTGAGCTTGAAAACAGCCGCCGATATTTAGAATGGCGACTTCGAAGATTATGTGCTCGCCAGCGTCGATGTGGTCGACTTGTCCGTGGTCCATGCGGGCGAAAAAGGCGACATGTGTGTTTGCAGCCCGGCTAGTTACGACGAGTTTTCCTTCTGGAACTGAAATACACAAATATGTTATGTAACTTTACTATAAAGTCGCCTTCAATAAAACAACAAAAACTATCTCAAATGAAGAGGCCCTCCCAATCTCTTAAAGTAATGCCTATTGTTCCCCAGATCTCCAAATGTATTTGACAAAGTTCCCCAAAAGTATTTTGTCCATGTTTTCCTTATCTCACAAAGTATTTCCACTGTTCCTTAGACCTCCAAAAGTTTTAAACATAGTTCCCTGAAAGTACCAAATAGTGTTCCCTTAAGTAAAACATCTACTATAGTCTTCTCTATAATTATTTACACATCATCATGATAAGCAAAATCCTTGCACTGCTTCTTTTCCTTGTCTTGTCTGCAGGCAGATCAGGCTTACCCTCTACATCTTTTGTCTTTGTATGTCAATCGTCTTGACAAAGGCTGTTTGAATATATATGTAATCCTCGTCATCAAGTTCAATGAAGTCGTGTTCGACTCTACTAGATAGGACACATAGGATATCTTCAGGTGAAATGCCCAAATTTGACCCCGGGAACCCGACTTCTACAACCTTTTCAGAAGACCCTCATAGTAACAATGCTTTATGTCAAATAATTAAAGTTTCAGGGAAAAGGTGTTTTTTCAAGTTTCTTAAACATGTGCTTGTAAGCCCTATGACATCGGGCATTTGTGGTTCAATCAGGCTGGTTCAAGAACTTGTCCGAGATTTTGTGATTATATAAATGCTGTGCATGTTTAATTAAGATTCGTTGAAAAATGAAGGGGTGCTATCGCGTCTACAAGAAAAAGGCTAACGGACGGACGACGGACAATTTACCACGACATAAGCCCTGCTGGCCTTTTGCAAGTAGAGCCAAAGAAGAGGTAGAAGAAAGGACAGAAGAGACAAAAATCTTTGTTTGAACAGTTGAACGGTTAATTTGCAAAAGGCAATACATAAACATAAATAATTGACTATATTGTGTAAACAAGATCTAATAAATAATAAAAAGTTAGATGCCGAGTGGGATTGAACACCCGTCCTTACGATCCGAAATCGACAATGAGAACCACTGCACTAGTCTGCCTGTAAGCTTTGTTCTCAATTACCATCCAAAATTTATTTCGGGTACATACGATTACCGATCCTCCGCCACGACTGTGTGTGGTGTCCTTGAGACATTTTTTTCACATATGCTTAGTACTGGTTATTCCCAGGAAAACTTCGAGCATGATTTGTCTAAGTTGTAAGAATCGAAGCAAAATAGATAAGTTAAAACTAAACTAGAAAACGCCAAATGTGCCACCTTATATTTAGACAAGTGCCTTCAGTTGCCTATCTCAGTTTATATGTCTCTGATAAAATTAGTAAAATAAGGTACTTTTTTTCTTTTTTTTTTCTTTAAGGACAATATCCCCAGATCTTTAAAATTAGGCCTTTGATCCCTGGATCTCTGAAAGTAATGTCCAACGTTCCCCAGATCTCTGAAAATAAATTGTCATGTTCTCCAGATCTCCTAAACCCCTTTGAGGGGGGCCTCATTGAAAGCGAACCCATACAGGCAAAAGCAAAAATGGATTATATGCCTACTTATTATTAGTTGTCAAGGCAGAGAGAGAGAAAGAGAGAGAGAGAGAGAGAGAGAGAGAGAGAAAGATAGAGAGATGGAGAGAGATGGAGAGAGAGAGAGAGAGAGAGAGATGGAGAGAGAGAGAGAGAGAGAGAGAGAGAGAGAGAGAGAGAGAGAGAGAGAGAGGGGGTGGAAATCACACAATCGACTTGGGTTTAGCAACTCCTGCTCTATACAATTTTTCTAGTCATAATTTAGCCATGATATTTCTTGGAAGACTACACATCTTGAAAAAGGAAGGTGTTTACGTTCATCTCAGCACATCAACCAAGTGCATATGACAAACATAAGTTATTTTGTGTTGAAAATGGGAACTAAACCTAAAAATAAACATACTCTGTGCTGGTAGCGTCATGTTGTTATCCTCCAATGGTTTGCCCGGCGATTCTTCCAATTGTGTTATTCTCTTCCTCAGATCCGAAATTTCGGCAACTTTGTCAGATAGCGTTATCGACAGTCTGTCTATAATCGCCTGCTGTCGTTTCACTGGAATATAAGTATATACATGCATAACAAAATAAAAACGTACAAAGTACAGTGATGAGAATATAAGTTATCATAAGTTAAGAACGCCATTGTTGAAAATACTGCAAAATAGAAGGTTGCCGTGTCTCTTATTACCAAATGCCCATTACTTTGTGTACCATAAATGTGCCAAGTCACATACTAGTACTATTTGTGAGAGAAACATACTTAATTAGAAACATTGTTAAAACAAGTGATATTATTACTTCTGTAACATTGTCAATGTGCACGTTTGTAATCCAGTGTAATACAATTCTTTTATTAATTAAATTACTTGAAAGTACTTATAGGCGGGCTTTGATTTTAACCCTATACTTCATATAAACGCCGTTTGACGCCTCTAATATTGACCCCTTTGGGCACCTCTAATATAGAAGGCTTTTGAATTATTGGGTGAATTATGTTTATATTATCTGACAGAGTGGAAAACAGTGCAGGAAGTGTTTAGATTGCTCGTTACGAGCAATCTGAACTCTTCCTGCACTGTTTTCAAAGGCCTTCTTGATTGGTGCGGAAAATTGCTTATCTGTGGAGTAAAGGGTTAAGATTCATACGGTTGACTTATATGACTGAGGTCATACAATGTAGCGTTTGGCGTTTTTTATGCAACATTTTTCAAAATACAAAGTCCGCAATATATTTTTATTGTCTGGTTTCTTTCTGCTTGTTTATATTTAAAACATAACAAAATGAAATTCGAGGAATAAAAAGTAGTCCCAGTCGCGTATGATCATTTTGGCGGTGATTAAGACTGCAAAGTTTGATCACGCCGACACAAGCAGGGCTTTGCATTTGGCATAATGTATATATTGATAATTTTATATTTCAAAAAATAAAACGCAACCGTTAAATCGGAAACAGTGTTTCATGTGGATGGTTAAATTTCGCTGTATTCCCGTCCTCAGTGTAATTATAGAAATTCCAGTCATCTGTCACTGTGTTCATTCGTGTATGTGCATTCTAATTTGATTTGTATATATGTTAAACATCAAATCGAACTAAAGCTTATGAAAAAAAAAGTATTAGTATAATTATCTGTTTAAAGAATAAGTATAGAATATGTCTAGCTTATAATGGCATTTGGGGAAATATTTCTTCACACAGGAATATGTTTGTAATATATAGGTAGATAAAGATAGTTCATATGATTCGCATGCCATCGGACACACACGTGTTTGTATTATTGTTTATTATTATCTGCTTGCTCATAGTCATTTTGAGACTAATGCATTAACTTATATGAAACTTTGTGCGGTAAATTGGGGGATGGCCTCGACCCCAAATGACCTATGGCAAGGTTATACAATGTTCGTCTTTATGTTTTATGTAAATACAGCAATATCATGAGTTATTGCAGCTATAATGACGTGGAATTAAACAAGAAAATTATTGACAAATATATTTTGCAATCAGATACTCATGTATTCTTGATCGTGCGGATATAGTAAATAAATCAAAATTCGCTTATTTTTAATACTGCAAAACTATTTCCCCTAACAAATAACCTATTCCATGTTTACCTATGTCTTCTAATTGGTCCATTCTTATACTCATTGTCCCATCTTTATCCCCGGACTGCCGACTGTTGGATGGAAACAGCAAACAGATCGTCACTGCCAGGAAGCAACGCCATTGTGCCATGTCTTCCACTGTGTATGTTATTATTAAATGACAGTAACATAGTTACGCTTAGCCTAGTTATATAGAATAAATAGTGTCACAATCAAGGAATATTTTAAAGGGACAGTGTGAATATTTGAATAAATTCTTTGACTTTCATTATATTATTCTTGCGTTTCAGGCGTGAGCTAAGGTTTATTTTTATACATATATTGAAACCAATTGTTGACTTCAGTGAAATCTAGTTTTACTCAACTAAATGAACACTGAATTGGCGCGAGTGATCCAGTATTAGAGCAGCGAACCCATAATCGAAGGGTCGAGGGTCGATCCTTTGCCAAGGCTATGTGTAAAGTCCTTGAGCAAGACGCTTTTTCCGCAAACACGTAGACTATGTACTGGCTCTTTGAGCGTGATTTGTAGGAACTTGTTTCACAATCGATGTAAAATAAATAAGTTTGAACTGAACTGAATTTTGTATGGTTACACGTGACATGGATGGATGTATATGCCATTTAAGTGTTCACGAAATGAGTTCAATTGGTACTTTGCGACAGCCAATAGCTGTTTATATTTTATTTCTTTGACAGAAAACAATGAAAATACCATTGATAATTTCTCTACAGTTAACAGTGAAATTATCATGATAATCGATTGGGAAAACTCTATAATGAAGGAAGGAATTCAGCCAGGTTCATGCTTTTGTTTCATGGTATAGTTAGCATCCTCCAACGATTAGTTATTTCAGTTTCTACTGTTACAATATCTTTTCAACCTTCATTTTTCCCCTTCATATTTTGACGCACAGTACCACCAACATATCTTGAATTACACATGACCCGTACTTTTATCATCATGTTCTGGTAGAATAAAGGTCTACAAACAATAAACTGTAAGTTTCACATCTTTTATTTTGGTTTCTCTATGAACAACGTGCTTACACCTTGAAAATAAAAATCCTTCGAGCAAGGCCACTTGTGTTACGTTCATATTTATATTGTCCTACATGGGTTTTACTGTATCGATAGAAAAACATCCCCAAAAGAACAACAAAACATTTTTTGATGTTCCACATTTATTACGTTACGGTTTCTTTAATTCGTACTCTTTCTAATATTGTTTAATTGATTCAACCTTTTTTTTTTTATTCAAGTCATATCTGGGTAAGCTTTCGAACAAAATGCAAAATCGCTGCGGTGAACACTTTCGTTACTTTCTTAATTATATGGCCCTATATAGGTGTCACTGTATATTACAAAGGAAACAAAGGTTATTCGAAGAATAGGTGTCACTGTATATAACAAAGGAAACAAAGGTTTTCCGAAAAATAAGTGTCACTGTATATTACAGAGGAACTAGAGGTTATTAAAAGAAAATGTGTCACTTTATATTACAAAGAAAACAAAGATTATCCGAAGAATAGGTGTCACTGTATATAACAAAGGAAACAAAGATTATCCGAAGAATAGGTGTCACTGTATATTACAAAGGAAACAAAGAGTATCCGAAGAATAGGTGTCACTGTATATTACAAAGGTAACAAAGGTTATTCGAAGAAAATATGTCACTTTATATGAATGAATGAATGAATGAATGGTGTTTTACGGCACTGTATATTACAAAGGAAGCAAGGATCTTCGAAAAATAGTGAATGGGGCATACAGTTTCGTCCGTTCGAGCGTGTGTCCGCTCTTCCGCCCGTCAAATTGGTTACCGATTAAAAACTTCTACAGTCTATGTATTCAATTAATATTTGGTGTGTAGATGTATAACTATAAAATATAAGTCAAATTCGATATTTCTATGGCTCGTTCTTGCTTTGAAGTAAAAACAACTATGGTGAAAAGTCCAAACTAGATGGTGCAAAGTCGAAGTTCGACTTTTCACCATCCAATGTAGTTTCGACTTTCACCATCGTAGTTTCAACTTTTCACCATCGTAGTTTCGTTGTTTTGACTTTTAATAATCGTAGTTTCGTTGTTTCGATTTACCTCAATTTAAAAAATATGCCGCGATGGCCTCAACAGGACACCGTAACTTTCAGATACTTTGATTTCATTTATCGTTTACACGCGACACTTGTTTCTACAAGTCGATCCCTTCAAGCGCACGAATTAAATCTCTCTCGGAGTATTGCGTAGTTTCATATTTATGTTGTTTTTTTTGCTATCAGATGGCAGCGAAAGATCATCGTGCGCAATCGTATTAACTGCAGAGATGGAGATCTCCTTTAAGTCAATATGAAATTGGGTCGACTATTTAAAGATAAATATTAAAAGCCGCAATCGGCACATGAGAACTACGGCATTTGTTGTTAAAGGGACACACGGCCATACATAACATTATTCCTGAAAATTGTATATACATTAATGTTGCAGATATATAAACAATTAAACACTCCACTATTTTGCATCACATTGTGTGCGTGCATGTGTGTATACATGTATGCATTTGTTTGTTCGTTCGTTCGCACGTGCATACATGCGTGCATGTGTTGCTTGTTTGCTCATGCATCTGTATGTACGCTTTTCATATTTTGTTCTGTTTTGGAAAGGTCACACCTTTTTTAAAAGGTAATGATAAAAAAGCAAATTATATTTCAGTTTTATCGGTATGATAGAAGAAAAATCAAGAATGTTTTATTCATTTTCTCTAAAAACACCTTACACCGCTTGTTTATAAGAGCTGCTACTTCTGAAATATGGAGTTTCATACATGGGGATTACTATCGCTATACCGCTGAACACTCAGTGAACAATTGTACTGGAAGCTTCCTTGCTTAGCGCCCAGCATTTACAGGATTGTATTGTGTATAGTCGACAACCCAGTGTCAGTATAATGTGACATGGTGGCGTGTCATGCCATGTGTCTGCGGCATAGTCCAGTGTTGCAGTGCTTAGAATACTGTCTCAAGTAGACACCGTCGCGATAAACTGAACATTGTCGAAAGCGACGCTAAACACTATACCAATAACAAGCCTTTCAATTGATAAGCTTGAACTTGAATAAAATTGATTTTAACATCACATGGTATCCCTTTAACTGCATCAAATAGGTTGCTAAAATCAGTACATTTTCTGATTGGGAATTTTGTCCGCATGAATTATTTTGTTCAACTCATATAATATGAATATCATCGAAAAACTATAAATGCCATATTTTGTATTAAAACAATTATTATTATTAAATTGTTTTAACAAAACTCTTTCTTAAATAATTTGTAGATGCAATTCACAAAAACAACGGACCCTGTCCGGTGCGCAAATAACTGTCCCTATTTCTAAAATATGCTTTTTCGCGAAGCCGTTGATAGTATTTGGTACTCAGCGTAATACGAGTTAGTTATAGGGTAGGGTAAGCTAGAAGGGTAAGAATCCACCTAATGGTTGTCATGTTCATTTTATTATTATTTTTTTCACTTTAATTATTGTGGTGAAATTACAAACCCTTGTGTGGTTCCATATGAGTGATGGTAAGAATAGGGTCACTGTGGCTCACGCATGTCGTGAGAAGCGACTATTTGGGTAATACGATATAATTTGCTGAAACTGCAGTTCTGCAGGCATCATGGTTCTAGGTTCTTTTTGTATATTATGTTGATGTTATTTTTTTAATCTGTGTTATTGTTGTTTTTGTGCATCTGGAGTGAACATGGAATATTCCTTTCTGTTGGCGTCGAATAACCTAAAATGTGTTGGTACGCCGTAAAACCCCATTCATTAAATAAAAGGGAGTAAATGTAATAGGGACAACGAACTTGATTTATATAAGTTGTAATAACTTTCGCAATAGAAGTAAAATGAATAAGTTTAAACTAAAGGATGAACTGGTTGGCATTTTTTTTGAGCTAAAGAACATTTTAGAATGAGTCAATATGTTTTGGACTAAACTATAATTCGGGCAAAAAATCATTAATCTCGCCAATTAAGTTGAAATAAATAGACAGTCATACTTCATGTGCCGGCGGATCCAGAGTTTGGGGCAGAGGTGGCGGATCTTTGCTCCTCTGGGATTTCTAAAATATTGCCAACTGAAAGCATTTTAAATAAAAACACTTGAAAAAGTACTTTCTTAGACCCCGTTCAAGAAATAATAATAATAATAATAAAATAATAATAATATAATAATACCAATGGTAATAATAAGAATAATGATGATGATGATGATGATGATGAACAACAACAACAACAACAACAACAACAACAACAACAACAACAACAACAACAACAACAACAACAACAACAACACTGATGATAATGATAATAACAGACACCAAAAACAGGAAGCTTCTAACGCCAAGGATAAAACTTACTCGATCAAACATAAGACAGAATATGTCCTGAAGAAGACAGCGTCCAAAGGACTTGGTACCAACAACACAAACATAACCAATACATACACTAATAATAACAAGACAAAGATTGATGCAGGCATTAATGGCGCCTCGAGTTTGTTTTAAAGAAACAACAATGAGTTTGCTTTGTATGTTTATTTTATGAATATCTACCAACAGAGAATAATCATTTAGTGTAAAATGAGACAAAACAATCACAAAATCGAAAGATAAACGAATTCTGTCGATTTACCAGATTAAAAAATAGAAAAAGTCACCACTTAATGTGTGATGTTTGATATCTATTCTCACAAAATAATAAGTTGAACACACAATATAAGGCATTTCCAAAGTCAAATTTATTACAGAAATATTTGTTGAACGGAGATCCTTAACCTGATCCGGATATAAAAACCGCTTGCAAAAGCTGCTGGGTTTCTTCCGTTACTATTTTCATAATAATGTACATGGTTTTAGTCACTTGTGTAATTGATGAAATTTAGATCATTGGATGTGAAAACATTACAGATTAAACCAACATCAGAAATGGTTACATTAGTCACCATATCCATTGTAGCATGTGAACTTTCACTTGGTGGCTCGATTTCACATGTCAATGCAAGAAATTTCCTGTGCCTTCTACGTGCACCGTTTTGTGTTCTTTAGTTTGTCCAAAGTAAGTATGGTTTGAATGTGCAACTTTATCTCGAACAGTTGCTCTACTAGTAATATTTTCAGGTAAATATTTCTATCACCTATTTCAGTCCCATTCCAGTAAAAATCACAGTCCTGTGACCTTGACCGCTAACTTCATTAATTATCGCAAAATTACATCTCACTATGCCTACAACGGAGGGAGAATCTGCTATATCGACATAACCGAGCTGAAAAAAAGGCAAGCAACGCAATTAACGACATAGTTGTACATTGCAAACCATTAAAAGACGAAAATATTTCACACCCTTGGTGGAAATTGCCTTAAACCATCTTAGCTTTCTTTTCCACGCGTCTTCCTGCTAGCGTGTGTTGAAGAACCGGCATGCAAAAATGTTAACATTACGTGACAAGGTTTCGTGCAAAATTTGTTTTGACTAGCTAGTATAAGGACTTTTCAGATATTTGGGGAACACATATAAAATACTTGCGTTGTTCTTTTTGTTTTAAATACGACTACAATATTAGTAAGAATTAACGTATTAAGCAATAATGGCGAATCCAAGAATAAGTTTTTAAGCCCTATTTTTAATATTTGATGTCTTGATTATTCAATTTTCGGTCCCTTGATTTTTCAAAGGGACGCGTCATTACAAAAATGTGTTCTATCTTCAAAATAAATAATTAAAAAATCAAAGTTTCCTACATACAACTGGAAATACAAAATATACAGTTTAGTTACTTTAAACCCCACCCCCGCCAATTTTATAATACAACATTTTGTATATACTAGTAAAGAATTCATACAAATGCCTCCCCAATGCGGTTACGCTACCCAATGCTCAAGGCAAATTCTAGAAGCATTCCTACTGAGCCCTGCCTCCTGGCGGCGCCCAATAACAACACATACATACAAAAGAAGTAACAAAATGTCTAAATGCCTTGGAAAGGTCAGTAAAAATGCTTCACGCATAAATACATCCTCGCTCTACCACCGTCGTCACAGCATCAATCGATATAGATCTAGAATCTAAATAATGCATTGTAGTCTATCCAGGAATATGAAATCTCCCGAATCGGGAGAACTGGGTCCGTTTTACAGACTAAATACAACGTATTGTCACCGTATTATAAATACAACGTATTGTCACCGTGTTCTCTGTTAATATGAGCAGTTACTGCTATTCTGTTCTCTGTGGATGATTTACAGAGATTTGACAGTTTGATACGTTCAGTCGTTTCCTAAAGCGTTTTCCATAAGTATATCCGTTTTCTTCACAATTTGGCTGATAGAATATCTCCCTGACAAACAAGCTTAAGCCTGGAAAACGGATGTAGCTGACCTGGCTCTTCTCCTGTCATGGAATCACAACACGAGACAATGTGAGTATAAGTAACCCCGCCTGACAACCCTCTTATAAGGGCGAACGGATAAAGGGTGATAACAATATCATACGATTATATGGGCAATTAGTCATCGTGTTTTGGTACAATGTAGTACATCCTGTTGTGTTTATGCGTCATTTTCTCATCATCATGAAATACAAACAACATATCAACATTAAAAATTGAGTTTTGAGACCCTCTGGAAAGCATAATGTTCCTGTAGCCAACATTTGGCGACTGGAAGCACACTTTCGAGGTAAACTCAAATTTGTGTTTTCAATATTTCAATACTTATACTTAAATTATAAATAAAACTACTTGCAGTCTTTTTTTCACTATAAATCTATAATTTGACATGAATGAAGTTGATCTATATAGTTTTTTGTATCGATTGCAGTTAACCAGGAGTTATACTACTAAGGGAAACCATACATGTAGGTAAATTTACAGATTTACTTAGTTACCCAACAAATATACCTTGATATGTAATTTACATACTGTTATAAACACAGCCTAAACTTTACAATGTGCATACATTTACATACTGTTATAAACACAGCCTCTACTTTACAATGTGCATACATTTACGTAATGTTATAAACACAGCCTCTACTTTACAATGTGCATACATTTACGTAATGTTATAAACACAGCCTCTACTTTACAATATGCATACATTTACATAATGTTATAAACACAGTCTCAGCTTTACAATGTGCATACATTTACATAATGTTATAAACACAGCCTCTACTTTACAATGTGCATACATTTACGAAATGTTATGAACACAGCCTCTCCTTTACAATGCGCATACATTTACATAATGTTACAAACACAGTCTCTCCTTTACAATGTGCATACATTTACATAATGTTATAAACACAGCCTCTACTTTACAATGTGCATACATTTACGTAATGTTATAAACACAGCCTCTACTTTACAATGTGCATACATTTACATAATGTTATAAACACAGCCTCTACTTTAAAATGTGCATACATTTACGTAATGTTACAAACACAGTCTCTCCTTTACAATGTGCATACATTTACATAATGTTATAAACACAGCCTCTACTTTACAATGTGCATACATTTACGTAATGTTATAAACACAGCCTCTCCTTTACAATATACATACATTTACGTAATGTTACAAACACAGTCTCTCCTTTACAATGTGCATACATTTACATAATGTTATAAACACAGCCTCTACTTTACAATGTGCATACATTTGCGTAATGTTATAAACACAGCCTCTACTTTACAATGTGCATACATTTACATAATGTTATAAACACAGCCTCTACTTTAAAATGTGCATACATTTACGAAATGTTACAAACACAGCCTCTCCTTTACAATGTGCATACATTTACATAATGTTACAAACACAGTCTCTCCTTTACAATGTGCATACATTTACATAATGTTAGAAACACAGCCTCTACTTTACAATGTGCATACATTTACATAATGTTATAAACACAGCCTAAACTTTACAATGTGCATACATTTACATACTGTTATAAACACAGCCTCTACTTTACAATGTGCATAGATTTACGAAATGTTATAAACACAGCCTCTACTTTACAATATACATACATTTACGTAATGTTATAAACACAGCCTCTACTTTACAATGTGCATACATTTACATAATGTTATAAACACAGCCTCTACTTTACAATGTGCATACATTTACGAAATGTTATAAACACAGCCTCTCCTTTACAATGTTCATACATTTACATAATGTAACAAACACAGTCTCTACTTTACAATGTGCATACATTTACATAATGTTAGAAACACAGCTTCTACTTTACAATGTGCATACATTTACGAAATGTTATAAACACAGCCTCTCCTTTACAATGTGCATACATTTACATAATGTTATAAACACAGCCTTTACTTTACAATGTGCATACATTTACGAAATGTTATAAACACAGCCTCTCCTTTACAATGTGCATACATTTACATAATGTTAGAAACACAGCCTCTACTTTACAATGTGCATACATTTACGAAATGTTATAAACACAGCCTCTCCTTTACAATGTGCATACATTTACAAATGCTACAAACACAGTCTCTCCTTTACAATATGCATACATTTACATAATGTTATAAACACAGCCTCTACTTTACAATGTGCATACATTTACATACTGTTATAAACACAGCCTCAACTTTACAATGTGCATACATTTACGAAATGTTATAACCACAGCCTCTCCTTTACAATGTACATACATTTACGTAATGTTATAACCACAGCCTCTCCTTTACAATGTGCATACATTTACGTAATGTTATAAACACAGTCTCTCCTTTACAATGTGCATACATTTACGTAATGTTATGAACACAGCCTCACCTTTACAAGGTGCATACATTTACATAATGTTACAAACACAGTCTCTACCTTACAATGTGTATACATTTACATAATGTTACAAACACAGTCTCACCTTTACAATGTGCATACATTTACGAAATGTTATAACAACAGCCTCTACTTTACAATGTGCATACATTTACATAATGTTATAAACACAGCCTCTACTTCACAATGTGCATACATTTACGAAATGTTATAAACACAGCCTCTCCTTTACAATGTGCATACATTTACAAATGATACAAACACAGTCTCTCCTTTACAATATGCATACATTTACATAATGTTAGAAACACAGCCTCTACTTTACAATGTGCATACATTTACATAATGTTATAAACACAGCCTCAACTTTACAATGTGCATACATTTACGTAATGTTATAAACACAGCCTCACCTTTACAATGTACATACATTACTTTCTAAGTAAATATTTTAATCTATGATCGAATATATTCAGTAGACAGACTTAAGATAGCATTAAAGCCCCATTGATTATTAAAAATGTGGTTAAATGTTATAGCAAGTTAACACCATCTCAAAAACAGTAATACATTAATTGCTTACCATTTCCACTTCCATTTGGGCCAAATAGAATAACTTCGTTTTAGAAAGAACTTGTGCCTATTTTATGCGTAGAATTTTGATTAAACTGTTTTAGAAAGTTAATTTCCCAGTAATAATTTTCGGATATAATTGAAAACTATTTACTTTGTTCAGTATTAGAGAATAGTAAATCTATGGCAAAGTGCCATAACCTTAACTAGTATATATATTTTTTTTATTTCAAATTCCTTTTTATACTAAGAAAAATGGGTAAGAAATTTATGGCATGTTCATATTATTGCCCTCCGGAGCTTTGTTTTGACACGAACTTCCAAAAGTCCAGAGCGCACTTTCTTTTGACATTGTGTTTCTGTTATTAAATAGGAATTGATAGGCAATTAATGGCTGTATGTGATATTTAATTGCCATATCTTATACATACTTCATGTAAACATGTTATTGCATAGGAATATTCCCATAGGAACAATAATTCCTACATGAATGTGATTTCTGTCATTATCAAACATGGATCAATGATAAATGGATCTACACAAACTGAAGGTACACTATATTCTACACACATTTGTTTAAATACACGTGGAAAACGTGTCGCTTATCTAACGTGTACGTAATAACAGTTTTTAAAATAGATCTTATGATTTATCGAAAATCACTCGTGCATAAAACATATTATGGGGAAAACCCAATGCGACACCAATATTATTATGCTTAATACATGTAATGTGTGTTATAAAGTGGGTTAGTGATAGGTACGTGTTATGTAATTTCTATTAATTTTGTCAAGCAAGTCAAACACGTGTCTTTATCGATGTGTTCCCATACAATGGATACAAAGTAATGAATGCAATACCTTTTCGTGTCATCGAAATGTATGGACTATAGGAAGATGGTAAGTACGTATTTTTACTCATATATTCACCTACAATGGACATGAATTTAAGCAATATAGATAAATATACATTATTTACATGCAATGGATGTAAGTTTATAGATGGGGTAGCTTTACACGTTCAATTAAAATATTTTATCTCATCTGAGCTGAAAGCTCACAGGTGAGTTACTGTGTTGGCCTGGTTTCCGTTGTACATCGTTAACATCTCAAGCGATTTCTTAATTGAAACCGCTTGGTAGAATTTTTACCTTATTTGCTATGCTTTTATAAAATTGTCTCAAGTTTGTTCAAATCTTGACCCTGGGATCAAATTTGGCCTCGCCCTCATTTTTTTCCTTCAAAAAGTTCCTCAAAAACTAGAAGGCCTGGAACTTTGGTATTTTGCATGTAGTATCACATAATGCATTTCTCGCATGGCTTGTTTGTTCAAGCCGTCACCTTAGGGGTAAATTGGTCACGCCCGGGGACTTATCATTTTAGCATAGGAAATATTCATTAAAAAAATAAAATTTCAAAAATCTTCTTCTCAAGAACCAGTCGGCCAAATTAGTTTATAGTCGGTATAAATTATTTCCCTGAGTAGGGTTTGCAAGTTTGTTCGAATGAGGGGCTATGGTCCAATTGGACCCAGTAAGGGGACTTTGATTTTTACATAGGAATACTATGGGAAATCAGGAACTTACATTCGTGTTATCTTGATGTTATCATACTCATATCGATGTCTGAAGCATTATTTAGTCATAACACTTGAGAAATGGTACATTAATTGGTATTTGATATCGATTAGCTGCGAACATCATGAAAATTAAGAAAAAATCTTCTTAAGAACAGATAAATAAATGCATTCATATTTGGTATAAATGATCCCTATGAGTAGGAGTCTCAACTTTGTTCAAATGAAGTGACGGATCTATTGGAGCTCAGTAAGGACACTTTGATTATTACATAGGAATTCTATGGGAAAACATGCAATCATAGTATATTTTTTTCTCATCTGTTTTAGGAATTATTTTAATAATCTTGAGATCTGGGGTATTGTTTGGTCAAAACCATTGAGACTGGGTCTTTCAAGGGAGATTTTATATCTATAAGTTGCCAGCAGGGGCTCAAAAACGGGATAACATTGTAAATTTTCAAAAATACTCTTCTCAAATACCGAACAGTCTAATTTGTTTATATTTGGTATGTTTCCGGAGCACGTGGTCCAGTGAGCACCGAGCCTATGATCGGAGAGTCGTAGGTTCGATCCTCCGTCACGGCTATGTGTGGTGTCCTTGATATGCTTCGTACTAGTTCTAACCAGGAAGACTTCGAGCGTGATTTGCCTAAGTTGTAAGAAGTTGTCTAACAATCGAAGTAAAATAAATTTAGTTTAAACTATATATCTACATTATCCCTTTGGGCGGTTTCAAGTTTGTTCAAATAAAAGTGTAGTTTTATATACACAGAAGAAGTAATACAATTTTGTTAAAATGACTCGAAAAGTGTTTTCGGAATATACACATAACTGTCGTCTGAGCATGCGCATTAACACAGATGAGACTGGCTTATCTACAAATCTAGTCTATCCCAGTCCTTGATACCTGTATCTCCCAAACAAACCACAATAAAAATAGGAGAGCTCCATGTATGTCCGACAGTTCATAATAGTTTAACACTTACCAAACTGAGACGCCGTTCAACTTTCGCTTAATCAACTTACCAATCATTGTACTCAATGACCAAAGCAGAGAGAGCTGGCCCCAGTCTATTACGATTTAACCAACACAGCTCGATCCAAAAAATTAGAACGCAGTCTAAATGCCCACATGCATTTAAGAGAGTGTGGAGGTCTAAATATTCAAACAATAGTTTTTCATGATTACAAACACAGACACTGATACATTTTATAAATGATCACGTGTGACGTATCTACCAATAAAACAAAAGCAAACTTTAATTTAATCACAGTGTTTTTTGATAATAAGAATATATTAGACAAAGATGGTAATTTTTCGCTCAGGTATACGATCATATTTTAAACATAATATAGTAATATATGTAGATGTTTTAATAAATACCTAAAACAAAACTGTTTTAAAGGTATAATATATAATAAAAAATAGAATAAGCAAAGTTTATACGTGCACCTGCTTAGAATAAATTACGTCAGCGTGCAAGCTTGAAGACTTCAAATATGGAATTAGAAGCTTCCTCGCTTAGTGCTCAGCATTTAGAGGATAGTTCTAGGTCTGGTCGACCCGGTGTCACTATACTCTGACAAGGTGGAGTAGCATACCATTGGTCTGCAGCAAGTTACACAAATATGACAGCTCAGAATACTTAAGTAGTCTTAAGTAGACTCGGTCGAGATATGGTTGAGTAATTGTTGAAAACGACGCTAAACACCAAACGACAACAACCGAAAGTTATAATTATCCTTGCTGTTTTCAAAGCCCCCGGTATAATTATCATTTACAAGCTGTTTCACTCAAAGGACGAATCCGGCATAACATAAACATAACAATTAATCCACAAACTTGTTTGATGTAAAGCATATGTCCTAACATACACGATAAATGTACTAGTTTTTTTGTGTGGCATACACACGTGCATTTAATTTTCACTCCAATGGTAATATACAGACATCGATTTCCGTCTGCATTCTTAATGATTCTTATGCTAATTTAAACACGAATTTAATTTAAAAAAATGAAAACAGTTGCTTCCTGGAATATCACCGATACTTGAGACGACTTTAATAGTGGTTTTATTTTCTTTTCTTATAGATAGAGTTTGATTACATTGTATGTGTTTATACTATATCAATAATAAAAAAGTGTCTGTATCATTTTGTTGTTAAAGTCGGAGACTATTGCATATATTTGATCTCCATCTGTATCCGTACTACATACTCCATCTGTATCCGTACTACAGACTTTATTTGTATCTGTACTACAGACTCCATCTGTATCCGTACTACAGACTGCATCTGTATCTGTAATGTAGACGCCATCTGTATTCAAACTACAGACACCATCTGTGTCCGTACTACAGACG
Source organism: Panopea generosa (assembly GCA_029582155.1). NCBI lineage: Eukaryota > Metazoa > Mollusca > Bivalvia > Adapedonta > Hiatellidae > Panopea > Panopea generosa. The sequence continues at coordinate 5,851,380 of CM055909.1, forward strand.
CCATCTGTATCCGTACTACAGACTACATCTGTATCCAGAGTCCATCTGTATCCGTATTTAAGACTCCATCTGTATCCGTTCTACAGACTGCATCTGTATCCGTACTACAGACGCCTTCTGTATCGAAACTACATACTCCTTATGTATCCGTACTACAAATGCATCTGTGTCCGTACTACAGACGCCATCTGTATCTGTACTACAGACCCCAAATGTATACGTACTACAGACTGCATCTGTATCCGAACTACATACTCCACCTGTATCGTTCTGCAGACTCCCTCTGTATCCATCTGAATCCAAACTACAGACGCCATCTGTATCCGTACTACAGACGCCATCTGTATCCGTACTACAGGCTACATCTGTATCCAGAGTCCATCTGTATCCGTACTACAGACTGCATCTATATCCGTACTACAGACGCCTTCTGTATCCGAACTACATACTCCACCTGTATCGTTCTGCAGACTCCATCTGTATCCATCTGAATCCAAACTACAGACGCCATCTATATCCGTACTACAGACGTCATCTGTATCCGTAATAAAGACTTTATCTGTATCCATACTACAGATTGCATCTGTATCCGTACTACAGACTCCACCTGTATCCGTACTACATACTCCATCTGTATCAGTATTACATATTTCATATGTATCCGTACTACATACGCCATCTGTATCCGAACTACAGACTCAATCTGTATCCGTAATACATACTCCATCTGTATCCGTATTACAGACGCCATCTGTATCGGTACTTCAGACTCCATCTGTATCCGTATTACAGACGCCATCTGTATCCGTATTTAAGACGCCTTCCATATGCGTACTACAGACTCAATCCGTATCAGTACTACAGATTCCATCTGTATCCGTACTAAAGACGCAATCTGTATCCGTACTACATACCCATCTGCATCGGTACTACAGACTCCATCTGTATCAGTATTACATATTTCATATGTATCCGTACTACATACGCCATCTGTATCCGAACTACAGACTCAATCTGTATCCGTAATACATACTCCATCTGTATCCGTATTACAGACGCCATCTGTATCGGTACTTCAGACTCCATCTGTATCCGTATTACAGACGCCATTTGTATCCGTATTTAAGACGCCTTCCATATGCGTACTACAGACTCAATCCGTATCAGTACTACAAATTCCATCTGTATCCGTACTAAAGACGCCATCTGTATGCGTATTACAGACGCCATATGTATCCGTACTACAGACTCCATCTGTATCCGTACTACAGACTCCATCTGTATCCGTACTAAAGACGCCATCTGTATGCGTATTACAGACGCCATATGTATCCGTACTACAGACTCCATCTGTATCCGTACTTCAGACTCCATCTGTATCCGTACTACAGACGCCATCTGTATCCGTACTACATACTCAATCTGTATCCGTACTACATACTCCATCTGTATCCGTCCTAAAGACGCCATCTGTATCCATACTTCAGACGCCATCTCTATCCGTCCTTAAGACACCATCTGTATCCATACTACAGACGCCATCAGTATCCGTACTACAGACTCCATCTGTATCCGTACTAAAGACGCCATCTGTATGCGTATTACAGACACCATATGTATCCGTACTACAGACTCCATCTGTATCCGTACTACAGTCTCCATCTGTATCCGTACTACATACTCAATCTGTATCCGTACTACATACTCCATCTGTATCCGTCCTTAAGACGCCATCTGTATCCGTACTTCAGACGCCATCTCTATCCGTCCTAAAGACACCATCTGTATCCATACTACAGACGCCATCAGTATCCGTACTACAGACTCCATCTGTATCCGTACTACAGACGCAAAACCTATTTTAACAGTGCATCATTTGCCGGTTAACAGTAGACTTTAACACTAACTTGGTTCAGCAAGCAAATAAGCAAATTCTAATGTCACCGTTTAAAAATTTGCGACCATTAAATTCCTCATATATGGTCGCAAATGTTAGAACTGGAATATACTTAACCCTATAATTCGAACATTTATGGCATATTCAGCTGCTTTATTGGCAGAGGAAGACGTCAGAATTACCTAATAATCTGAGTAAAACCACCATTCTTCTAATTTGCTATGCTTTTATAAAATTGTCTCAAGTTTGTTCAAATCTTGACCCTGGGATCAAATTTGGCCCCGCCCTCATTTTTTTCCTTCAAAAAGTTTCTCAAAATCTAGAAGGCCTGGAACTTTGATATGTTGCATGTAGTATCACATAATGCATTTCTCGCATGGCTTGTTTGTTCAAGCCGTCACCTTAGGGGTAAATCGGTCACGCCCGGGGACTTATCATTTTAGCATAGGAAATATTCATTAAAAAAATAAAATTTCAGAAATCTTTTTCTCAAGAACCAGTCGGTCAAATTAGTTTATAGTCGGTATAAATTATTTCCCTGAGTAGGGTTTGCAAGTTTGTTCGAATGAGGGGCTATGGTCCAATTGCACCCAGTAAGGGGACTTTGATTTTTACATAGGAATACTATGGGAAATCAGGAACTTACATTCGTGTTATCTTGATGTTATCATACTCATATCGATGTCTGAAGCATTATTTAGTCATAACACTTGAGAAATGGTACATTAATTGGTATTTGATATCGATTAGCTGCGAACATCATGAAAATTAAGAAAAAATCTTCTTAAGAACAGATAAATAAATGCATTCATATTTGGTATAAATGATCCCTATGAGTAGGAGTCTCAACTTTGTTCAAATGAAGTGACGGATCTATTGGAGCTCAGTAAGGACACTTTGATTATTACATAGGAATTCTATGGGAAAACATGCAATCATAGTATATTTTTTTCTCATCTGTTTTAAGAATTATTTTAATAATCTTGAGATCTGGGGTATTGTTTGGTCAAAACCATTGAGACTGGGTCTTTCAAGGGAGATTTTATATCTATAAGTGGCCAGCAGGGGCTCAAAAAAACGGGATAACATTGTAAATTTTCAAAAATACTCTTCTCAAATACCGACTAGTCTAATTTGTTTATATTTGGTATGTTTCCGGAGCACGTGGTCCAGTGAGCACCGAACCTATGATCGGAGAGTCGTAGGTTCGATCCTCCGTCACGATGTGTGGTGTCCTTGATATGCTTCATACTAGTTCTAACCAGGAAGACTTCGAGCGTGATTTGCCTAAGTTGTAAGAAGTTGTCTAACAATCGAAGTAAAATAAATTTAGTTTAAACTATATATCTACATCATCGCTTTGGGCGGTTTCAAGTTTGTTCAAATATAAGTGTAGTTTTATATACACAGAAGAAGTAATACAATTTTGTTATAATGACTCGAAAAGTGTTTTCGGAATATACACATAACTGACGTCTGAGCATGCGCATTAACACAGATGAGACTGGCTTATCTACAAATCTAGTCTATCCCAGTCCTTGATACCTGTATCTCCTTAACAAACCACAATAAAAATAGGAGAGCTCCATGTATGTCCGACAGTTCATAATAGTTTAACACTTACCAAACTGAGACGCCGTTCAACTTTCGCTTAATCAACTTACCAGTCATTGTACTCAATGTCCCAAGCAGAGAGCGCTGGCCCCAGTCTATTACAATTTAACCAACACAGCTCGATCCAAAAAATTAGGACACAGTCTAAATGCCTACATGCATTAAAGACAGTGTGGAGGTCTAAATATTCAAACAATAGTTTTTCATGATTACAAACACAGACACTGATACATTTTATAAATGATCACGTGTGACGTATCTACCAATAAAACAAAGCAAACTTTAATTAAATCACAGTGTTTTTGATAATAAGAACATATTAGACAAAGATGGTAATTTTTCGCTCAGGTATACGATCATATTTTAAACATAATATAATAATATATGTAGATGTTTTAATAAATACCTAAAACAAAACTGTTTTAAAGGTATAATATATAATAAAAATATAATAAGCAAAGTTTATACGTGCACCTGCTTAGAATGAATTACGTCAGCGTGCAAGCTTGAATACTTCAAATATGGAATTAGAAGCTTTCTCGCTTGGCGCTCAGCATTTAGATAATAGTTCTTGGTCTGGTCGACCCGGTGTCACTATACTCTGACAAGGTGGAGTATCATACCTTTGGTCTGCAGCAAGTTACACAAATATGGCAACTCATAATACTGTCTTAAGTAGACTCGGTCGAGATATGGCTGAGAAATTGTTGAAAACGACGCTAAACACCAAACAACAACAACGCCGATAGCTATAATTATCCTTGATGTTTTCAAAGCCCCCGGTATGATTATCATTTACAAGCTGTTTCACTCAAAGGACGAATCCGGCATAACATAAACATAACAATTAATCCACAAACGTGTTTGATGTAAAGCACATGTCTTAACATACACGATAAATGTACTAAGTTTTTTTTTGTGGCATACACACGTGCATTTAATTTTCACTCCAATGGTAATATACAGACATCGACTTCCGTCTGCATTCTTAATGATTCTTATGCTAATTTAAACACGAATTTAATTTAAAAAAATGAAAACAATTGCTTCCTGGAATATCACCGATACTTGAGACGACTTTAATAGTGGTTTTATTTTATTTTCTTATAGATAGAGTTTGATTACATTGTAGGTGTTTATACTATATCAATAATAAAAAAGTGTCTGTATCATTTTGTTGTTTAAGTCCGAGACTATTACATAAATTTGATCTCCATCTGTATCCGTACTACATACTCCATATGTATCCGTACTACAGACTATATTTGTATCTGTACTACAGACTCCATCTGTATCCGTACTACAGACTGCATCTGTATCTGTACTGTAGACGCCATCTGTATTCAAACTACAGACTCCATCTGTATCCGTACTACAGACGCCATCTGTATCCGTACTACAGACTACATCTGTATCCAGAGTCCATCTGTATCCGAACTTAAGACTCCACCTGTATCCGTTCTGCAGACTCCATCTGTATCCATCTGAATCCAAACTACAGACACCATCTGTATCCGTACTACAGACACCATCTGTATCCGTTCTACAGACTGCATCTGTATCCGTACTACAGACGCCTTCTGTATCCGAACTACATACACCTTATGTATCCGTACTACAAATGCATCTGTGTCCGTACTACAGACGCCATCTGTATCTGTACTACAGACTCCAAATGTATACGTACTACAGACTGCATCTGTATCCGTACTACATACTCCACCTGTATCCGTTCTGCAGACTCCATCTGTATCCATCTGAATCCAAACTACAGACGCCATCTGTGTCCGTACTACAGACGTCATCTGTATCCGTACTACATACTTCATCTGTATCAGTATTACATATTCCATCTGTATCCGTACTAAAGACGCCATCTGTATCCGTAATACATACGCCTTCTGTATCCGAACTACAAACTCAATCTGTATCCGTAATACATACTCCATCTGTATCCGTATTACAGACGCCATCTGTATCGGTACTTCAGACTCAATCTGTATCCGTATTACAGACGCAATCTGTATCCGTACTAAAGACTCTATCTGTATCCGTACTACAGACGCCATCTGTATCCGTTCTACAGACTCCATATTTATCCGTACTACAGAATCCATATGTATCCGTACTACAGACGCCATATGTATCCGTACTACAGACTCCATCTGTATCCGTACTTCAGACTCCATCTGTATCCGTACTACAGACGCCATCTGTATCCGTACTACATACTCCATCTGTATCCATACTACATACTCCATCTGTATCCGTACTATAGACGCCATCTGTATCCGTACTTCAGACGCCATCTCTATCCGTCCTAAAGACACCATCTGTATCCATACTACAGACTCCATCTGTATCCGTACTACATACTCCATCTGTATCCATACTACATACTCCATCTGTATCCGTACTATAGACGCCATCTGTATCCGTACTTCAGACGCCATCTCTATCCGTCCTAAAGACACCATCTGTATCCATACTACAGACTCCATCTGTATCCGTACTACAGACGCCATCTGTATCCGTACTACATACTCCATCTGTATCCGTACTACAGACGCAAAACCTATTTTAACAGTGCATCATTTGCCGGTTAACGGTAAATTTTAACACTAACTTGGTTCAGCAAACAAATTAGCAAATCTAATGTCACCGTTTAAAAATTTGCGACCATTAAATTCCTCATATATGGTCGCAAATGTTAGAACTGGAGTATACTTAACCCTATAATTCTAACATTTGTGGCATATTCAGCTGCTTTATTGGCAGAGGAAGACGTCAGAATTACCTAATAATCTGAGTAAAACCACCGTTCTTCCGTAAGTAATTGGACAACTTTCTCACATATTTTGTTTGGACCCGAGACCTCAGAGGTAAGTGATATGGAGAGAGCCCCTTAGACCCCTCGGTCACAAACACTCCTGGGAATGTTATTCAGTCTGAATTAATCATCTCCAAAACCGAGTATGAAATAAACACTTGAGACTATAGCCATATAAATAGATGTTTACTTGGACGTAATATAATCAAGGTATTTGAAGTAGAGTTTTTAGGTACGTGAGGTAAACAGGTTGAGTTCAAGGTTATTTTGACAAATTTCAACACATAGTTTTTATTTTGCCATAAATATCATAAATATTAAAATTAAATGTACTTTACTTTGTTTTATTGACACCTGTACTTCAATACAAGTATGATTAGCAGAATTATTATCCTTTGATGTACGCAGAATATTTGTTTTTTTTAGTAAACTCATATCTCGACTACTACTAGCCTTACACCGATCGAACTCTTCACATTTGTCATCATTATCACCAAAGAGACTCAGTGAGACAGGAGGGATATTTTCTAATTCTATACTTAAACTTAGTTGCTGATTACTTAAGAAGTTCATATCTGTGGCTTTACCTCTCATCACTGATGTCGTGTCTCCGAGCTAAGCTCGGACCAAACATTTATGTGAGAATGTTTGCCAGTTATTGGTATACTCAGAAGTCATTCTGAGGTCTTCCTCCAACACTGGTTAGTATGTATTGAAAATAAGGTTATGACCCATTAAAACAAATACATACTATCCATGTATTAATGTCTCATCTAATGTGTCTTAACTATCATTCAAGTGACTCAAAGGTACACGTCGGTTAGCTCCATTATGCTTTTAAAATTTAAAAATTATACTTAAAAAATCAGGTTTAAGTTTTTAGCAAGCTTCACTATCTTCACAGGATGCATTTTAATCAAAGTTCACGTGTGTGTTCACCATCACTAAAGACACACGATCTATACAGAACACGTAATAAAAAGACTAGTGTACTCGTATAAAATGTAAAAAGGTAATGAAAACCGCAAAGACGCTGTAAATGCATTTATGATCGAATAAAGTTCCATTTATCCTAGACCAAGGACGTTGTTTTAAAGTTAAGAAGTAATTTGAGTACTTAATTATATTTCATTCATCTATAACAGAACACGTGATAAAATGATTGTACTCCAATAATGTGATATGTAAAAAACATTATTGGAACCATTAAAACGCAGTAAATGCATATATGATCGAATGGAATTCCATTTATTCTATACTGAATAAATAAAGTTAAGCAACAATGTTACATGTAAAATTATGTATTGTCTTTTCAATTTCTTTTGGGTATTGTACAAGTCCTGTAAATTACATCAGAATACACAGAATGTATTAAATCATTAATAAAAAGGAGTCTGACATTCATGCGAATTCAAAACATGTTAAATTTAATACAAAGGGAGGTAATTTACTGACGAGTGTGAATTTCAGCTTCCTATTGCATGAAATGTGATGTGTTTCCGGATACATTCTTTGCGGCTTTTTATTTTCCTGCACAAGTTCTCTGCAGTCTTACAATATGAAAGAAACAATTTTATAACAAACACTTTTATCTCACAAAATTCTATTCTACATAAAGGGTTAACATGAAAAATGTTCAAAGCGACAATGCAAAAACTTTGAAATGAAGCCTTAGGTGTTGGCCAATATTAAATACGTCTGATTAAGTTTGTAATATATTGTAAACGTATGCATAAGAAAAAGCACCTGCTTAACATATTTCACATAGTATAGATCGATGACGTTTCAATACAACCGGATGTGTACTGTAAAATCTGGTGCGTGCTTAGCCATATATCATATGCCTATAACAAAAATAAGAATCATTTTACAGTTGCTTGCAGCGCAACATGGCCGAGCTTTTTAAGCTTGTTTGTAGCGTTTTCATTTTACTCATTGTGAACAGGTAAGTTTCAAACTTATACATTTTTCAATGATTTTCACAAACTTTAAATATACTCATATTGTTATTTATTACTTGTATCTTACTTTCATGTAAGCAGTCGTTATTTTGGTGATGGTAATGTGATAAACATTCAGACTTAGACACTTACAGCGACGTTCATAAGAAGCCAGCATGGATGAGAATAAATCCGTTCATATTGACTGTTTTTGGTTGGAAAACATGAAAAAATGTCATAGTAAAAAATTAACATTAAAAAAAATAATAAAGTAGTTATTCTATTTATAAATCATCACAGGATCCATCGCGTAAATACGCAATTGTTAAATTTCCAGATATATATTATTTATATAACTTTTTTGTTGTGTAAAGGTGTAAACCAAGATATGCAACGAAACACCGTGTCGATACTTCTTACAGAACAATACATAGAACGCTAATATAACAGTCCTGTTTCTAGAACATAGAACGCTAATATAACGGTCCTGTTTCCAGAACATGATACAATCAGATAATCTTTCACATTGCGTTACACGTATGGAAACTTAAATCATCAAAACAGTTAATAAAATTCTTTACCAATTATGGCAGGCTTACGATAACAACTTACCATTTTTGACATGCGAGATTTTAGTGGTCTGTAGAAAATACCATAATTGCCTCATAACTGCAGCAAATATATTGTGCTATCAAATTTCCCCAAACAATACAACATTTTAGATAACTGAATAAATAATTAGTCATGTTCTGCCATTGAATGTGTGTGAATCACATGTTTTGATGCACATTTCGGAATGTGACCTGTAATCGTGATAGTAATCCTTACATCCTTACAATAAAACCAAGCATGCACAGTGTTTTTAATGGGCGTCGAAATTTGCATAAATGAATTATTCATGGTAAACATAAGGCTGAATCATTTGTTAGAAATATCCAAGAAAATGTAATTTCTTACTATATTAATGTGACAGCACACTCATCTCATCCATTAAAATCCTAATTGGAATTTATAAAAATACTTGATAAAAACTCAATAAAAGTTATGAAAAAAATATAATGTTAGAACAACTTTGGCCTAATTCTGGTTCCTAAAATTTTGAGTGAAAACACTCATTTTATTTTCAAACAAAAAGCGATAACATATATTTATCTTTATTATGCCACAGGTATAGTTGTGTGTTTTTTGGTAACACTCTTCAAAATATTTGAGTAAGTACGTAAGCAGTTATTATAACTCGATATTAGTAAAACTCAAAGCAGGTTATTAAATCGTCCATATTAGATATCAGACCGAATGATTTGGCTGTGATATTTGAGAAAAAATCAATTTTATTCCATACCAATGCGAACCACCTCATCATTTTACATATTTATATTGAAAAAAAAAGAAATACGTTTTTTCTTTCTTCGCTTAAACAAGAGTAATCCGACCTTTAGTAAATATTGGTACTTTGATATTTGAATGAAGCTTAATGCTTTTTATATAGTTTAAACTTATTTGTTTTACTTCGATTGTGAAACAAGTTCTTACATCTTAGGCAAATCACGCTCGAAGTCTTCCTGGTTATAACCAGTACTAAGTATATGCTGATAAAGTGTCTTGCTCAAGGACATCACACATAGCCGTGACGGAGGATCGAACCCACGACCCTTCGGTCATGGGTTCGGTGCTCTACCACTGGTTAGACATATAGAGATATTTGCGTACAAAGACATCGGAATGAATCTTAGGTACAACGTTAGCAATCGTCGCTGTGCAACTAACTGGCAGATTACCTCATATCGTTTCTCGTGACTAAAGGTGAATGTATTTATTTTGTATATCTGACATCGATAGGCTGCAGATGTGCAGATCATACTACTTTCTAGAATAGTTATTTACTGTGGCGTTTGATGAATGTGCAGATCATGGTACTTTCTAGAATAGTTATTTACTGTGGCGTTTGATGAATGCGCAGATTATGGTACTAGTTATTTACTGTGCTTATGTCTGGGAATATTTAAGCGATATCATTTTGATATGGTGTCCAAGAATGCATAGGATGCCTTGCCTACTGGAGCAATTATATACTAGCGGAAAAAAGAAACTGTTCATGTGTAAAATGTTCATGTATCGCTCAATTTTATAAATTAAAGCTTGAAACTTTACACAGGTAAGTTGTGTATCCCTCTCGGTCATTTACACTGGTCAGTGCATGAGTTGCACAGGTAGTTTGTCTGTCTGGCCAACGTCTTCGTTTTCACTTTTTTTCGGCCAGCAGTCAATCGCAAACACGTTTGTCGCCTAAACCTGTGTAAAAGCATACTGTTGATATCTGTAAGACACAAAACCAGCATAATTTTGAAAAACGTCTTTGATACGCCATGCCAAGGTTGAATGAAACATACAGATGCCGCGCCGTAGGCATGATTGAAGCTGGTGTACGTCATACTGACGTTGCCAGACAATTTGGTGTGCACCGAAATACTGTAAACGCCTTGTGGAGACGGTACCAACAGTCTGGGACCACCAGAGACCGGCCTCGGTCAGGACGTCCACGCGTTACGTCTAATCGCCAGGATACGTATATCCAGGTCGTTCATCTCCGTGAACGACTCAGAACTGCTACTTTGACGGCTAGAAGTATTCCTGGCCTTAGAAGAATTAGTTGCCGAACGGTACGTAATCGATTGCTTGAACGAGGCATACGTCCACGACGTCCAGCGATACGTCCTGTTCTCCAGCAACGTCATCGTGTAGCATGTTTTGCCTGGTGCAGACGACACATACACTTCACGCAACGACTGGGCACGTGCTCTTTTCGCGGATGAGTCCAGGTTTCATCTCGACAGCAGCGACGGTCGTTCTAGAGTGTACCGTCGTGTTGGTGAACGTTTCCATGACAGTTGTGTGATTCAACGACGTCCATTCGGCGGAGGTAGTGCCATGGTGTGGGTCGGCATCTCATCCCGTGGCAGAACAGCTCTTGTGGTTGTGGACGGCACACTTACAGGCATCAGATACCGTGACGAAATCATACGGCCTCACGTCCTTCCATTTGTGCAGCAACGCAACGCCACGCTGCAATAGGATAACGCTCGCCCACACGTCGCGCCGGTCGTCACCGACTTCTTGATCCAGAACAATGTGAATGTGCTGCCCTGGCCTGCAATGTCACCGGATATGTCGCCTATAAAACACGTGTGGGATTAGATGCAGCGTCGCTTACGTCGCGCCAAAAATCAGCCGTTGACGTTACCTGACCTGTCACTTGCGCTTGTGAGAATCTGGAATGGTATTCCCCAGGCATTTTTCAGCACACTTGTCGCATCAATGAGGTGTCGTTGCCAAGCATGCATCGATTCCAATGTTGGACATAAACGGTGTTGATGAGATGAACTTTGTTTAGAGAACGTCTCTGAAAACTGATCTCTATCCAAGACGCTGCTGATGCAATAACCCTATCAATTGTGCTGGTGTTAAATAAAGGTCAAATAAAACTTTGTTGAAATTTTTTTTGCGGTTTCTTATATATCTCCTAAGTTATAGCATATTATACCCATGCACAGTTTTTTTTTTCGCTAGTATATAAGTCAATTTATAACACAATAGTGAATATGCCTCGTGTCTTTAAACCGCATATGTTTTAGAACTCTCTGGTGGTTTCCTGCTGTCATTTCCATAAATAAATACATTTTTATTTGATTTTCCCATAAGATATATATTGATCACTGGAAATACAATTTTTGGTCCTGTATTTCTGTAAAATTCGACTTTAAGGCTGTGATATGTGAGAAAAAAATAATTTCATACCACACCAATGCAACAGTAGGATCTGTACACATTGTGAATATGTGACTTACCAAATTTATTTATTTTTTTTAAACTAATAATTATTCCAATGTCATTTCCCTATCTACATTGCCAGTGCACTCGTGTATTACCGCTATGCCTCCTCTGTCCATTTATCTTACACCGACATTCTTCTTACTTATTTAATCTTTAAACGGGACAATCACAGCCGCGACTCCTGTTAATACTTTATGACGTGAAAAAAGTTAAAATTCTGGGATATGCTTAAATTTGTGCCAAATAAAATAGTAAAATACATCAAGTGATTTATTTTCGTAGTAATTACATTATGTCGACTAATGTAAGCAGGCACTTTTTACCCGTGCCGAAGATATATTCTGTTTGAACGTGATGACTTTAATATCGTATTTGAAGATTTGAACAAATAGGTAAATATATTCAGCTTAATTAAAAAAACCGGAAGACCAGATATGCTTTAAAAGAGTTCTTTTTCATTGACCATGAACATGTATTAGCACACATTTTATTGTCGTTTTATAATAAAGGTTTTAAAATCAATACTTTCCAGATAGATGATCTGACAGTTTTTGTGTACCTCTATATAATAGAGGAGAAAAACAATTACAGAGGAATAACATTATTGAGCTCTTTCTCTGGAAAATTCGTTACACGTATTTTAAGAGTGGATTGACCATTGCTTAGTACAAATTGATGTCCAAGACCAAATCTGATGACTATATATACATGTAATCTTTCTTTTATCACCGGGCTCATAACATGTATTTGAAATAGCAATCAACAATTTTAATGCTCATTAAATGACAATTGTTGACCATTTGAATCTGTAAAATGAGAAAATACAGTTTGTAATGACAGATAATAAAACTTGGTGTACGTTTTCTTAAAAAAAGTAAGATTTAATTCGATCAATTTATTCAGCAGGTAATTCAAGAATCAAACAGTGTTATCTTAGTTGTACTTTCGATTGTATGGTGGGAGTCGAGCATTTTTTATCAGGGTATTGTAAAAGATGGAAATTAAGTATAAATACGCTGACAAATAAAACAAATTTTAAAAAATAGTCCATTGTCTTTGAAATATTTTATTTTTATTATCATAATCAAGAAATAGAAATAATATCTAAGTTGGTGACTCTTTCTCGAATGTAAAGTCCGCTTAATCGTTCAGATATTAAACGCTTTTGTTTTCAATGAGTAAATATCAATTCACGTTCACTTCTATGGTGATTAAGCATAAAGTAGTTTTATTTGATAAACTTGTAGTACAAATCCACAACTATGGGATTTTAATAAAGGATATAAAATAGAACATTAAGATTATTCACATTTGGCTAATGATATTACAGACAGCACATTTATTACTGAAGAGCAATTTTAAAAATACTCCTTATAAGAAAAGAATGTTGCTCATTATTAAAATATTTGATTTGTAATCTTGATATTTATGTACATGATGTCTTTAAAAAAATGGAAGTGTTTGATTAGTTTATACAATGTTTAAATAAGGCATTGACTATCAAATTATACAAACTTTGTTTGGGAGACGTATTGATTTTTGCAGAATCATATTTTTTAATACATATGTCAAACTTTACATTTGAGTCACATATAAATACCTTACATCGAAGAAAATCCGCATTAGTTTATCAATAATATAATTCATCACATTCTAGTAATCTTGCTATCGTTACCTGCACATAGACTAAAGCTGCGCGCGCGCGCGAGAGAGAGAGATAAGAGAGGGAGAAAATGTAGTAAGTGTAATATTTATGAGAATGAATAAAATTTTATGTCCCTTACTGTGAGCTTGACATAATCGCCACAATTGCGGTTCGGTGTATGTACGTGCGTGCGTGCGTCCGTCAGATTTTGTCCGGGTTATAACTTTCAAATGCATAAAGGGATTTTGAAAAAACATAGCGAAAGTGTTCAATATAACGAGACGAGGTGTCGCGCGCAATACCCAGGTCCGCAGCACAATGGTCAATTTCATACTTTGAGGTTCAGTGGTAGAAAAAGGTATACAATTTCATGTCAGCTCCATATCTTGTAAACCACACCACATATTCATATATAACATGGTACCATGTTCACCATGATCAGACGATGTGCTATGCGCAAGAATCAGTTCTATAGCTCAAAGACAAAGGTCACACTAAAAAATTCAAGTTCAGAAATAGTTTAAAAGGTATTAGCCGCTGTATATCATGTCAACCATTTGACAGATTTTAAAATAACGTGGCCCAAATGATCACCATGATCAGATGCTATATCCCGCGCAAGATCCAGGTCAATAGCTCAAAGGTCAAGGTCACGATTCGAGGTTCAATGTCAGATATAGATATAATATATGTTGTCCACACCGTATTTTGTAAACCACTTGACCGGTTTTCAAATAACGAACGTGCCACATATGTTAACCTGTTTGGACCCGCGGTCTTGGCATTGTGACCCTTTGGCATCTAGTTTTCGATGTTATTACTTGAAAGTACCTAATATGCAAAATACTTAGAACTTTTTAGTATTGAAATGAATTCTATGAATGTTTATACAAACAATTTGAAACCAGTATTTTGTGTAATAAATTACGAAATTAAATATTATAAACTTTTAAAACAAATATTTAATGCCAAATTGATGTTTGTTTGTTTAGTTAGTACGCACATTTTTATGTCACAGAGGTAATACGGACGGTCAGTTAACCTAGCTACTCTTACTTGGGACTTTGAAAGTTAGCTAATACTCGAGCACACCAATCTACGCAATAACTTATAAATTTCCCACGTGAATCAGCGGTGAGAGACGAATGACAATGTTATGTATTATATTTATCATCACGTGGACTGTAAGTGATTCAACTCACGACCCCGGGATTGATAGTCAGGCGCGCTACCGACTGGGGTAATTGTTTCCAGCCACTTTTAGACTTAAGTGTTAAATATTTTAGGCTGAGAGTGAGAGACAGGTTATTTATTGAGTAGAAGCCGTCGTTATATTTTGTGTTTGGTCAAATAATATAATTGTATATAAGAACTGTTCTTATTGTTAAGTCGAGATACGTTAAGTTTTATATCACCATTCGGCTAAATTTATTGTACTTATTCAAGTATAAGTCCTCCTCGAATAGCAAGACAATATATTGTTACTCTGTATAAAGTTTTATATCACCGTTTATTTAAATTTATTGTACTCATGTTATTCAAGTACAATTCCTCAAATGGCAAGACACGAATTTACGATATGGGATTGTTGATTGTTTTTTTATTTGTTCTCACTGCGCATTAATACATTAGTATGTTATATGCTAAACGTACCCAAGAAACCGAGCTATATCGAGCCCATTCTTTTAGGGTAATAAATTTGCATTGCCTCTTATGCGCACTCCCAGTACTTAATTTTTTTTTCAAGTTAAACAACTTACCAGAATAATCATTTACGCCTGAGTATAAATAGATAATAGTCATATATTAAGTAGATGTTTATTTGTAAACAACATAATATTTACACCCAAGTATACCAGGGCTTTTGTTTGCTCGTGATAAACAGGTTAGTTTCAAGTTTATAATAAAAAATGTAATTCGAGGGATTAATATGAAACTAGTCTTACTGAATATAGATAAAAGGTTTTACGCTAAGACCTCCGTATAATTTATATATATACTATGCGAGGGTCTGCTGGGCTGTATATTATTTGTGTCACCGAGTTTAATAAATTAAATGATAACTGAACATAAATGTAAGATTCCTTTTATCTCATAACTCAGAAAAATGGTATATTTACCATTTGTTAAACAGGTCACCTCTGTAAGGAACGAGAATGAATCATATTAGTTTTCATAAGGTATGGTATATGACTAACGTCTCAAAATAACCAGTCATTTTATTTATATAGTCGAACAAGTCGAAAATAGTTCGGCGTTTAACGCACGAGAGCCAATTTATACGTAAAACATTGAGCGATCAATCAAAAAAAATTCAACTGTTTTTGTTTTTTTGCTGTGCTCAAAATGGTGTACAGTAAAAATAAAATTTTAAAGTAGCACTAGAAAGTCGTACAGAGTTTTGCCAATGTGTATACTTATTTTGAAAAAAAACCAATACATTTTTTAAGATAATTCGATATTTTTGATGAAATGTATTAATATATTTATTTTGTTTTCAATAATTAAGAGATTCTTTTAATGTACTTTTCTTCCCATGGACAATGAATGAATGAATGTCATTTATGTCACAATAATTGAACATGTGTAGAAACACATATGTTCAGAACACCGGTATAAATATGTTGTCACGAAATTTCCTAGCAAGTGACATAATTCTGCTAAATCGTGAATCACGAATAAAACTTAACCATGACGGATAATGTTTGACAATGCTGCATGTTATTGACAGATAGATACACTTTAAAGTGACATGACCGGCATTTTTGTCCTTGCAAATCAATAATTGATTGGAATAGTTAGTATAGAATGTAACTATCTGGATCATGTCTTGTACAAAATACCGCTGTTTGTCGTCGAAATCATATATTTTAACTCGCTATTATCGACGATCTTTGAATAAGACCTGACACTGGTAATAACGTAAATTATTTAGAAGTTATATCCATCATCGATTAAATCCGGGTGATGGTTAAGTCTCCAGTTAGATTTTGACGTACTGCCGAATTTGTTTTATTACGTCTAACTACACAGTTACGCCCCTTTTTCCCCCACGGTAGCAAGATTCTTACGCTTATAAAAAGGCCTATGTACTTTGGTTATGAAATATTTTCAAAATGGTTCATGATAGTGGTTGTGATTTCTTGCTGCAGATGAGCAGAGCAAAAGTTGGCATAGCATATACTGCAATAAGACATCACTGGTGTTAAAAATGTGACTTTTATAGGATTTCAACATATGCATGTATTTATGAGCATTTGAGGACTTCTTTTTTTCAAAAAAGCTCAGTGTGTCACTGCACCCTCTTTGAAAGAAAACAACGTGGACAGCCTACCAGTTATTGTGCATTTTTATGTGGGTATACATTCCTGCAAAAAACTTTAAAAAAAATTCTATGTAGAATTATTTTTTAACCAGTGAAATCCTAGACCTTGTTATATATAGAACAAAGAACAAAATTCAACTGTGTAGTGAGATCTATTATGTCATATCTTAGTGCTTTTATCTACGGATTGCCACTCGGTCGATCCCGTAACAAAATTTTATTTCGTTCTTTTCCCTTATAACACTATTTTCTCTTACAGTGTTCTATGAAGTGGGTCTAACATGAATCAACCAATGACATAATTACATGTTTATATGTCTCTGAAAAAACTTAGGTTCCAACAAAAAGAAAAAAGGTCCATATTTACATTTATATATTTGTATATATCTAGCGACCATTTTCATACTGAAGGGTGACGGAATTTCCCAGTTATTTATGATTGAATCACAAAGTTTACGATACTTTCTTTCAGCGAAGCAGCTTATTTGCATATTAGAATTATTAATCAGTAAATGTAAATTTAAAACACGATTTAATTACATTAAATTAAATGGAAGGCCATGAGAATTTACGAACAGGTTTATTCATAAACAATTTTTTTTCTTCAGATACTGGTTAAGCTGCTATATTTTAGCATGTATAGCGTCCACACTTGAATAATATAACGTTTGAATATTAATAGTGTTAAACTCGATTACAGTGCTTTTTTATATCTGTATTTCAGGGTTTGCTATGCAGGCTACTGTAAACAACGATATACATGCACATACAAGTGCTACGTAAAGGATTCGTACACAACAGCATGTGGATGGTGGTACAAAAGCCGGTGTACTAAGTACAGGTAGTGCCAGACTGTTGCGTCTTTTAATATCTTCACAAACATTGTATTTAGTTTAAACATATTTTATTGCCATAAATATACAAATGAATATACATGAATATTCAATTTAAGATAAAAAATATTCATAGAGATGACGAAATAGTATGTATGAAATACAATGTCTTGAAAAAGAATTTCATTTCTTTATTTCTATTGCCTAAAGGCCAGCAAGGCGTATGTCATGATAAATTTTCCGTCTTCCGTCGCCAGGCGTCCGTTATTTTACCATGAATCGTAACCAAACTTGCACAACAGTTATATAACCTCATGGTCTCGGAAAAGTTTTGAATAAGTTTTACATTGAGTTATACAGGGACAATGTTTATATTTTGTGTAGACGTAACAGCAACCAATTTTCATTGAATCTTAACCAAACTTGAATATCAGTTATATATCCATGATATCTCGGACTAGCCTTTGAACCAGAGATTCGACTACAAATGCTCTCGTAACGGGAATTATAAGTACATTTTAAGGGAACTTACAAAAAAAACCAGCAACATTTTCTCTAAAAATGAAATGCATAGATCTTAGATGTTTTACATGTAGCATTGACCGGATGTCTTCTTAAAAGGTTGTTGATGTCTTGTCCCTGGGACAACTTTTGGACCTACACGAGGTTCATTGTTTTACATAAAGTTATATGGGGTTGTAAATTTTCGTGTAGACGTATTAGTGCCCCCAAATTCATTGAATTTAACCAAACATCTCAGCAGTAACAACCACAAGTTCTTGGAAATAATTCTGCCAGATTTGACCACAAATGCCCCCCCCCGCCACAGGGTTTATAAGCACATTTAAAGGAAACTTTTTTTCTGTTAAAATCCAAGACCTTAGATACTGCACACATAGCATTGCATGGAGATCCCCTTTTGTTGCTGAAGTTGGGTCCCTGGCGTCAAATTAGGCGCCATCACAGTAATTGCTATTTTATATAGTGATATAGGTAAAATGTTCGCGTTGCCGCGATAAAACCCTCATTTCTATTGAATCTTAACCAAACTTGCATAGTAGTCGATAGACACAAGATCACCCAACATTTTTTAACCAGCGTGATTTGACCACAAATTTCCCCGCCACGTAGCTTATAAGCATACTTTAAGGATATCTTAGAATCACTTTCTCTCAATATCAAATGGATACACATAACATATTTTACACGTCCACTGTAGCAATGTGCATGGAGGTCCCCTTAAAGAGTTGTTAGTTAAAACAATATGTTGTTCACAGCATACAAGTAGTCATTCTTTCAAAAATAAACATTAAATAATAAGTTAAAATGATTCAAAGGAAAGCTATATTATCTTCTAAAGGGGTTGTTGAAGTCATAAAACTGGGGAACAATTTTGAACCCGCCACAAGGGTCACTCCTATTTTTCAATAAAACTTGATTTAACATGATCAGCAGTTATATACCCACAATATCTCGGAAATGATTTTGAATCGAACATATTCCACTACAAAATTGGACCCGCCACAGGGCTTACAAGCACATTTTAAAGTAATTAAAACTTTAAATAACATTCTCTGAAAGTTCAAGGCCTAGACATTAGATACTTTATATGTAACATTGCATGGAGGTCCCCTGAAAACATCTACAGCAATTATATAATCACAATATGTAGAAAAAAAGTCCTAAACCCGTGTGATTCAACCACAAATGCCACGCCACATATCTTATATGCATTTTCCTTATTCTAATGCTCATTTTATGCCCCCCAAGTTTTTTGGGATGGCATATAGTAATCGCGGCGTCTGTCCTTCCGTCCTTCCGTCTGTCCGTCCGTCCTTCCGTCCGGTATTTCGTGTCCGGCGTGTAACTTTGTCATGCATAGATTGATTTTATAAATACTTGCTACAAATGATCAACATAACATGACGACGTGTCGCGCGTTACACCCAGACTCCCACTTCAAAGGTCAAGGTTACAAGTTGATTTTTTTTACCACATTTTGAGTCTGTGTGAGATTTCGTGTCCGGCCTGTAACTCTGTCATGCATTAATATATTTTATAAATATTTGCTACAAATGATCAACATAACATGACGACGTGTCGCGTAGTAAGACCCACACCCGTACCTCAAAGGTTAAGTTCACACTTTGAGTTTATTTGACATCACTTTGAGTGTGTGTGAGATTTTGTGTCCGGCCTGTAACTTATTCATGCATAGATGAATTTTGGTTAACACTTGCTACAAATGATCAACATAACATGATGACTTATTTCGCGTTACACCCAGATTCCCACTTCAAAGGTCAAGGTCACAAGTTGAGTTTGTTTGACAACACTTTGAGTGTGTTTGAGATTTCGTGTCCGGCCTGTTACTTTTTCATGCATAGATGGATTTTGTTAATTATTGCTACAAATGATCAACATAACATGATGACATGTCGCGCGTTACACCCAGACTCCCACTTCAAAGGTTAAGGTCACAAATTGAGTTTGTTTGCCAACACTTCGAGTCTGTGTGAGATTTCGTGTCCGGCCTGTAACTTTCTCATGCATTAATGGATTTTAAAAATACTTGCTACGAAAAATCAACATAATATGACGACGTGTCGCAAGTAAGACCCAGACCCATACCTCAAAGGTCAAGTTCACACTTTGAGTCTATGTGAGATTTTGTGTCCGGCCTGTAACTTTGTCATGCATAGATGGATTTTGTTAACACTTGCTACAAATGATCAACATAACATGACGACTTGCCGTACTTAACACCTAGACTCCCACAGGAAAGGTCAAGGTCACAATTTAACTTTGTTTAACAACACGTTTAGTCTGTTTGAGATTTCATGTCCGGTCTGTAACTTTGTCACCTATGGATAAATTTCAAAAACACTTGGCTCAGTCGATCAATATGACATAGTTAAGTGTCGTATGTAAGACTCAGAATATTTCCTTTCTCTCTCTCAAAGATCAATGTCACACTGTCAAATTGTTTGACATTGTGTGTCTGGTGTGTGGCTCAATTGATCAAGATGACATGATGACGTGTCACACGTAAGACCTAGACTCGTACCTCAAAGGTCAAGATCACACGTTTGAGTTTGTATGACAACACTTTGAGTCTGTTTGAGATTTCAAGTCCGTTCTGTAACATTATCATACAAAGATGGATTTCAAAAACACTTGGCTCAATTTATCAATTGATCAACATGAAATAATGTGTCACGTTAAGATCCATTACCTTACCTCAAGGTCACATTTTTAGTTTGTTTGATATTTCTTAACTGGTCTGTAACATTGTCTTACATGGAGAGATTTTGAAATAGCTTGACACAAGTCAGGCAATTACATTAATTTTTAAATCACTTGTCCAGTCGGACAAGTATTTCTAAAATCTGCTTGTCCTGACAAAAAGCAACTTGTCCTACTTTATTCTTGAATTATGATACTTGTCTTATGGTAAATTAGCTAAATCAACTGTTTTATCAAGGTTCAACAACAGGAGATTTGCGAAAAAGAGATGCCGTGTTTAATTTCTGAATTTTCAATGTCCAATCGGGCTAGCAGCCTTATATTTTACTTGTCCGTACCCACGGTCAGTTGTCTTGGACAGTCGGATGAGCGTTAATATAAAGCCCTGCACAAGTGATCAGCATGTCATGATGTGTCACCTGCATTAACCTGGAGAAATTCCACGACCGTTACATCAAATGTCAAGGTCAAGGTTACACAAAGGTTTAGGTCACGCTTTAATGTAAAAAAACGTGAAATTGCATGTCTGAAATGTCATTCAATTACTTTTGATATTCACGGATACATCGCTACCTATCATAACATACATTGTTCAACACATTGAGCAGAAAAAAAATCTCTTGACACATGATCCCTACTTTTCTCGTCATATTTTGACAGTGCAGAGGTTGACAAACAGTAAAATGTAAGTTTCACTTATTTCATTTGAGTCTCTCTATAAATGACAAGCCTTCAAACTTTTATTTTTTACTATAGAATAAAGTACAAAAATGAATGGCGGGGTTACACCTGATCCAGAGGTAGAGCATCGAACCCGAGATCGGAAGGTCGTGGTCACTTGATCCTCTTGTTTAACTTTGGTGTCCAATATATTACCTTTCTTTTCAAATGTTAGGTTTCCATGAAAGCGAAAAATACAAACTAATTGAAAACAAAGACAGAAAAGCCCAAACTGTCGTATTAAATAAGCTGAATATTCTACATTCTTATAATTTAATGTTTGTTCTTCAATATGCCATTTTCCTAATAATATTTCTGGCTTTCACCTCTGTACGTGTTTCTCTCGTTTTGAGCTTCTTCTTTTAATGTTACTATTCGTAACTAGGTCAACAGCAAAGACGTGTAGCAAGAACTGTTATAGAAATGTATGTTGCAGTGGCTTCACCGGATGGTCTTGCATAACAGGTCAGTAAATTGGCTAATATTTATGTTTAATTATGCATGACCGATGATGAATAAAAAATTAAAAATACTTTTCTATGAATATGAGATATTTTGTACTCGTCCAGGCGTCGGCGTCTGTGTCCCACTTGATTAAAGTGTCGGTGCAAGATGTTCATAGAACAGAAAAATCAACTAATCGTCATACATACATACATAATCAATACTTTGAAATAAGGTAAAGATTTTTGTTAAAGTGTTATCTTGGTATTTAGAAACAATCATAAAATAATTATTCAAATCATACAATTAATACAAATTTAAATTCAATACAATGTTTTCTTTATTAATTGTTAAAAGAGTATCCCTGAGCGATACCCTTACCACAACAAGTTTCAAGTTTTTTCAAAATTGATTTTTTTGGTCAAAATTTAGAACGTTAATGCATTAAAATATGCTTGGATTAATGATCTGAGAAAGTATATATATATATATATATATATATACTTTCTCAGATCATTATAAAATGGTATTCGTCTTTAATGCCATTTAAGTAGCAACATAAGCATTTTCTTTTATCTCTTTTGGTGATGTCGTCTGTTTCTATAACTATTTTATGTGATGGTGACCGTGTTTTTGCTATAGTATGTCTATATTTAACATTGTTTTAATCTTAAATAAGAAGACTGTTCAAATGTCTATTTTAAATATCTGTATAAACTAGTATATAAAGATATACATGTGGCCATACCTTCACGCCAATTTGAAAGTATTTAACCATTTTTTTCTTCCTATATTAAGTGGAAATTGGCCTTACTCGGAAATTAGTGATATAGAATTTGTAGATAATTTTATATGAAGGACTCATTTGCAAAACGTTCTATGTCTGCTTTTGCGAAATCCTATACTTCACAAATATAATTTAAACTGATTAAACATATGCATCAGAAGTTTATAAGTGTTTATAGCTTGCATGTGACTTGGTGTTATTGTTCTTGCTTATACTGAGACGCAGTATGTAACGCAACAGGCTCCTAAATTCAAAGTCAAGGTCATATTACAGGGTAAAATGTCACATTTTGTCTTGAGCTTTGCGTTAAAGTTGTTAGTCAGTCTGCATTACCTGCAGTTATATGACAGACTAGAACTTGGTAAAAGTGTACATGCTTATATACTCTGAGGCACTATGTAACATATTAGACTCCTGACTTGAAGGTCAATGTCATATTGCAGGGTGAACATGTCATATTTTGTCTTTAAATTCTGTGTTAATGTTTTGGTGCAAGTTATTATTTACTACATGTGTACTTACAGTTATGTGAATATTACTTGGCACTAGGGTGTATGCATATACCTTGAGTCTTTGTGCTATATTTAAGTTTAAGCAGAAATATTGGATTGAAAAGGAGAAATTGGGCTTATTAGTCTATGTTCAAGTTTAGATTCAAGTTATATATTTAGAGATTACTTCTGTAATATGTATTAATTTTCTTATGTCTTATATTCGTTTTCAACCAAAGGTTGGCTCATTTTGTTTTTATGCGACACACCCCTCAAAAAGAAATTTAGGCTGGGGCATATAGTAATCGCAATGTCTGTCCGTACGTCAGTCTGTCCGTCCGGTCGTTCTTTCGTCCGGTCTTTCGGTTCCACACACAGTTTTTGAATTTCAGCACACAGCTATTTTATAAATATCGTCCGCACACAGCGTTTCAATAAGCACACAACTATTAAATAAATATCCGTCCGCAGAAAGCGATTAAATTTTCACATATCTATTACGTTTAGCACACAGCTATTAAGATTAGTACACGTCTTTATTTTATCAGCACACAACATTAATAATCAGCTCACAGCTTTTGCATTTAGCACACAGCTTTTAAAAATATATCAGTCCGCACACAGTGTTTCAATTAGCACTAAGCTATTACACACACATATGATGACCACTGGCTTGTCTGTTTTCCCAATTAGATCAAGGAAATAGATGTTATCAGTTTGGTGTTTCAATTAGCGAGTACAGTTGTTTACAAATCACTTAGTTACTTCAGATAATCTGCAGCTGCAGTACTTTAATGTTTCTTCTTATCAGAACTTTCCCATACAGGCACACACGCGCACATTTCAGTAATACTGTACTATACTAACTACGGCCATGCTTTATATAATTATGTATATCATACAGATAGACATTATACTTGAAATAATTATGTTTCGAGACACATATTTTAAAAAAAACTTGACAAAAATGTTTATCTTAATCAGACGACATGTTGTGCGCTTGACACAGGTACATATATCAAAGGTCAAGGTGATACTTAGAAGTGCAAGGTAATGAATAGGTACAAAACTTCGTGTTCGTCCCATATCTTGTACATCACCTGACATAGTTTGAAATAATTTGACACAAATGATAATCTTAATCAGACGACATGTTGCGCGCTAGACACAGGTCTGTATTTTAAAGGTCAAAAAGGTGATTTTAAAGGTGATTCTTATAGGTTCAAGGCCAGAAATAGGAACAAAACTTCGTGTCCGCTTCATATCTTGTAAAGTGCCATAATTGTTCACAATATAACAAGACAACGTTTAATTGCAGGTCTGTGCTGACAGGCTCGACATTGTAGATCTTGGGAATCTAGTGTTTGTTATTTGGTTCAGGATGTGTGTCTGACTATATTTGTCAGTTAAAGCATTCACATCCGGATACAGTCGAATATTTTCTGAATATTTTGAAAACAATATGGAAAAAGATGAATATTTTACATAAAAACTAATTCATCAATCTAAATAAGAAAGAAAGTACCCCGCCTGCGAGGTGGATACGATACACGTGTTTGTGCATGGGTGCGTGTTTGTGTGGTGGATGAACAAGTGATACACCATTGCAACTGCAATTCTGGTTATAGACTTAACGATGAAGAAGTAAAAATATGTGCAGGAGTTTATTCATTGATGAGATATTGTCATTTTTATTAAAAAAACAAAAACATTTTGTTGTAATTCATTTCATACATATTATAATCGTGAACTTCCTTTTGACTAAATCGCTGCATTAAGTTTCCTTTAATACAACCATGTATTCCTGGGATTTTTGTAAAACATACATATTTGATTGCATATTTTGGAATATAATTGGTAATAAAGAAATATATATTAAATTTAATCTAGACATAAATGAATGTGCTGTCAGAAACGGTGGATGTCAACATACGTGTGTCAATACGCGAGGGTCGTACTATTGCACCTGCAAGACTGGTTACGTACTGAGCAGGGACAGTAAAACATGTTCAGGTATGTATTTAAAGACGTAGGCTATTTGAATGAGATAGAAACTTCTTTTCACTTACATGTTTGTTTGTGTATTTGTTATTTGTTGAAAGAGTATGATTTGTTTATGATACTAGTTGACATTTAAAACATGCGTATGTGGATACAATCGAAAATCTTCTGGACATTTTGAGAAAAAATCGAATAAAACCAATTCTAAAAAAAACAACTCTTAATTTAAAAATCTAGATAAGAATGAAAGTATCGTCGACAAGGGGCGAACAAAGACAACCGCATGCCTGCTTAAATACGTAGAGGGGAATGTAAATGATGTGCAGCAATATATTCATCAATACGATTAAAACATACTTTAGAAGCATCTTGTTGTATTCCATAGGTCAAAGGTTTTGAGTTGGTACTTACTAGTATTTAATCAACCTATCAATGGACATAAATAAAACTTCACATGAGTGTTCAACATCTTGGAAACTCATTGAGACTAGATCCATAACTATTGATTGCATTTTGGCAAAAGTATTAGAAGGTTAAAGTTTGTAGTACACGTACAATGCCTTAAACTAGATTTTTACCAACAAGGTTCGTTTGAGGTCCTCTCTCAAATGTGTTCTTTCATTTTCATGAACGTATAATGTCGCTGTTGTCGTCGTCAGCTGGTTAAAGTTTTATGTGTAGCGTAGCCTTTCTCTGTTTCTGAACAAACAACTCATGTTACTGTGACTTAACTTCATAAACACATTCATATCATGTTATACAAACAATGTATATAGCTAACTTACCTAAATTGACATACTTTGGGCTCTAAAACATTCAGTTAAAGTTTTTGGTTTAGCTCGGGTTTGGTTAAAGTTTTATGTTTAACTCAGCATTTTCTCTGTTTCTGAACAAACTACTCATGTTTTGATGACAAAACATTAACAAACACATTGATATTATGTTGTAGAAACAATGTATATAGCTAACTTACATAAATGTCCATACTTTGGGCTTTCGAACCTTAGCTTAAAACGTTTTGGTTAGCTCGGGTTTGAATTTTTTTTAATTTTTTTTTTAAATTAATTTTATTTTTCAGTAATACTATTAATTCTATAAGCTGATCACCATCAACTTAAAAAAAAGTTTACATCACTGACCTTGACCTTTTTGATAAACTTTCCTGCTCGAGTCCAAGCAAGACCCCCCCAACCTGCTACCCATATTTTTTTTCTTTTTTGTTTAAATTTGTTTTGCATTAAATGAAATACTTTTCCCCATTTCAACTTTATTACCGTCCCAAAGACCCTCATCCCTACTCAGTCTCCACCTAATCCTCTTCCATTTTTTCAATTTTTTTTAAAATTTGTATTGCATTAAATCAAATACTCTGCCCCATCTCAACTTTGTTACCCCTACCACTCCATCCCACCCCATCCCCGCCTATTTTTTTATTTTTTTATCTTTATTTTTTTAAAGATTTTTGTTTTGCATTAAATCAAATACTCTGCCCCGTTTCAACTTTGTAACCGACCTCAAGACCCTCAACCCTACCTCCTCACCCATCAATGCCCAATTATATATTTTTTTAATTTTGTTTTGTACATGTATTAAATTAACCATAAACTAATTTGTTTTGTTTTAAAATAAATACTTTGCCCCATTTCAACTTTGTTACTGACACCAAGGACATCCCCTCCCCCATTCCTTTTCTTTTTTCTTTTACATTTTGTTTTGTTTTAAATTTAATACTATTCTGCCCCTTTGTTACTAACCCCATAACCCCCCCCCCCCCATTACCCCTCCAATTGTTGTCTTAAAATTTTGTTTTGTATTGAAGTAGATACATTGTCCTTTTTCAACTTTGTTACTAACCCCAAGACACCCTCTCCCTGCAACTTTTTTTATTTCAGGTATGTTAAAAATTAGTCTTCCTGATATTCCATTTCACTAACATAGTTTTTTCTGTTTGTTATTTGTTTAAAGAACAAATATCTTGTAGTTCATAAATGTAGATAGGAATGAAGTTTCCATATAAAAAATTTAATTCACGTATTTGTGTCGATGAAAAAGGGCGTACCATTGCACTTGCATAGCTTGTTTAATAATCTTACGGGAAAGATAAAAGATGTGTAGGAATTCATTTATTGTTATTTTTATAGAGAAATGAAAACTTTTGTATGAAAAAAACACAAAAAAAACAAACAAAAAAAAAAACAAAAAAAACAACAACAACACAATTTTGGTAGCATGTTGTTGTAATTCATTTCATATGTATGGTATGTTTAACGGGACCTTCTTTTTCACTAACCCGCTGCAGTTACGTTTATTTTAATATATGTTTAATTGAACTTAACGCCATTTTCAACACATTTCATGTTATATATGACATATTTAGTATTATTGGTGAAGGAAGACCATAGAATAAATCTGAGTAAAACCACTTCCGCAAATAACTAGCACACTTTCCCACATTAAGTGTTTGGATCGAGCGGTACTTGTACTACGACATTAGGGTTGAGGTCTAAGTGATCGTGAGGCTGCGTTCTATTTCGCTCGGCCAAGCACGATCCAATTTATGTTAATAGTAGTATGTTTTCCTTGGCATATTTCTTACAACAGACATATTTTATTGCATGTTTTTTGCTGAATACGAAATTGAAAATAAAGAAATATTTATAAAATTCGAATGAATGTGCTGTCATAAACGGCAGATGTCATCATACTTGTGTCAATACACCAGGGTCATTTAAGTGTACGTGCAAGTTTGGTTATGAATTGATAAATGACTATAAAACATGTTCAGGTATGTATTTTTAGACGTTACGTAAATGAAACCCTTATCCAACTGTTTTAATCCGCACCATACCACTGCAGTATTCATACTTCCGAATACTGGCGAAGGTACAGTCGGAAAGCAACCGAGTCAATTACGAATTACACAAATTTTAAACAAAAGTTAAAAGTTCGGTCCGCTCGTCTAAGAAACACAAATTTCGATCGATGTTATTTATTTTCTCATTTTTATAAAAACAGTCACTCAGGAGTCTACAGGAATGGTTTTAGCAATACTATAAACACATTTAATTACAATCATTTTTATTGTTATCATAAAATGTGCATTTTGGAAGTTTAATGAGGCTTTAAGTTTTGGATCGAGTGGTTTTTGAACCTATGATCTTAGGGTTGAGGTGTAAGTAATCTTGAGACGGCGCTTTACATCACTCGGCCACACAAGACCCAGTTTCAATTAAAAGTATGTATTCATGGGCATATTTTTAACATAAATATTTGATTGCATGATTTGGTAATTTGTTTTAAAATTAAATAGAATTGAAAAAAAAAATATATATTTTTAAATTTTAATTCAGATAAGAATGAATGTGCCGCCAGTAACGGTGGATGTCAACATATTTGTGTCAATACGCCAGGGTCATTTTATTGCACCTGTAGGACTGGTTATGTATTGAATGGTAAAACTTGTTCCGGTATGTAATCATAGACTTAGGGTTTTATTATAGAATAGACAAATCTTTTTAATCTTTAACACAGATTTTATTTTGTGAAGTTGTAAATCGAATATTTTCTAGACATTTTGAAAGTTTAATGGAAAAAAATAATACGTTTATAAAAAAACTAATTCATAAATCTAGATACGACTGATTGTACCGCCTACAAAAGTGGATACACGTGGTTATGTCGATGAACAATGGGCGTACCATTTTGACAATGTATTTTGGTTTCTTTTTATTGTAGTATGTATAACTGGGTATATTTGTTATAACAAAATACAAAGTAAAATAATGAAATTGAAAATAAAGAAATATTTATAAAATTTAATTCAGATAAGAATGAATGTGCCGTTGACAACGGCGGATGTCATCATACTTGTGTCAATACGCCGGGGTCATACTATTGTTTCTGCAAGTCGGGTTATGAACTGAACAAGGACAATGAAACATGTTCAGGTATTTATTACAAGACATTGGATAGTATAGTCTTCAAAATATTCCATTTCACTAACATGTTGTTTTTTGTTTGTTATTTGTTTAAAGTGTATGATTAGTTCCCAATAATAGATGCGGATACCATCGAATATCTTCCGAACATTTTGTAAAATGTAAAAGGGTCGTACGATTGCACCTGAAATGCTGCTTAAATACTAAACGGGGAAGGTAAAAGATGTGAAGCAATGTATTCATTGATAAGACAAAAAAAATACTTTTGTAGTTGGTCGCAGTTCATTTCATATGTATGGTAAAAAAATCTATGTTGTTTATCGTGACCTTTCTTTCATGTTATATATGGCATATCCAATTATATTTGTGGAGGAAGACCTCAGAAAGAATCTGAGTGAAACCACCATCCTTCCGGAAGTAACTAGTAAACTTAACCACATTAAGTTTTTGGATCGAGCTGTACTCGAACCTATGAGGGATGAGGTGCAAAACGTCGGAGCTCTACATCATTTCACTCGGCCATGCAAGACCTAGTTTCTGTTAATAGTAGTATGTAATCCTGGGCATATTTGTTATAACATATATATTTGATTGCATGTATTGCTAAATTTTCTGAAAATTAAACAACTAAACTGAAAAAAAAGAAGAAATAGTTATTAAATTTAATCCAGATATGAATGAATGTGCCGTCAGAAACGGTGGATGTCATCATACATGTGACAATACACCAGGGTCATTTAAGTGTACGTGCAAGTCGGGTTATGGATTGATAAAGGACAATAAAACATGTTTAGGTATGTATTTTTAGACGTTGGATAGAAACGTCTTTCTGATCTTCCTTTTCACTAACGTGTTAGGATTGTTTTGTTTGTTATTTGTTTAAAGAGTACGATGTGGTCCTGATAATAGTAGTTATTTAACAAATACGCATGCGGATACCATCGAATATTGTCTGGACATTTAAAAAAAGGGATGTACAATTGCACCTTTAAGCCTGCTTAAATACTTAATGGGGAAGGTCAGATATGTTCAACATGTATATATTGATAAGATAAAACATATTTCGATAGAATGCTGTTGCAGTTCATTATATGTATATGTATATAAAGGGAGTTAATTAAATTCACAACAACGGAATTTAGATTTTTGGGATCTTCTCAGATGCTCATTCGCAATGCATGATCTATATATGGAGATAATTAGTTGTGAATAACCAAGACTTAAATGTACAGATCAAACTACGGCGAGTACTATCTCTCTCTCTCTATATATATGCTCTCTATATATATGAAACGTTATATTTATCGTGACATTCCTTTTCACTAACCCGCTGTATTTTGGTTTCTTTACAGTAATAAATTTTAATGATGTTTAACGCAATTTTCAACACATTTCATGGTGTATATGGCATAAACAGTTTTATGGCTAGTTGAGAACCTCGGGATGAAGCTAAGTAGAATCACCTTCCTTCCGTAAGTAACTGAAAACTTTTCTCACATGAAGTTTTCGGATTGTTTGGCACTCGAACCTGTGATCATAACGGTGTATGTGATCTTGAGATGAGGCCTGGAACAATTCAGCTACGGACAACCCTGTTTCTTTCGTTACTATTGTGTAATATTTGGCATATTTGTTGCAACAGAAATATTTGATTGCATGTTTTGCCAAATTTTCTTGAAAATAAATGGAATTGAAACTTAAGAAATATTTATAAAATTTAATCTAGATATGAATGAATGTACCGTCGGCAACGGTGGTTGTCATCATACCTGTGTAAATACGCCAGGGTCATACAACTGTACCTGCAAGGCGGGTTATGAACTGAATGGGAACAGTAAAACTTGTTCAGGTAAGGTATATATTTATAAACATAGGGTACATGTATTTATAAAGAATAGTTTTTATGTTCTCTCTTCTCATATTTGCGTACGTAATTTGTTTCAAGGGTATGATGTGTTCCCGGTCATGTTTGTAATTTACAGCAAACACATGTGAATTCTGTTGAATTAACATTTTGGAAAACAAATTGAATAAAATCAATACGTAAACCAAAACTATTTCATAAATAAATAAGAAAATATGACGTATAGGTCAGAAGTTATACTGGATTTTTTACGTCAGTAGCTTCTCTGTTTTACTATCTTGTTCCGGGAGCAATTTCACTGACTGTGGTAGTATTACACATCTACTGACGGTCATGACATTCTATGTAAAACGGATTGTTTTATTTTGAAAAGTCTGAGCAATTTGATTGGCTTAAGAAGTATGACAGCATCTGAAAGTCAATCGGGTAGGGTATATAGAGTTTATGTGAGGGGAAAAAGGGAATATAATGGGTAAAAGGAAATTTAAAATTTTCTCATCTTTTTGTATCATAATATTGTTTAGGTTGAGATATGAAACATTGTCTAGCCATAGAAAATTAGATTTGATTTAATAAAGAGGATTGCATGTTTACATCTATTTATATCAAACAAAATGTAGTAACTATATTGCATAATGTATTATTCTACCAATATACACATTTCATAATAGGGAAAATTACTAGATTGTATACATTCTGCCAATATACAAAGTTCACCATATATATATATACACAATATATACACATTTAATCTTTTCAAAACTAAAATTATGTAAATTAAATTGCATATTCTGCCAATTGTCATATTTCATGTTATCAATGTCCATTTAACCCTATCAGAATATACATTTATGCATCAAATGTAGGGTTGACGCAATACATATATTTCCTCACATTAAACAAAAATATCATTACACACATTCTGCCAATATGCAAATTATATCACATCTCAAAGGGGGGGGGGGGGGGGGGGGGTCGGGGGGGGAGTCGGGGAGGGGGGGGGGCAATTTACTGCTAATAATACCCATTTGTTTTTAATGTAATTATGCTGCACTTAAAGCATGACTCCATGTCAATATAAATGAGCACGACTGCACAAAAAGCTAACACATCTATTCAATACCATGGCCAAATATCATGACAGAGGTGGTGTGTTTATTCATTTGTAATTAAAACGTTAAAGCTGTTAATAAAAATAAATGACGGCAATAATCAAAATAATGAACCCGATCACTGAAAAGACAGCAGTATGCGCGATATACTTAAGCAGTCAACTTACTGCGACTTCAAGTTACAAAAGGGAGACAACTTATACAGCAACCATTTAACATTTCGTTACAGTGGTTATTCCCCTTACATATATTAATCGTTCTAGATTTTGGCATTAAAATGACTGTTCTACGAGAATAATTGATAACAAGGTATAGTGTAAAATATAAAAAGTATCTAACTTTGTGCCATTCAGTCATTCCCAATATGCCCCGGCAGGATCAAGTGGGATCTGGTCACCTACCGAAAAAAACTGACTTTTAGTATGCATAGATCTGCATTCTGTGGGAAGAGATGAATTTCAAGGAGATATGGTATAATGATGCAAAAACATTTCAGAACATAGTTGAAATAATACTAAAACTAAGAACTACTTCATTAATCTAGATGTAAATGAATGTGACGTGAACAACGGCGGATGTCAAGAGGGTTGTGTCAATGATCCAGGGACTTACCATTGTACCTGCTACGCTGGTTATACATTAAATGCAGAAAACAAAACATGTGCAGGTATCTATGTATTAAAAAAATATTTTATATCATGAACAATTGATGGTATGATAAAATTAGTTAAATACACACTTACAATAATAATGACGTTCTGTTTCCCTAAGCACGTTTTTTTTTTCTTACGAATACGATGTGCTCCGGATGAAATTTGCCATTTACAACATACACATGCGGAACTTATACTGGACATATGGAGTGTATATGAAGGCAATGTTTAAACTAAAAATATATATATTTTAAGGTATTTAATATCTGTTGACAAATATATTCATTATATACAAATAATGGAGTTGTACACTGTGTACACATCTATGGCAAAATACCATAACATAATAGTTGACTTTTCTAATACATTTTATATAGTACATGCACTTAAATTGACTATTGTTTTTATTTAACCTGCTCGTTTCATAAATCTAGATGTGAATGAATGTTCCCTCAATAAAGGTGGATGTTAATACGAGTATGTCAATGACCCAGAGACATTCCATTGTACCTGCAACGCTGGCTATTCACTGATGATATTTTGTTTTTTTTATAAAAACGGAAGTTTTATTACAAAATATGGTATATGTGATATAATCCATGCACATAGTGTTGTTATTGTATGTTTTGTGAATATTTTAGACCATAACTGACATTGAAATAATACAAAAATCAAGAAATATATTATACTCTAGATGTAAATAAATGCGCAATTGCAAAAAAAAAAACATTGTTGGTACAAGAATGTTGCACTACACTTCATATAATACTTTGTATTAACAATAACGTTCTTTTATGCGTACATTGCAATTTTGCCAGCCTATTTTCTCAAATTTAAAATATCATTATTATTATGTTCCTGAATATATTTGTGATATAATCAATCCACATGGTGTTGCTGAATGTTTTGTGAATATTTAAAAACATAACTGATATTGAAATAATACTAAAACCAAGCACTATTTCGTTAATCTAGATGTGAATGAATGTGACGTCAACAAAGGCGGATGTCAACACGGGTGTGTCAATGAACCAGGGACATACAACTGTACCTGCAACGCTGGCTATAAGCTGAATGGAGACGGCCATACATGTGCAGGTATTTATCTGTAAATAAAAGGTATTATTTCTTTACAAAAATGCAATTTCTTTATAGCAGAAAAAAGTGTTGGAAGAATGATGTTGCAAACTATTTATATAATACAATTTCACGGTTTTTCTTTTTGAGTTCATACAAATTATCCCCGTTTTCTTTTGAAACAATTAAATACCATTATATATTGCTAAGCAGCCTATTTTGAGATTTGTACCTACACATGGTGTTGTTGGAGCATGTTTTATGGACATCTCAGGACAATCTGAAATCAAAAACATAGTAAAACCAAGAAATATTTCATCAATCTAGATGTGAATGAATGTGTCATCAACAACGGCGGATGTCAACACGGGTGTGTCAATGAACCAGGGACATTCCATTGTACCTGCAACGCTGGTTATATACTAAATGGAGACACCAGCACTTGTAAAGGTACGTCTTTATTAAGAAACGATATCTATTTAAAAATATATGAAATGGAGTTTCATTAATTACAAAAAACATTGATGGTACAAGATTGTTGCACTACACTTCATATATTACTTTGTATTAACAATAACGTTCCTTTATGCGTACATGCAATTTTGCCAGCCTCATTTTTCAAATTCAAAATATCATTATAATTATATTCCTGATCATATTTGTGATATAATCAATCCACATGGTGTTGCTAAATGTTTTGTGAATATTTAATAACATAACTGATATTGAAAAAATTCTAAAACCAAGAACTATTTCATTAATATAGATGTGAATGAATGTGACATCAACAATGGCGGATGTCAACACGGGTGTGTCAATAATCCAGGGACATTCACATGTACCTGCAACGCTGGCTATACATTGAATGCAGACGGCAAAAAATGTGAAGGTACGTATTGATTGAGAAACGATATCTGCTTTCATAAAATGGAGTTTTCTCAATAACGAAAGAACATTGTTGGTAGAAGGACGTTGCACCACATTTCATAACGTTCCTTTTAGCGTACATGCAATTTTGGACGCCTCTTTTGTCAAATTTAAAATGTCATTATAATTATCTTCCTGATCATATTTGTGATATAATCCACGCACATGGTGTTGTTAGAACATGTTTTGTGAATATTTTAGGACATAACTGATATTGAAATAATACTAAAATCAAGAAATATGTCATTAATCTAGATGTGAATGAATGTGACGTCAACAACGGTGGATGTCAACAGGCGTGTGTCAATAAACCAGGCACATACAACTGTACCTGTCACACTGGATATATACTGAATGGAGACGGCAAAACATTCACATCATATCAGATCACATGGGGAAATTTACTATATTGTATATATTCTGCAAATATACACATTCCATCATATCAGACCACATGGGGAAATTTACTATATTGTATATATTCTACCAATATACACAATCCATCATATCAGACCACATGGGGAAACTTACTTTATTTCATACATTCTGCCAATATACACAATCCATCATATCAGACCAGATGGGGAAATTTACTTTATTGTATATATTCTTTCAATATACACAATCCATCATATCATACCAAATGCGATTATTTACATGTTGTGTATTTTCTGTCAATATATTTAGCGTCTGAAAACCAAAGCTGTAACAAGAAAGCAAAATAAATATAAACCTTGTATTCATGAAAATGCAATTTCATGTATATCTTTGTATTTGAAATGTTCATTGATGGCACCGTATTAAATGCCAATATACTCCCTTTAACAAAGAAAAAATAATCCCAACAGCTAAAATGATTGTACACTTTTAATAAAGAACAATAACGAAGGAAAATTGATAAAACGCACATTTGTTGTGTCTTGCATCTATGTCTATTTGTTTTCTGGAAAATAAATGAAATTGAAAATCAATAAATATTTATTAAACATAATCTAGATAAGAATGAATGTGCTGTCATAAACGGTGGATGTCAACATACGTGTGTCAATACGTCAGGGTCACCTTGCTGCACCTGTAAGACTGGTTACGTACTGAATAGTGATCGCAAAACGTGTACAGATGTGTTTTTATAGATAAAGGATATTTATATAAAATGGAAAAGTCTATCTGGTCTTCCTTTTCGTTAACATGTTAGTTTTTAGCTCAACTATTCGTAGAATAGGGGGCATATTGTACTCGCGCAAGCGTCGGCGTCAGTCTCGGAGTTGCTTTTCAGGTTAAAGTGTTTTATCAGGTAAGACATATATGCAACCGCTCATTGGAGATGAATGAAACTCCACATGTGTATTCAGCATGAGTAATGGAACGCACAGAGACAAGAACCATTTTAAAAGCAAAAGTATAAAACTATTGAGCAGGTAAATATTCCACCATTCATTGAATATGAGTGATACTTGACAATCGTGTTCAGTTTCATCTAGGAAACGCGTGGAGTCAAGAACCATAATGCCTGATTACCCTTTCACAGAATTATGGCCCTTTTGTACTTTCGGTTAGAGTTTTTAATAGGTCAAAGATTTTGAGTTGGTATATACTAGTATTTAATCAACCTATCATTGGACATAAAAAAACTCCACATGAGTGTTCAACATCTTGGAAACTCATTGAGACTACGACTTTAACTATTGATTGCATTTTGGCAAAAGTGTTAGAAGGTTTAAGTTTGTAGTACAAGTAAAATGCCTTAAACTTAGATTTTTTTCCAACATGGTTCGTTTGAGGTCCTCTCTCAAATATGTTCTTTCATTTTCATGAAAGTTTAATGTTTTATATCATTTTTTTGGGGTGGCATATAGTAATCGCAGTGTCCGTCCGTACATCCGTCCGATATTTCGTGCCCTGCCCGTAACTTTGTCTTTTGAAAAAAAAACGAAGAGCTGTTGTCATGACCTGGCGTCGTTGGCGTCTTCGTCGTTGTCGTCGTCAGCTGGTTAAAGTTTTATGTTTAGCTCAGCTTTTTCTCTGTTTCTGAACAAACAACTCATGTAACAGTGACTAGACTTCATAAAGACATTCTTATCATGTTATACAAACAATGTTTATAGCTAACTTAACTAAATTTACATACCTTGGGCTCTAAAACCTTCGGTTAACGTTTTTTGTTTAGCTTGGGTCTGGTTAAAGTTTTATGTTTAGCTCAGCTTTTTCTCTGTTTCTGAACAAACTACTCATGTTTTGATGACTAAACTTCATAAACACATTGATATTATGTTGTAGAAACAATGTATATACCTAACTTACATAAATTCCCATACTTTGGGCTTAAACAATTTAGGTTCAAATATTTTGTTTAGCTCGGGTTTGAACTTTTTTTTGATTTTTTTTTAAAATCAATTTTATTTTTCAGTTATACTATTAATTCTATAAGCTGATCACCATCAGCTTAATTTTTTTTCATAACTGACCTTGATCTATTTAATGGACTTTCCCGCCCGAGCCCAACCAAGATCACCACCCTGCTACCCATATTTTTTTCTTTTTTATTTAAATTTGTTTTGCATTAAATCAAATACTTTGCCCCATTTCAACTTTATTACCGACCAAAAGACCCTCATTCCTACCCAGCCCCCGATCCCATCCTCTCCCATTATTATTTTTTTTTGTTTAAATTTGTATTGCATTAAATAAAATACTCTGCCTCATTTCAACTTTGTTTCCGACCCAAGAACCTTACCCCTACCCTTCCACCCCACTCCATCACCGCCTTTTTTATATTTTTCATTTTTTTAAAAAATATGTTTTGAATTTAATCAAAGACCTGCCCCGTTTCAACTTTGCAACCGACCCCAAGACCCTCACCCCTAGCTTCCCCCATCAATGCCCAATTATATATATATTTTTAATTTTGTTTCGTATTTAATAAAATAGTCTGCCCCCCACCCCCATTTTTTTTTTAAATTTTGTTTCGTATTATTTGTATTGTTTTCAATTTAATACTATTCTGCCCCTTTATTACTAACCCCAAGACCCCCCCCCCCACCCCTCCAATTGTTTTCTTAAAATTTTGTTCTGTATTGAAGTAGATACACTGTCCATTTTCAACATTACTACTAACCCCAAGACCCCCCCTTCCCCCCCTACCCCTACAATCGTTTTCTTAAAATTTTGTTCTGTATTGAAGTTAGATACACTGTCCCTTTTCCACTTTTTTTAAAAAATCCAAGATCCCCCCTACCCCTCCAATTGTTTCCTTAAAATTTTGTTCTGTATTGAAGTAGATGCACTGTCCCTTTTCAACTTTGTTACTAACCCCAAGACCCCCTTACCCATCCAATTGTTTTCTTCAAATTTTGTTCTGTATTGAAGTAGATACACTGTCCCTTTTCCACTTTTTTTTAAAAAACCCAAGATCCCCCCTACCCCTCCAATTGTTTCCTTAAAATTTTGTTCTGTATTGAAGTAGATACACTGTCCCTTTTCAACTTTGTTACTAACCCCAAGACCCCCCTACCCATCCAATTGTTTTCTTCAAATTTTGTTCTGTATTGAAGTAGATACACTGTCCCTTTTTAACTTTGTTACTAACCCCAAGACCCCCCTACCCCTCCAATTGTTTTTTTTTAAATTTTGTTCTGTATTGAAGTAGATACACTATCCCTTTTCAACTTTGTTACTAACCCCAAGACACCCCCTACCCATCCAATTGTTTTCTTCAAATTTTGTTCTGTATTGAAGTAGATACACTGTCCCTTTTCACCTTTGTTACTAACTCCAAGACCCCCCTACCCCTCCAATTGTTTTCTTAAAATTTTGTTCTGTATTGAAGTAGATACACTATCCCTTTTCAACTTTGTTACTAACCCCAAGACACCCCCTACCCATCCAATTGTTTTCTTAAAATTTTGTTCTGTATTGAAGTAGATACACTGTCCCTTTTCAACTTTGTTACTAACCCCAAGACACCCCCTACCCCTCCAATTGTTTTCTTAAAAGTTTGTTCTGTATTGAAGTAGATACACTATCCCTTTTCAGTTTTGATGCTAACCCCAAGACACCCCCTACCCCTCTAATTGTTTTTTTAAAATTTTGTTCTGTATTAAAGAAGATACACTATGCCTTTTCAACTTTGTTACTCATCTAAGACACCCCCTACCCCCCAATTATTTTTGTAAAATTTTGCTCTGTATTGAAGAAGATACACTGTCCCTTTTCAACTTTGTTACTCATCTAAGACACCCCCTACCCCTCCAATTGTTTTTTTTTTAAATTTTGTTCTGTATTGAAGTTGATACACTCTCCCTTTTTAACTTAGTTACTAATCCCAATACCCCCCTACCCCTCCAGTTGTTTTCTTTGAATTTTGTTCTATATTGAAGTAGATACACTGTCCCTTTTCAACTTTGTTACTAACCGCAAGACACCCCCTAGCCCTCCAGTTTTTTTTTTAAATTTTGTTCTGTATTGAAGTAGATGCACTGTCCCTTTTTAACTTTGTTACTAACTCCAAGACCCCCCTACTCCTCCAACTGTTTTTTTTTAAAACTTTGTTCTGTATTGAAGTAGATACACTATCCCTTTTCAACTTTGTTACTTACCCTAAGACAACCCTACCCCTCCAATTGTTTTTTTAAAATTTTGTTCTGTATGAAGTAGATACACTGTCCCTTTTCAACTTAGTTACTAATTCCAAAACCCCCCTACCCCTCCAGTTGTTTTCTTTGAATTTTGTTCTGTATTGAAGTAGATACACTCTCCCTTTTCAACTATGTTACTAACTCCAAGACACCCTCTCCCTCTAACTTTCTTTTATTTCAGGTATGTTTTGATAGACATAAAATATTTATAAAGATTAGTCCGCTCGTCTAAGAAATACACATTTCGATCGATGTTATTTATTTTCTCACTTTTATAAAAACAGTCACAAAGAGGTCTACAGGAATAGTTTTAGCAATACTATAAACATATTTAAATACAATCATTTTTATTATTATCATAAAGTGTGCATTTTAAGTTTAATGAGGCTTTAAGTTTTGGATCGAGTGATACTTGAACCTATGACATAAGGGTTTAGGTGTAAGTAATCTTGAGACGGTGCTTTACATCATTCATATAACATAAATATTTGATTATTTGATTTGCTAAATTTTCTTAAACAAAATTGAAATAAAACATATATTTTTAAATTTTAATCCAGATAAGAATGAATGTGCTGACAGTAACGGTGGATGTCAACATATTTGTGTCAATACGCCAGGGTCATTTTATTGCACCTGTAGAACTGGTTATGTATTGAATGGTAAAACTTGTTCCGGTATGTATTCATAGACTTAGGGTTTTATTATAGTATAAACAAATCTTTTTAATCTTTAACACAGATTTTATTTTGTGAAGGTGTAAATCGAATATTTTCTAGACATTTTGAAAACTACATAGAAAAAATTGATACATTTACAAAAAAAACTAATTCATAAATCTAGATAAGTCTGAATGTACCGCCTACAAAAGTGGGTACACGTAGGTATGTCGATGAACAATGGGCGTACCATTTTGACAATGTACTTTGGTTTCTTTTAATGGTAATATGTATAACTCGGCATATTTGTTATAACAACATACAAAGTAAAATAATGAAATTGAAAATTAAGAAATATTTACAAATTTATTCCAGATGAGAATGAATGTGCCGTTGACAACGGTGGATGTCATCATACTTGTGTCAATACGCCGGGGTCATACTCTTGTTCCTGCAAGTCGGGTTATGAGCTGAACAAGGAAAATGAAACATGTTCAGGTATTTATTAATAGACGTTGGATAGCATAGTCTTCAAAATCTTTCATTTAACTAACATGTTATTTTTTGTTTAAAGTGTATGACGTGTTCCTGATAATAGATGCGGATACCATCGCATATCTTCCGAACATTTTGTAAAATGTAAAAGGTCGTAGAATTGCATCTGAAAAGCTGCTTGAATACTAAACGGGGAAGATAAAAGATGTGAAGCATTATATTCATATATAAGATTAAAACATACTTTAGTAGTTGGTCGCAGTTCATTTCATATGTACAGAAAAAATCTATGTTGTTTATCGTGACCTTTCTTTTGTTGTTTAACCCGCGGCATTTTGGTTTCATTATATTCATGTATTATAATTTTAATTAACGCAGTTTCATGTTATATATGGCACATCTAATTATATTTGTGGAGGAAGACCTCAGAAAGAATCTGAGTAACACCACCGTCTTTCCGGAAGTAACTGGTAAACTGACAAAAAGAATTTGAGTAAAATCGCCGTCCTTCCGGAAGTAACTGGTAAACTTACAGAAAGAATCTGAGTAAAATCACCGTCCTTCTGGAAGTAACTGGTAAACTTACCCACATTAACTTTTTGGATCGAGCTCTACTCGAACCAATGACGTTAGGGATGAGGTTTAAAATATCTTGAGACGGCTCTACATCACTTCACCCGGCCACGCAAGACTCAGTTTCTGTTAATAGTAGTATGCAATTCTGGGCATATTTGTTATAACATATATAGTTGATTGCATGTTTTGCTAAATTTTCTGAAATTAAACGAAACTGAAAAAAAAGAAGAAAAATTTATTAATTTTGATCCAGATATGAATGAATGTGCCGTCAGAAATGGTGGATGTCATCATACTTGTGTCAATACGCCAGGGTCATACAAGTGTGCATGCAAGGCGGGTTACACACTTAATGGGGATAATACAACATGTTCAGGTATGTATTAATAGCGTTGGATAGAAACATCTCTCTGATCTTCCTTTTCACTAACGTGTTAGGATTGTTTTGTTTGTTATTTGTTTAAAGAGTACGATAGGTCCTGATAATAGTAGTTATTTAACAAATACGCATGCGGCTACCATCGGATATCGTCTGGACATTTTAAAAAAGGATCGTACAATTGCACCTTCAAAGCTGCTTAAATACTTAACGGGGAAGGTCAAATATGTTCAATATATATAAAGGGAGATAATTAAATTAACAACAGCGGAATTAACGATTTTTGGGATCTTTTCAGATGCTCATTCATAATGCATGATATATATATATATATATACGGAGATAAATATTTGTGAAAAATCAAGATTTAAATGTACAGACCAGACTACGGCGAGTGCTATCTCCATATATATATATATATGAAACGTTATATTTATCGTGACATTCCTTTTCACTTACCCGCTGTATTTTGGTTTCATTACAGTCATGTGTTTTAATGATGTTTAACGCAAAACATTTCATGGTGTATATGGCATATTTAGTTTTATCGCTAGATGAGAACCTCGGGATAAAGCTAAGTAGAACCACCGTCCTTCCGTATGTAACTGATAACCTTTCTAACATGAAGTTTTCCGATCGTTTGGTACTCGAACCTGTGATCATAACGGTGTAAGTGATCTTGAGATGATGCCTGGAACAACTCAGTCACGGACAAACCTGTTTCTTTCATTACTATTGTGTAATATTTGGCATATTTGTTGCAACAGAAATATTTGATTGCATGTTTTGCCAAATTTTCTTGAAAATAAATGAAATTGAAACTTAAGAATTATTTATAAAATTTAATCCAGATAGGAATGAATGTACCGTCGGCAACGGTAGATGTCATCATACCTGTGTAAATACGCCAGGGTCATACAACTGTACCTGCAAGGCGGGTTATGAACTGAATGGGAACAGTAAAACTTGTTCAAGTATATATTTATAAACATAGGGTATTTATAACGAACAGTTTTTATGTTCTCTCTTCTCACATTTGCGTATGTAATTTGTTTCAAGGGTATGATGTGTTCCCGGTCATGTTTGTAATTTACAGCAAACACATGTGCATTCTGTTGAGTTA
Organism: Panopea generosa; assembly: GCA_029582155.1. NCBI lineage: Eukaryota > Metazoa > Mollusca > Bivalvia > Adapedonta > Hiatellidae > Panopea > Panopea generosa. The sequence continues at coordinate 5,894,421 of CM055909.1, forward strand.
ACATTTTGGAAAACAAATTGAATAAAATCAATACGTAAACCAAAACTATTTTAAAACTAAATAAGAAGAAAATATGATATATAGGTCAGAAGTTATACTAGATTTCTTACGTCAGTAGCTTCTCTGTTTTACTATCTTGTTCCTGGAGCAATTTCACTGACTGTGGTAGTAGGTAAACATCTACTGACGGTCATGACATTCTATGTAAAACGGATTGTTTTATCTTGAAAAATCTGAGCAATTTGATTGGCTTAAGAAGTATGGCAGCATCTGAAAGTCAATCGGGTAGGGTATATAGAGTTTATGTGAGGGGAAAAAGGGAATATTATGGGTAAACGGAAATTAAAATGTTCTCACTTAAAGCATGACTCCATGTCAATAGAAATGAGCACGACTGTACAAAAAGCTAACGCATCTATTCAAAACCATGGCCCAAATTGCATAAGACAGAGGTGGTGTATTTATTCATTTGTAATTAAAACGTTAAAGTTGTTAATTAAAATAAATGACAGTGTTAATCAAAATAATGAGCCCGATCACTGAAAAGACAGCAGCATGCGCGATATACTTTAGCAGTCAACTTACTGCGACTTCAAGTTACAAAGGGAGACAACTTATACAGCAACCATTTAACATTTCGTTACAGTGGTTATTCCCCTTACATATATTTATCGTTTTAGATATTGCCATAAGATTGACCGTTTTACGAGAATAATTGATAACAAGGTATATAAAAAGTATCCCACTTTGTTCCATTTAGTCATTCCCAATAAGCCCCGGCAGGATTAAATGGGATCTGGACGAAAAAAAAAAAGAAGATTTTTAGTATGCATAGATCTGCGTTCTGTCGGAAGATATGAATTTCAAAGAAATATGGTATAATGGTGCAAAAACGTTTTAGAACATAGCTGAAAAAATACTAAAACTAAGAACTACTCCATTAATCTAGATGTAAATGAATGTGACGTGAACAACGGCGGATGTCAACAGGGTTGTGTCAATGATCCTGGGACTTACCATTGTACCTGCTACGCTGGTTATACATTGAATGCAGAAAACAAAACATGTGCAGGTATCTATGTATTAAAAAAATATTTTTATATCATGAACAATTGATGGTATGATAAAATTAGTTAAATACACACTTACAATAATAATGACGTTCTGTTTCCCTAAGCACGTTTTTTTTTCTTACGAATACGATGTGCTTTGGAAGAAATTTGCCATTTACAACAAACACATGCGGAACTTATACTGGACATATCGAGTGTATATGAAGGCAATGTTTAAGCTAAAAAATATATATTTAAAGGTATTTAATATATGTTGACAAATATATTCATTGTATACAAATAATGGAGTTGTACACTGTGTACACATCTATGACAAAATACCATAACATAATAGCGGACTTTTCTAATACATTTCATATAGTACACGTAATTAAAATTGACTATTGTTTTTATTTAACCTGCTCGTTTCATTAATCTAGATGTGAATGACTGTTCCCTCAATAAAGGTGGATGTTAACACAAGTATGTCAATGACCCAGAGACATTCCATTGTACCTGCAACGCTGGCTATTTACTGATGATATTTTGTTTTCGTTATAAAAACGGAAGTTTTATTATAAAATATGGTATAAACATTATAAACATGTGATATAATCGATGCACATAGTGTTGTTATTGTATGTTTAGTGAATATTTTAAAACATAACTGACATTGAAATAATACAAAAATCAAGAAATATATTTTAACTCTAGATGAAAATGAATGTGACATCAACAACGGTGGATGTCAACACGGTTGTGTCAATGAACCAGCGACATTCAAGTGTACCTGCAACGTTGGTTATATACTAAAGGGAGACAACAATACTTGTGAAGGTACGTATTTATAAAGAAGAAACGTCATCATCTATTTTTAAAAACGATGAAACGGAGTTTCCTCAATTGAACAATAACGTTCTTTTATGCGTACATTGCAATTTTGCCAGCCTATTTTCTCAAATTTAAAATATCATTATAATTATGTTCCTGAATATATTTGTGATATAATCAATCCACATTGTGTTGCTGAATGTTTTGTGAATATTAAATAACATAACTGATATTGAGATAATACTAAATCCAAGCACTATTTCGTTAATCTAGATGTGAATGAATGTGACGTCAAAAACGGCGGATGTCAACACGGGTGTGTCAATGAACCAGGGACATACAACTGTACCTGCAACGCTGGCTATAAGCTGAATGGAGACAGCCACACGTGTGCAGGTATTTATCTGTAAATAAAAGGTATTATTTATTTAAAAAAATGCAATTTTCTTTATAGCAGAAGAAAAATGTTGGTAGAATGATGTTTCAAACTATTTTATATAATACAATTTTACGGTTTTTTCGTTTTTGAGTTAATACAAATTATCCTCGTTTTCTTTTGAAACAATTAAATACCATTATATATTCCTAGTCAGCCTATTTTGAGATTTGTACCTCCACATGGTGTTGTTGGAGCATGTTTTATAGACATCTCAGGACAATCTGAAATCAAAAACATAGTAAAACCAAGAAATATTTCATCAATCTAGATGAGAATGAATGTGACATTAACAACGGCGGATGTCAACACGGGTGTGTCAATGAACCAGGGACATTCCATTGTACCTGCAACGCTGGTTATATACTTAATGGAGACACCAGCACTTGTAAAGGTACGTATTTATTAAGAAACGATATCTATTTAAAATATATGTAATGAAGTTTCCTCAATTGCAAAACACATTGTTGGTACAAGACTGTTGCACTACACTTCATATGATCCTTTGTATAAACAATAACGTTCCTTTATGCGTACATGCAATTTTGCCAGCTTCTTTTCTCAAATTTAAAATATCATTATAATTATATTCCTGATCATATTTGTGATATAATCAATCCACATGGTGTTGCTGAATGTTTTGTGAATATTTAAGAACATAACTGATATTGAAAAAATGCTAAAACCATGAACTATTTCATTAATATAGATGTGAATGAATGCGACATCAACAATGGCGGATGTCAACACGGGTGTGTCAATGATCAAGGGACATTCACATGTACCTGCAACGCTGGCTATACATTGAATGCAGGCGGCAAAACTTGTGAAGGTACGTATTGATTGAGAAACAATATCTGCTTTCATAAAATGGAGTTTCCTCAATAACGAAAGAACATTGTTGGTAGAAGGACGTTGCGCCACATTTCATGACGTTCCTTTTGGCGTGCATGCAAATTTGGACGCCTCTTTTGTCAAATTTAAAATGTCATTATAATTATCTTCCTGATCATATTTGTGATATAATCCACGCATATAGTGTTGTTAGTACATATTTTGTGAATATTTTAGGACATAACTGATAATGAAATAATACTAAAATCAAGAAATATGTCATTTATCTAGATGTGAATGAATGTGACGTCAACAACGGTGGATGTCAACAGACGTGTGTCAATAAACCAGGCACATACAACTGTATCTGCCACACTGGATATATACTGAATGGAAACGGCAAAACATGTACAGGTATTTATCTATAAAGAAAGGGTATCATTTCTTTCAAACAGTACAATATTGTTAATAGCAAAAGACATATGTTGGTAGAATGTCGTTGCACAATATTTTTTATAATACTTAATTTATAGTTTTATTTGCGTACATACAAATTCCCCCTTTTTTTTTTTGAAGAATTAAGATACCATTATATATATAGCGAAGCGAATTAAAATGCCATTATATATTGCGAAGCGGCGTATTTGAGATTTAAACCTCCAAATTGTGTTGTTGTCGCATATTTTATGAATATCTCAAAACACATCTAAAATTTAAAAATTAGTAAAACCAAGAAATACTTCATTAATCTAGATGTGAATGAATGTGACGTCAACGACGGTCGATGTCAACACTGGTGTGTCAATGATCCAGGGACAATATAATATGAAAACAAAAAGGAATGTAAAACAAAAGTGTTTTATTTTACCAGATAATAATGAATGTGGTGTCAACAAAGATAGATGTCAACACGGTTGTGTCAATGATACAGGGACATTCCAGTGCACATGTAACGCTGGTTTTACACTGAATTGGGATGGCAAAACGTGCACAGGTATTTATATATGGAATGTATTAACAAATGAACAATAGTTGGCAATGGACTGCAGTGATGGATTCTTTATTATTCGGTATTTGAATCAAATTCAGCGCAGTTTAATTTCTGGTCAATTTTGTATCCAAGGATACCTTTCGATATAAGGCTGACAGAAAATCGCTTATTTGTGTGCTAGGAGCATGAAAAATTATATATATTATATCACCAGTCTTTTGGAACATTTTCCAAAAAGCGAAACGTGTCTCTATATACAGTTCCTATTGATGGTTCGTTCCATGTTTATTATGCAATGCAAATGATACGTCTCTTGATAGACAGGTCCTGTAAATGGTTCGTTTCATGGTGCATATGTCCTGTGAATGATACCTCTCCTGCTAGACAGGGTCTAAGAATGGTTCACCTCCTGTTGCATATGTCCTGTGAATGGTTCATCTCTTGCTAGACAGGGTCTAAGAATGGTTCACTTCCTGTTGCATATGTCCTGTGAATGGTACCTTTCCTGCTAGACAGGGTCTAAGAATAGTTCATCTCCTGTTGCATATGTCCTCTGAATGGCACATCTCCTATTAGATAGGGTCTAAGAATGGTTCACCTCCTGTTGCAATATGTCCTGTGAATGGCACCTCTCCTGCTAGACAGGGTCTAAGAATGGTTCACCTCCTGTTGCATATATCCTGTGAATGACACCTCTCCTGCTTGACAGTGGGTAAGAATGGTTCACCTTATTTTGCATATGTCCGGTGAATAGCACATCTCCTGCTAGAAAGGGTCTAAGAATGGTTCACCTCCTGTTGCATATGTCCTGTGAATGGCACCTCTCCTGCTAGACAGTTTGTAAGAATGGTTCACCTCATGTTGCATATGTCCTGTGAATGGCACATCTCCTGCTAGAAAGGGTTTAAGAATGGTTCAACTCCTGTTGCATATGTCCTGTGAATGGCACATCTCCTGCTAGACAGGGTTTAAGAATTATTCACACTTGTTGCATATGTCCTGTGAATGGTACCTCTCCTGGTAGACAGGGTCAAAGAATAGTTCACCTCGTGTTGCATATGTCCTGTGAATGGCACATCTCCTGCTAGACAGGTTCTAAATATGGTTCACACTTGTTGCTTATGTCCTGTGAATGGTACCTCTCCTGGTAGACAGGGTCAAAGAATAGTTCACCTCGTGTTGCATATGTACTGTGAATGGCACATCTCCTGTTAAACAGGTTCTAAGAATGGTTCACGCTTGTTGCATATGTCGTGTGAATGGTACCTCTCCTGCTAGACAGGGTCTAAGAATGATTCATCTCTTGTTGCATATCTACTGTACATGGCACATCGCCTACTAGACAGGTTCTAAGAATGGTTCACACTTGTTGCATATGTCCTGTGAAAGGTAAGTCTCCTGCTAGACAGAGTCTAAGAATGGTTCATCTCCTGTTACATATGTACTGTGAATGGCACATCTCCTGCTAGACAGGTTCTAAGAATGGTTCACACTAGTTGCATATATCCTGTGAATGGTACGTCTCCTGCTAGACAGGGTTTAAGAATGGTTCACCTCCTGTTGCATATGTCTTCTGAATGGCACATCTCCTGCTTGACAGGGTCTAAGAATGGTTCACCTCCTGTTGCATATGTCCTGTGAATGGTACATCTCCTGCTAGACAGGGTCTAAGAATGGTTCACCCCCTGTTGCATATGTCCTGTGAATGGCACATCTCTTGCTAGACAGGGTATAAGAATAGTTCACCTCGTGTTGCATATGTACTGTGAATGGCACATCTCCTGCTAGACAGGTTCTAAGAATGGTTCACACTTGTTGCATATGTCCTGTGAATGGTACCTCTCCTGCTAGACAGGGTCTAAGAATGGTTCATCTCCTGTTGCATATGTACTGTGAATGGCACATCTCCTGCTAGACAGTGTCTAAGAATGGTTCACCTCCTATTGCATATGTCCTGTGAATGGCACATCTCCTGCTAGACAGGGTCTAAGAATGGTTCACCTCCTGTTGCATATGTCCTGTGAATGGCACATCTCCTGCTAGACAGGGTATAAGAATAGTTCACCTCGTGTTGCATATGTACTGTGAATGGCACATCTCCTGCAAGACATGTTCTAAGAATGGTTCACACTTGTTGCATATGTCTTGTGAATGGTACCTCTCCTGCTAGACAGGGTCTAAGAATGGTTCATCTCCTGTTGCATATGTCCTGTGAATGGCACATCTCCTGCTAGACATGGTCTAAAAATGGTTCACCTCCTATTGCATATGTCCTGTAAATGGCACATCTCCTGCTAGACAGGGTCTAAGAATAGTTCACCTCCTGTTGCATATGTCCTGTGAATGGCACATCTCCTGCTAGACAGAGTCTAAGAATGGTTCACACTTGCTGCATATGTCCTGTGAATGGTACCTCTCCTGCTAGACAGGGTCTAAGAATAGTTCACCTCGTGTTGCATATGTACTGTGAATGGCACATCTCCTGTTAGACAGGTTCTAAGAATGGTTCACGCTTGTTGCATATGTCGTGTGAATGGTACCTCTCCTGCTAGACAGGGTCTAAGAATGGTTCATCTCCTGTTGCATATGTACTGTGCATGGCACATCGCCTACTAGACAGGGTCTAAGAATGGTTCACACTTGTTGCATATGTCCTGTGAATGGTACGTCTCCTGCTAGACAGGGTCTAAGAATGGTTCATCTCCTGTTGCATATGTACTGTGAATGGCACATCTCCTGCTAGACAGGTTCTAAGAATGGTTCACACTTGTTGCATATGTCCTGTGATAGTACCTCTCCTGCTAGACAGGGTCTAAGAATGGTTCATCTCCTGTTGTATATGTACTGTGAATGGCACATCTCCTGCAAGACAGGTTCTAAGAATAGTTCACACTTGTTGCATATGTCCTGTGAATGGTACATCTCCTGCTAGACATGGTTTAAGAATGGTTTACCTCCTGTTGCATATGTCCTGTGAATGGCACATCTCCTGCTAGACAGGTTCTTAGAATGGTTCACACTTGTTGCATATGTCCTGTGAATGGTACCTCTCCTGCTAGACAGTGTCTAAGAATGGTTCACCTCCTGTTGCATATGTCCGGTGAAACGCAAATCTCCTGCTAGAAAGGGTCTAAGAATTGTTCACCTGTTGCATATGTCCTGTAAACGGCACATCTCCTGCTGAACAGGGTCTAAGAATGGTTCACCTCCTGTTGCATATGTCCTGTAAACGGCACATCTCCTGCTGAACAGGGTCTAAGAATGGTTCACCCCCTGTTGCATGTGTCCTGTAAATGGCACATCTCCTGCTAGGCAGGGTTTAAGAATGGTTCACCTCCTGTTGCATATGTCCTGTAAATGTCACATCTCCTGCTAGACAGGGTCTAAGAATGATTCACCTCCTGTTGCATATGACCTGTGAATGGCACATCTCCTGCTAGACAGGGTATAAGAATAGTTCACCTCGTGTTGCATATGTACTGTGAATGGCACATCTCCTGCAAGGCAGGTTCTAAGAATGGTTCATACTTGTTGCATATGTCCTGTGAATGGCAGATCTCCTGCTAGACAGGGTCTAAGAATGGTTCACCTCCTGTTGCATATGTCCTGTGAATGGCACATCTCCTGCTAGACAGAGTCTAAGAATGGTTCACACTTGCTGCATATGTCCTGTGAATGGTACCTCACCTGCTAGACAGGGTCTAAGAATAGTTCACCTCGTGTTGCATATGTACTGTGAATGGCACATCTCCTGTTAGACAGGTTCTAAGAATGGTTCACGCTTGTTGCATATGTCGTGTGAATGGTACCTCTCCTGCTAGACAGGGTCTAAGAATGGTTCATCTCCTGTTGCATATGTCCTGTGAATGGTGAATCTCCTGCTAGACAGGGTCTAAGAATAGTTCATCTCCTGTTGCATATGTACTGTGAATGGCACATCTCCTGCTAGACAGGTTCTAAGAATGGTTCACACTTGTTGCATATGTCCTGTGAATGGTACCTCTCCTGCTAGACAGGGTCTAAGAATGGTTCATCTCCTGTTGTATATGTACTGTGAATGGCACATCTCCTGCAAGACAGGTTCTATGAATGGTTCACACTTGTTGCATATGTCCTGTGAATGGTACGTCTCCTGCTAGACATGGTTTAAGAATGGTTTACCTCCTGTTGCATATGTCCTGTGAATGGCACATCTCTTGCTAGACAGGTTCTTAGAATGGTTCACACTTGTTGCATATGTCCTGTGAATGGTACGTCTCCTGCTAGACATGGTTTAAGAATGGTTTACCTCCTGTTGCATATGTCCTGTGAATGGCACATCTCTTGCTAGACAGGTTCTTAGAATGGTTCACACTTGTTGCATATGTCCTGTGAATGGTACCTCTCCTGCTAGACAGTGTCTAAGAATGGTTCACCTCCTGTTGCATATGTCCGGTGAAACGCAAATATCCTGCTAGAAAGGGTCTAATAATTGTTCACCTGTTGCATATGTCCTGTAAACGGCACATCTCCTGCTGAACAGGGTCTAAGAATGGTTCACCCCCTGTTGCATGTGTCCTGTAAATGGCACATCTCCTGCTAGGCAGGGTTTAAGAATGGTTCACCTCCTGTTGCATATGTCTGTAAATGTCACATCTCCTGCTAGACAGGGTCTAAGAATGATTCACCTCCTGTTGCATATGTCCTGTAAATGGCACATCGTTGCATATGTCCTGTAAAAAGTACGTCTCTTGCTAGACAGGTTGTATGAATGACGAATATCCTGTGGCATACGGCCTGTGAATGGCACGTCTCTTGCTAGACAGGTTGTATGAATGGCGAATATCCTGTGGCATACGGCCTGTGAATGGCACGTCTCTTGCTAGACAGGTTCTATGAATGGTTTACCTCCTGGTGCATATGTTTAGTGAATGGCATGTCTCATGCTAGACAGGTTCTAAGAATGGTTCACATCCTGTTGTATATGTCCTATGAATGGCACGTATCTTGCTAAACATGTTCTATGAATGGTTCACATCCTGTTTTATATGTCCTGTGAATGGTACATCCCCTGCAAGACGGGCTCTATAATGAAATCACTTCTTGCATATGTCCTGTAAATGATAGGTCTCTTGCTAGACAGGGTTCAAGAATGGTTCACCTCCTGATGAATATGTTCTGTTAATGGTACTCCTCTTGCAAGACAGGTTCTAAGAATAGTTCACATCCTGTTGCATATGTCCTGTGAATGGCACGTCTCTTGCTAGACAAGTTCTTTGAATGTTTCACCTCCTGTGGCATATGACCTGTGAATAATACGACTTTTGCTTGACAGGGTCTAAGAATGGTTCACTTCCTGGTGCATATGTCCTGTGAATGATACTCCCTTTGTTAGACAGGTTCTATGAATGGTTCACATCCTTTTGGATATGTTTTTTGAATGGTTCGTCTCTTGCTACACAGGGTCTGAGAATGGTTCACCTCATGTATGTTTCATATGTCCTGTGAATGGTACGTCTCTTGCTAGATAGGTTCTATGAATGGTACATCTCCTGTTGCATACGTCCACTAAATGTTACGTCTCTTGCTAGATAGGGTCTGAGAATGGTTCACCTTCTGTTTCATATGTTCTGTGAATGGTACGACTCTTGCTAGACAGATTTTATGAATGGTACATCTCCTGTTGCATATGTCCTGTAAATGGTACGTCGCTTGCTAGACAGGGTCTGTGAATGTATCACATTCTGTTGCATATGTCCTGTGAATGGTACGCCTCTTGCTAGACAGTTTTTATGAATGGTTTACCTTCTGTTGCATATGAAATGTGAATGATACCTCTCTTGCTAGACAGTGTCTGATAATGAGTTCACCTCCTGTTGCATATGTTCTGTGAATGGTACATCTCTTTCTAGAAAGGTTCTATAAATGGTTTATCTCCTGTGCATATGTTCTGTGAATTGTACGTCTCTTGTTAGACATGCCTAAGAATGGTTCACCTCCTGTTGCACATGTCCTGTAAATGGTACCTCTCTTGCTATACGGGGTTCAAGAATGGTTCACCTACTGTTGCATATGTTCTGTTAATGGTACGCCTCATGCTAAACAGGTTTTATGAATGGTTCTCATCCTGTTGTATATGTCTCTTGCTAGACAGGGTCTGAGAATATTTCACCTCCTGTTGCATATGTACTGTGAATGATACATATCTTGCTAGACAGGTTCTATTAATGGTCCACCTCCTCTTACATACATCCTGTGAATGGTTCATCTCTTGCTTTATAGGTTCTATGAATAGCGCACATCCTGTTGCATATGCCCTGTGAATTGTACATCTCTTACTAGACAGGTTCTATGCATGGTTTACCGCCTGTTGCATATATCCTGTAAATGGTACGTCGCTTGCTAGACAGGTTTTTTTAATGGTGCATATCCTGTTACATATGGCCTATGAATGGCACGTCTCTTGCTAGACAGGTTTTATGAATGGTTCACTTCCTGGTGCTTATGTTTAGTGAATGACACGTCTCTTGCTAGACAGGTTCTTTGAATGGTTCGCATCCTGTTGCTTATGTCCTATAAATAAAATATATAAATGACACGTATCTAACAAGACAGGCTCTATTAACGGAACCTTTCATGGAGTATATGTACTGTGAATGGCACTTCTCTTGCTAGAAAGATCCTATGAATGATTCACATCTTGTTGCTTATGTCCTTTGAATGGCACGTCTCTTACTAGATATATATATGAAAACTTGACTTTATGATGCTTATGTCCTGTGAATGGTACGTTTCTTGATAGACAGGTTCTATGAATGGTTCAACCCCTGTTGCATATGTCCTGTGAATGATAGGTCTCTAGCTAGACAGGGTTCAAGAATGGTTCACCTCCAGTTGAATATGTTCTGTTAATGGTACTCCTCTTGCAAGACAGGTTCTAAGAATGGTTCAAATCCTGTTGCATATTTCCTGTGAATGGCACGTCTCTTGCCAGACAGGTTCTTTGAATATTTCACCTCCTGTTGCATATGACCTGTGAATAATACGACTATTGCTTGACAGGGTCTAAGAATGGTTCACTTCCTGGTGCATATATCCTGTGAATGATACTCCCTTTGTTAGACAGGTTCTATGAATGGTTCACATCCTTTTGGATATATTTTTTGAATGGTTCGTCTCTTGCTACACAGGGTCTGAGAATGGTTCACCTCATGTATGTTTCATATGTCATGTGAATGGTACGTCTCTTGCTAGATAGGTTTTATGAATGGTACATCTCCTGTTGCATATGTCCTGTGAATGTTACGTCTCTTGCTAGATAGGGTCTGAGAATGGTTCACCTCCTGTTTCATATGTTCTGTGAATGGTACGTCTCTTGCTATACAGGTTCTATGAATGGTACATCTCCTGTTGCATCTGTTATTTGAATGGCACGTGTCTTGCTAGACAGGGTCTGGGAATGGTTCACATCCTATTGCATATGTCATGTGAATGGTATCTCTCTTACTAGACAGGGTCTGATAATGGTTCACCTGATTTTGCATATGTCCTATGAATGGTACTTCTCTTGCTAGAAAGGTTCTATGAATGGTTCATCTCATGTTGCATATGTCCTGTGAATGGTACGTCTCTTGCTAGACAGGTTCTATGAATGGTTCATCTCATGTTGCATATGTACTTTGAATGGTACGTCTCTTGCTAGACAGGGTCTGGGAATGGTTCACATCCTGTTGCATATGTCATGTGAATGGTATCTCTCTTACTAGACAGGGTATGATAATTGTTCACCTGATATTGAATATGTCCTATGAATGGTACTTCTCTTGCTAGACAGGTTCTATGAATGGTTCATCTCATGTTGCATATGTCCTGTGAATGGTACGTCACTTGCTAGACAGGTTCTATGAATGGTTCATCTCATGTTGCATATGTCCTGTGAATGGTACGTCTCTTGCCAGACAGGTTCTATGAATTGTTCATCTCATGTTGCATATGTCCTGTGAATGGTACTTCTCTTGTTAGACAGGTTCTATGAATGGTTCATCTCATGTTGCATATGTCCTGTGAATGGTATGTGTCTTGCTAGACAGGTTCTATGAATTGTTCATCTCATGTTGCATATGTCCTGTGAATGGTATGTCTCTTGCTAGACAGGTTCTATGAATGGTTCATCTCATGTTGCATATGTCCTGTGAATGGTACGTCTCTTGCTAGACAGGTTCTATGAATGGTTCATCACATGTTGCATATGTCCTGTAAATGGTACGTCTCTTGCTAGACAGGTTCTATTAATATTTCACATCCTGTTGCATATGTCCTGTGAATTTGCTCATCTCTTGCTAAACAGGTTCTATAAATGGTTCACCTCCTGTTGCATAATTATGACCTGTGAGTAATACGTCTCTTGCTTGACAGGGTCTAAGAATGGTTCACTTCCTGTTGCATATGTCCTGTTAATTGTACGTCTCATGCTAGACAGGTTCTATGAATTGTTCACATCCTGTTGAATTTGTCCTGTGAAATTGCTCGTCTCTTGCTAGACAGGTTCTTTGAATGGTTTCCTCCTGTTGCATATGTCCTGTGAATGGTACGTCTCTTGCTTGACAGGATCTAAGAATGGTTCACTTGCTGTTACATGTTTCCTGTTAATGGTACGCCTCTTGCTAGGTAGGTTCTATGAATGGTTCATCTCATGTTGCATATGTCCTGTGAATGGCACGTCTCTTACTAGATATATATATGAAAGCTTGACTTTATGATGCATATGTCCTGTGAATGGTACGTTTCTTGCTTGACAGGTTCTATGAATAGTTCCCCCCTGTTGCATATGTCCTGTGAATGATAGGTCTCTTGCTAGACAGGGTTCAATAATGGTTCACCTCCTGTTTCAGATGTTCTGTTAATTGTACGCCTCTTGCTAGACAGATTTTATGAATGGTTCACCTCCTGTTGCATATGTACTGTGAATGGCACATATCTTGTTAAACAGGTTCTATGAATTGTTCACTTTCTGTTACATATATCCTGTGAATGGCACGTCTCTTGCTACAAAGGGTCTGAGAATGGTTCATCTCCTGTTTCAAATGTCCTGTAAATGGTACGTCTCTTGCTATAAAGGTTCTATGAATGGTACATCTCCTGTTGCATATGTACTTTGAATGGTACGTCTCTTGTTAGACAGGGTCTGGGAATGGTTCACATCCTGTTGCATATGTCATGTGATTGGTATCTCTCTTACTAGACAGGGTCTGATAATGGTTCACCTGATTTTGCATATGTCCTATAAAAGGTACATCTCTTGCTAGACAGTTTCTATGAATGGTTCATCTCATGTTGCATATGTCCTGTGAATGGTACGTCACTTGCTGGACAGGTTTTATGAATGGTTCATCTCATGTTGCATATGTCCTGTGAATGGTACGTCTATTGCTAGACAGGTTCTATGAATGGTTCATCTCATGTTGCATATGTCCTGTGAATGGTATGTCTCTTGCTAGACAGGTTCTATGAATGGTTCATCTCGTGTTGCATATGTCCTGTGAATGGCACGTCTCTTACTGGATATATATATGAAAGCTTGACTTTATGTTGCATATGTCCTGTGAATGGTACGTTTCTTGCTAGACAGGTTCTATGAATAGTTCATCCCCTGTTGCATATGTCCTGTGAATGATTGGTCTCTTGCTAGACAGGGTTCAATAATGGTTCACCTCCTGTTTTATATGTTCTGTTAATTGTACGCCTCTTGCTAGACAGGTTCTATGAATGGTTCACCGCCTGTTGCATAATTATGACCTGTGAATAATACGTCTCTTGCTTGACAGGGTCTAAGAATGGTTCACTTCCTGTTGCATATGTCCTGTTAATTGTACGTCTCATACTAGACAGGTTCTATGAATTGTTCACATCCTGTTGCATTTGTCCTGTGAAATTGCTCGTCTCTTGCTAGACATGTTCTTTGAATGGTTTACCTCCTGTTGTATATGTCCTGTGAATGGTACGTCTCTTGCTTGACAGTGTCTAAGAATGGTTCACTTCCTGTTGCATGTTACCTGTTAATGGTACGCCTCTTGCTAGGCAGGTTCTATGAATGGTTCATCTCATGTTGCATATGTCCTTTGAATGGTACGTCTCTTGCTACAGAGGGTCTGATAATGGTTCACTTCCTGTTTCATATGTCATGTGAATGGTACGTCTTTTTCTAGACATGTTCTATGAATGGTACAGCTTCTGTTGCATATGTCCTGTGAATGGTACGTCTCTTGCTAGACAGGTTCTATGAATGGTTCATCTCATGTTGCATATGACCTCTAAATGGTACGTCTCTTGCTAGACAGGGTCTAAGAATATTTCACCTCCTGTTTCATTTGTACTGTGAATGGCACAAATCTTGCTAGACATGTTCTATGAATGGTTCACCTTCTGTTACATATATCCTGTAAATCGTACATCTATTGCTATATAGGTTCTATGAAATGCTCACATCCTGTTGCATATGCCCTGTGAATGGTACATGTCTTGCTAGACAGGTTCCATGAATGGTTCACCTCCTGTTGTATATGTCCTGTTAACGGTACATGTCTTGCTAGACAGGTTATATGAATGGTTCACCTCCTGTTACATATATCCTGTAAATGGTACGTCTCTTGCTAGACAGGATGTATGAATAACGTATATCCTGTTGCATATGGCCTGTGAATGGCACGTCTCTTGCTAGACAAGTTCCAAGAATGGTTCACGTCATGGTGTAAATGTTTAGTGAATGGCACGTCTCTTGCTAGACAAGTTCCAAGAATGGTTCACGTCATGGTGTAAATGTTTAGTGAATGGCACGTCTCTTGCTAGACAGGTATTATGAATAGTTCACATCCTGTTGCATATGTCCTATAAATGACACGTATCTAGCTTAACAGGTTCTATGAATGGTTCATTTCCTGTTGCTTATGTCATGTAATTGGTACGCCTCTTGCTAGACAGGTTATATGAATGGTTCACCTCCTGTTGCATATATCCTGTGAATGATATGTCTCTTTCTATACTCATTATGGTTTATTTGAATAAACAGAGTGCCGACTGACGGCTGTCTCAGGAGAGCCGACCATGTTTCAATTCATCGACGATCCACAGAAGAATAAAATGCAATGTGCGGCTGGTACGACCTTTGACCAAGACCAGTGTGTTTGCGTAACTGCTTCTCAATCCGGTGAGTAAACTTAATAAACAGTATTTCAACAGTGTTCTCTTTAATTTTCTCCTTTGTGGGTTTAATACTTTCGATAGTTTTGTTTCGGCGGTTTGATTTAGCATCATGTTAACTATGGAATTATTTTCCACTAAACGCTGAAAGTCACATATTTCAACCTGTTATGTGTTTACAATGTCAGTAAACTGCATTTTGTCTTAACTGCTTCATTACAACTCTTGTATCTATCATTCCACGAGACAAATGAAACGCAATAAGCAGATAAGCTCCAGAGCAACCTATTTTAAAAATTATATATTCGTACGTCGTCGAGGTTTGACAATGTTTTATCTGCGTACTCAAAATTAAAACTTATACCTTTGTTTATCATTTCGTTCTTTATTTTTACCAATTATAATCTGTGAATATATGTTCTTCCATTCGTTTGAAAAGTGAAATTTGTGTTAATGCCATGCAATCCACTCGATCCCTTTGGAAGAGTGAAATATGTGTGAAATATATCGAAATGATCTATGAGTTATCTTGCAAAGAAAGCCAATTCACGGTGTTTGACTCAGAATTAATATATTGGTAATTTGTGTATCCATTTTGATTTTTCCAACAGGATGCAGGCTTACAGCTGTTGCTGGCCAGCCACAAATGTATATACACCTTGACGATCCAGGTAACAACACAATAACGTGTCTGGGCGGGCTTGTGTTCAAACGATCAGAATGTGGGTGCGGATATCCATAATTGAGCCATACACATAATGAGGAGAATAAAGCTACTGCGTTTGCTGTTGTGCTTTAAATGTTGCATCACCTCCCGGACATACATGATTTGATTTATGCTAATTTCACAAATATGCAAAACGTTATTGGGCTGTGGAGATAAAAAACATGTGCTTAAAATTAACAAAACGTGACGCTGTGTAGTAGAAGTAGTATTCTTTTGTGTATTTTTCAGTTTAATTTTCAATTATTTGATAGATATTACGTTAATATAGTGAAAGAATGGAGAAACGCTTAGTGATTTTATAAACCATTTTGTCAATGTGATCATATTATTGATAAAATCATTAATGCAACATTTTTACATACCTATTCTAAAACTGTAAATATCGTTTACTCTGGTTTGATATTTTTAATGTGACTTTGAAATTTATTAGGCGTTTCATTGAATAAAAACCAAATTAAATCATTTAATTTAATTGAATTTCAATTTTATAAAGTAATTAATTTAAAGATATATATGACTATTTTAAAATCACATAGAACGCTGTTGTGCAGTATAATATACGTATTTTACATTTGTATTCTTCGCTTTAAATAAGAGCGTTTCCAATCATTAACTTAAGCTGTGGTGCGAACAAGATAATATTTCCACTCTACAATATAGTAACGATGCCGTATTATATCGAACAAATACTAGCGTACGGCGCGTTAACTGTCAATTGTTTAAATGTTTAAAAGCAATAAAAAAATTATATGTTATTTTTCATTGATTTAAAAGAATTGAATAACTCTTTATTATGAGAGAAAAACCTTTATAAATGTTTTAAATAAAATGCCATTCAGCAAATAGAAAACAATAACATTTTAATCTAATTTTAACGGAGATATAAATTTGCATTTATCATAAACAATAGAAAGGTAATACAAGAAAATCAATATTATTTTTTTGAGGTGGGGGTGTAGTCATTAAGTAAAATGTAAAATATCACTAAAACAGAGATCAAAGTATAGTTGTCCATATGCAATTGTTACTAGGTTACTAACTAATAGTTAAGTACATTGTAAATACATAATACGTTTGCAGATTTTGAATAGTAGTATTACCGTGATAATTGCACCCAACACAATATTAAAACAAACCCGACTATTGCCATTTCGTGTGACTTAGAAATAAGAGAATATTTCGACAACTGTTACATCGCTCTATAAGTTCCAATAATAAATAAAATAGCCGTAACTTATGTGTGTCTAGAACATTCATACCATCCTGTATATGTATGATCCACGGTATCTACAATCTTTCCTTAAACCATCCAGAACTGCAATGAACATTTTCATATGTATCCCCATTTGTATTGACTTCACTTATGTTATTTCAGTTTTGTTTAGAATTAGTATCAAGACAGACTTTCTTATTAAACTTCGCGTCTAGTTGCTGTTTTATTAACACAATACACATTGCTAGGAACATTTACACGAATATCTACCAGTGTGCATGTTAAAAAAACAACAAACAAATGTTTGCAAGACACGGTTATCTGACAATTTATACAAAAAAAAATTTTTTTGGAGGTCTTCAGTTTATTATATATATTTTCATTTATAATATCATATTAACATTCTACAAAATGCTAGGCGGCTATTGTCAATGTATCGCTTCTCGTAATCATAGCAACATGTTTCGATTATTTCACGTTCGGTTTCTGATCAGCTTTCTGTCACAGATGATCTATTTGTATACGTGGATGAATACTAATAATATGTTATATGCTTAAGCTTTTAATAAACAGTGTAAATAACTTAAGAGTTTTGTTCTTTATTCGTTCATACGACTTGTTGTTTTGTACTGTCACATGTAAAATATACAATAATCTGCGAGCATACATACACAGTTAGTGTAAGTTGTAAACATAATCTGCGAGCATACACACACAGTTAGTGTAAGTTGTAAACATAATCTGCGAGCATACATACACAGTTAGTGCTGTAAACATAATCTGCGAGCATACATACACAGTTTCTTTTATTTACATCATATGTGAGCATCGTACCATTTTGTATTTTTGTATTTTCTTGTACGGTTATTGCTTTAAAATTCCTACAGTAACCATACAATTTTAATGAATGACTATACGCGATGTCACGAAATGCTTCTGCACTTTCATTCGAATAACTACACATGAATCTCATCTTATTTCTATATAATTAAGAGTACAAAAAGGTCTATCACCTCACTTGAAACTGGTAGAAGATTTAATTTGAATGTTGAAATAGTAATTTATATAAAAATGCATGTTTAAAACACTTATATTATTATTTTCTTATAAAATGGCTGTAGCTTATTTTCCATTGATATTATTTCATAAGTAAGTTTTTTCACAAGATCATATACAGTGTGTTTTATCCATATATTGTCATACAAATTCAAATGTAACTTAATTAGATAGGTCTGGATACGGTGTATGTGAGAAAGTAAAGTTTAAAAAGGACGTTTATGTTGTCCTTCTTTCTCAGCCAATGAAATCGCTCAGCTTTTACAATATAGATCATTCTAATTTACATAGAATGTCGTGATCGTATGTAGATGTTGACATACTTCCTCAACAAATGAAATCGCTCTCAAAAAAAAGAAAATAGATCAACATCTAAGCCGGTTAGAAGTTACACGGAATTTTCTTTAACTTCTAACCTATACTTATATGTGTATGTTTCATATATTCACTTTAAACTGTGTTGATCCCGTAGTAGAGGCGACATCAAGCTCAATGTAAATGTTGGCTGATGAAGACACAATACGCCCTTAACCTCGCTATGCTGTATCCAAAAGAACCACAAACCACCTAATAAAGAGACGTCGGTTGTTTGTAAGAGTAGATCCGCTATTGTTTATCATTGTTTGTATTATTATCAAATAACCAGGTGACGAACGTTATTACACTCGGTTGAATAAATGTTTGTATGAAATAAAGGTCATGTCTATCCGTAATGCCATGCATAATATTATATATTTTACAGAAAAATTTAAAATAGACTTTACCGATAAGGTCAATAACTCTGTGTCAATGAAATTTGATGGCTTGATTTTTGTTTTTTTTCACAATTTAAATATTAACCTAAGCCAAGTTTAACCAGCAAACACCACTGGTCATGATGTCCACTGAATGTACAGAACGCACACAATATAAGAAGAATCGGTTTTATTTAGCCTGTTCATGATGAATTATGTAACAACCCTCACAACACCATAGCCCCAGTTTAAGCAGTTTTTTTTTATTTCGAACATGCGCTTTGACTGTAATGAGTTTGGAATTAATGCCATTTTTAAGTCACGAGCGGTTATATATGGTTTTTGATAGTGAAGATATCTTAAGGAATTTGGGTAAAACCACCATCCATCCGCAGGTAACTGGCAACATTTTTCACATAAAGGTTTTGGACCGAGCTTGACTCGAACCTACGACTATAATAATTATACAAATTACCTATATTCGAGTAATATATATATACCTATGTTCTTGTTCTGGTTTTATTCGAGTAAATCGTATTCCAATAATTGGTAAACACACTGACCATGATCTGTCATAATTTTCCTTCCAGTTTCAAACAATAAGGAAACTATTACATGCATAACAAACGATATGTTTTCTGTCATCTATATATTGTTATTACCAGCATATAACCAATATGTAAAATATACTAACATATAGTCTTAAAAATTAACGCATTAAAAAATCGACCAATAATTTTAGCAATCGAAGTAATGCAGTCATCGTGATGACCTCTTTGATCCGAATATATTTTATCTATCTATATAAATTAACACTGTCCCAGCTTGGGTTTGATTGGTTCCCACATAAATAACCGAGACGATACATGTTGAATGGAAACAATAGATTTGTTTCGGTGGTTTTGGTATTTGACAGTAATTATTATTAACGACGAGAAATCATCACTAAGTTAACATCGATAATCGATAAAAATATTTTAAATCGAAATCGGATGTTTATCGCAACAGACGTACCTTTAGTAATATGTCTTATTGTATAATCTGTAAGTTGATGTTAAACTCTACTGTAAATATAGAGTCACATGGAGGAAGTCTGAAACTATTCTATAACGAAGCAAATATCGTGATTTAGGACTTATAAGAACAAATAATAGAGAAGAAAAATACTTTATATCTGAAAACGAGCTAGAAATGTCAAACTACATGCTAAACTTTATGTTTGTTGACATTCGTTACGATCGTAAAACAAGACAATTTTTGTGTAGTTAGTCAGTTGCTAAGAAATACCTTCGCTTGAACACACTATGGCTGGTGTATGTGCACTTTGACAATTAGAGTTAAATGCGTGTGGAAACTTTGCGTTGCACTCCATCTAATTTCAATAAAATATAACATGCCCCTAAAATAATTTTAGACAAAGACTTGCCAATCTACCAATATCATATCCAAATAAAACAAAGCATACATAAAACTTAACTCGGTTTCTTCATATCAAACATGCCAGATCTGCAGTGAAATATAACCAAAATATCATTGAAGTTCAATATACTCAAATTTTCTGCCATTCTGTGATTTATTTACCTTACTTATCACTCTACGATATACATGTATCCATATCTGACACTGTTTAGCTTTTATTATTTAACTGAATACTTGTCGATGATATGCGCCCTTACATCGGTTGAAAGCTTAGTAAGATGCTACATTTATATCTAGCGTTTAAATGTTGGGATTGATACTAAAATCTTATAAAACATCACGAAATATCCAAAGAAGTTGACAGTTTAAACATTATTTACGTAGCACTTAGAACTGACTTTTGACTGGATATAATGAAAATGGAATTGCATCTTAAATAAAGGCGAAGTACTGCTTTTCTCTGATTTTACAGCTTTAAGAACATGTCTGCTCGTTTATACCACTTTTATAGCATCAATATAATCACGGAAATGCAATGTTAAAGTGCTATTTACTTCATCGTAATACAATTGCATCAACTAGACTGAATAGTGTTTCATACTATGTCTTCGTCTTTGATACGACACAAATTCGCGCTTAGATGACAGTTCAAGGCGCCGCAATCAATTCTGTTTCCCGTAAAAAGCTTGCTTTAAGTTCCTCGTCAAATAATTCAATATATAAAACCATTCCGTATATTTCATAAACAGTTCTATAATAAAGACAAGAGTAAGCCATTTGTAATGATGTGTTTATGTATGCGTGAAAAACAACCACTTACACTTCAGTAACAAAAACTTTGATCACGCCTTTAGTAACAATAAAAGTTTAATAATGTCTTGTATGGATGTATGAATAGATGTCTAAGTTAGATATATGTTAAACTGACATACCCACATATTCTATCTGATCAATCTGAAATATGTTGTATGCAATAGAAAGTAAAAAGAAAGTATGAAATAAGAAAACAGCAGCAACAGATCACTGATTTGATTATTAAATAATTTCACTTGCCATGTGCGATATTTTGATCACATGGTAATTATCAGTTTTTAACAGTTTTCCAACCTCACATGCAATATTACAACATAACTCAATAAATTATCAATATAACTGCTTAAATCCAACACATATTTAAAAAAAAGTTTCCTTACTATTAGTAATACACTTGCCAAATAAAGGCATACATAATTGCGAAATCAGTTCTATTCGTGCCTTGATCAATATACATGGGTTAGATAAATCGAAGGTACAGTACACTGTATACACACCTGCCTAAATGCACGTGGAAAACTTGTCGCTTATTCCGAAACGGTAATTGCTCGATGTGCTTTATAAATATTTGACTATGAAAGTATGTTAACTGTAAATTCCATTAGCCAAGAGTGATGACCAAGTTCTTTATTCATAAAATGAAATAAACTGGATATAAGTTCATGAATGGAATACATGATCGTGTCATCAAAGTTTACAGATCAAATGATGTCGGTAAGCATGTATTTTTACTCATATGCTGCAATCGATATATTTGTTTTGAAAACATTTATTTTCATCCATTGAAAAGCAAGTTCATGTTACTTAGAGAAATCACACGCGAAGTCATCCTGGATATAACCAGTACTACCATTAGCTTATACGTTATGTAACGTTGCTTGTTTAGATACGTAAACATCAAAGGGAGATAAATGGTATTTTACACAATTTTCATCAGAATTTGAACATGTGCTTAGCAAAGGTTTATAAATGATATTTCAACACTTTTGTGATACAACACAGTAAACTATGACTGGGTATCTGACTGTGTAAGAATGCTTTATTTTGGCGAAACAATATCGACATTTATGAAAAGTAAATATTTTAAATCAATTTACCACCATTTGTTTTTTTTCTCTTTCTTTCCAAAAAGTAATAATTTCGACTAGAAAATATTTCTCATTTGAAAAAAAGATATTCGATTATAACGTAACACTGTTACTGAATCAAATAAATAGATATTATATAATATAATTTTAGAAAACATTCGAAATGCCCACTATTGCTACCACTATGTACCACTACCTGGAATTAAAATCCATAATTGAAATAAAGTGTTGATAAATATATTATAACCATATGATTTGATGGACTGCTAGTCAATCTATTTTTATTCAGCATCCATAAACGTAGTCTTATAGATATGTGAATATCTTTAAAGAAAATGTAATAATACAAAAATGGTGTCCATACCTTGGCGACGAAGAAGACGAAGACGAAAGCAATGTATTCAGTTCTTAATTCGCTGCGAAAATACTTATTAATATGAATGGAGGAATCGATTATTTTAGGTTTGAAAGAAAATAACTGCATATTAATTTTGATACTAGCGACAGAGATTTTTGAGAAAAACTTTATTGAAGTTTATTTAATTATTTATCTAATATACAGTTTGATGGAAATTGTCAGTGCATAACTGAATGGTTGTAATGAATTGTTAATATATCTTTATCCATAACAGTATATATAAAACTGTTTTGATTCAATGCTCTTGACCTATCAAAATTACTACGAGGCTATAAGATGCTTTCATTCTTTAACTAAACTTACACTGAAATTATAGTTAAAAATATCTGGCACTGATTTAAAAATGACAACTTGATTTCAAGCCAAATATTAACAAATAGATGATAATTCTTTTAATGTAAACACTATATTGCAATATGCATTGTTAGTAACTTAAGCGATACGTGTAATTCAAATATATATATTGTTAGTAACTTAGTATCTTAAAGGAACCGTTAAATGCAATCAATGATTATCACAGAGATGTCAGCTACCTTTGATGTGTATTGTTTACATTGTTGGATTCAGCGGCGTGCAATTAGCGCGATCCACTTCCGTTATACATTCCTGGCTCAACTCATATATGCTTTAATCATGCAAATAGTTAAAGAGCATACTAGAATGCAGAATAAATGATTCGTAATAAGTGAACAGCAACACATATATTCATATAAATATTAAGACAATAGTTGGTTCATCAAAAAAGTGGCATAAAAGTCTTAATTATTACACATGTATCTTCAATCTCATATGTAGTTTTTGGCTCAACTTTCGGTCATTGAATCAATATTATATTGATTAAAACATAGAGCATTATCGTCTATAATGGAAAAAGGAAAACAATATAAGTCCTAGTTAACTGCGATGCCAGGAGGCGTCAGGAAAGTGTTAGATTATGTCGATGTCAAAGACCCAGACAACTTAGTTACACAATATATTGTAAATACACGATGTGCAAAGTAAATCGCATTTAAACATTTTTCATTATTTCCATCCCGGTTAATATATATATACACATTTCTTTGTTGTCAATTTCACATAACCCTTGTGGGTCCTGGTAGGGCCATGGTCCATCACTGCAGGGATAGGTTACCTCGGAAGTGGCACCATGTACATTTAATCGTTTATTATTATGTTAAATTTACAATATCTGTGTGGTCCCAGGGTGCCAAATGGGTAAAGACAAAAATAGGAACTCTTTAGCTGATAAATGTTGCTATTGTCGATACATTGAGTATTGGATACAATTGCTGAACCTATGCAATTCTGCAGGTATTAAAGTTATAGATTCATTCTGCGTATTAATTTGTTGAATTTCTTTTTTCAATCTGTGTGTTTATTTGTTGTTTATATTCATGAACTGTTAGGCTCATATAACCCCAGTGTTCGTACGCCGTAAAACCATATTTAATCCATTCCTTTAATCCAGTAATTCATTTTTAACTTTTGGCTTTGGAACGTGGAACAGAAACACTCAATATCGTTGTTAAATCACACGTTATGTGAATCAAAATAGATAGAAAGGGAACTCATCTGCTTTTATTCCAACTAACATGTCGTAAGTGTGTTTAATTATCGCACATCATCAATCGAGACGGTCAAAAGAAGTCCTATTTTACGAATACATAAATATTCCAATCATTCTTTAACCGATCTGACATGTATTAAAACTTAATTATTTAACATCGATTGTGAAACAAGCTCTTGTAACTCACACAAATCATGTTTGAACTCTTCCTGGATAGAACCTGTTCTATACATATGTCAGTGGATAAATTGTCATGCTGAAATATACCTAACCTAGCCATGAAAGGGGATCGAACCAACATCCCACGAATTCTTGATACCATGGTCTACTTGTGAACCATGCTTTTTCATCAATATAAAATAGCGGGTCCTCCATGGCCGATTGGTCTAAGACGCCATCTCAAGATCATTTACCCCTAACTGCTAATGGCATAGGCTCGAGTCCCGCTATTTTATATAACCTGAAATGGGTCGAAAATGATTTTTAGCCGTCCTTTTGAAAAAAACAACCGAAAAGCTATTGTTATGACCCTGGCGTCGTCGTCGTCGTCGTCGTTGTTGTCGTCTTGCGCTGGTTAAAGTTTTATGTTTATTCCAGCTTTTTCTCTGTTTCTAACGAACAACTCATGTTACGGTGACTTATCTTCATAAACACATTCATATAATGTTATAGAAACAATATATATAGCTAACTTACCTAAATTTACATACTTGGGGCTCTAAAACCTTAGGTTAAAGATTTTTGTTTAGCTCAGGTTTGGTTCAAGTTTTATGTTTAACTCAGCTTCAACTCTGTTTCTGAACAAACTACTCATGTTTTGGTGCCTAAACTTTATAACCACATTTATATTATGTTGTAGAAACAATGTTTGTAGCTAACTTACATACTTTGGGCTTTTAAAAACTTAAGTTCAATTTTTTTGTTTAGCTCGGGTTTGATTTTTTTTTTCAAATTTTTTAAATCAAATTTATTTTTCAGTAATACTATTAATTCTGTAAGCTGATCACCATTAAATAAAAAAAGTTTACATCACTGACCTTGACCTATTTAATGGACTTTCCTTCAAGAGTCCAACCAAGATTTCAACCCTGCTGCTCATTTTTTTTTTTTTTTTTTTTTTTACTTTGTTTCGTATTAAATCAAATACTCTGCCCCCATTTCAACTTTGTTACCGACCCAAAAACCCCTACCATTACACCCCCATCCCCACCCATTTTTTTTAAAATTATGTTTTGTATTAAATCAAATACTCTGCCCAATTTCAACTTTGTGACCGACCCGAAGACCCTCACCCCTCCCCCACCCTCATCCTACCCATCCTTATCCACTAAATTAAATACATTTCAGCTTAAGTACTGGCTAGCTAGCCTAAGCCAGACATAGACATAGTGTGTATTCTGCCCTAATAGTCCTACTTGCACAAACAAGTATCTACTATTTTGCTAATATGTAAGAGCCTTACATTCATACAGATACATCTGTTTTTTGATGGTACATAAGGATATACTGTTCTGTGATCGGCAATGGTAGAAAGTCGAGTAAACGCTGTTTTTCAACAACTTTATTTTTTTTGGTGATATTTTAAATCTGTTTTATTTTTTTCAGTAATAGTAATGATTTTTTAAACTAATCACAATCATGTTTAAAAAGTTTACTTCACTGACTTTGACCTACATAATAGATTTGGAAAAATGACGAGCGTCTGCAACCGATAATGGTGCTCTTGTTTCTTTTTTAACAGTTTTTCAGTAATTAGAAGTCTCTTTTATTGTTATAGTAAATGGTCATTTGAATGAGATATAGCATGCACTCTACACAGACATGATGGCTATTTCAAATGGAAGGTTATATCATAAACACAATTATCTGATATTTCTGATGAAATAGTGGTTGGAAAACAGAATTAATCGGTGAAAAAAGACTAAAAAGCTACGTCATCAGTCTCTAGTTATAAACGCAAATTGTAGACAAGATGTGTATATGTAAACAGAATCATTAGAATTAAACGATTAAAGTATGCATTTAATTTTTGGACATGGATATGATCTCAGACATACGTACTTCGGAAGGTATGTAAATGTCATGCGATAAGCATTAACGTTGTCAGACATTGCATTAAAGGGAGTATATATAAAAATATATAAACGCATTTCATTATTTTTAATAAATAAAATCCGAATGGTTTGGTATGTCAAATCTACCAATATATGACATAATCGATATATCGGAATGGTAATCTTGAAACAAAATCCCCACTTAAAAATAGAATGACAGCTAGTACTTTGATTAAGTGTCGTCATTATTTATGGTTTCTTGCAGTCATCGAATTATTTCAATGTTTTTTTCTACAATAGGATTACTCATTTATGTTCCGTTTTTCATTACGTGCTGTGCTTTCAATATATACTTCTATCAGGCATTGTATAGAAAACTAGCAATTGTAAATATGTATATATGTTACACAGTTGTTCAAGTATTTGTTTTTATATTGACAAAACAAGATTGGGCTCCCATTCATCAAACGTTTTATGATACGCCTCTGCAGCCAGGGGCATGCCTTTGAATTACAACCAGCGAACATCGATATAAAATATGAGAACAATGAAGTGTTTATAGAACATAAATACAGACACTTCTATTGAAAACAGTCACACATTAATGAAAAATGATATTGGAGATTGTTGTATTTTTTATATTGAAGTCGTGTTTAAAATGTTGTTTAATAATAAGTAGATACATGTAAATGCTGCCTTGAATTCAACATAAATAAAGCATAAACATAACATCTACGGAACATGAGATAAATATAAACTTACAAGGCTATTTGCTGAAACTGATTCTGATACTTTAAATTCTACAACGCGCTAATTGTTTGGTAGTTGGCCCTTTTCTTACTTTCCTTTTTCCTTGTGCCACGTGAGGATGGGATAGAGACTTATTAATGACAGATTCACGTAGGCACTGGAGACGTGTCCTTATCTCCATTTTCTTGTACATTGTATTATTATTGTCCTTATCACCGTCTTCTGGTACCCTGCATTATTACAGTCCTTATCACCGTCTTCTGGTACTCTATATTCTTATTGTCCTTACCTCCGTCTTCTGTTACCATATATTATTATTGTCTTTATCTCCGTCTTGTGGTACCTTGTATTATTATTATTTTCGTGCTTATGTGGTTTCTGCGATGCCATCTACTACATCTGCGTTTTGCATAAGTTGTTTCACAATTGATCTGACATGAGAGCGACTATCGCTTCGCCCACTGGCCACGTGGAGGGGTAAAAACAAAAAAATCCAAGTAAATACAATGTAATACAAAGACGTGACAACTTAAAGACAGCTCGATTGTCTAAGGAAACTTGTAGTGTAGCAACCAATATCGACCGCTGATTGGATGATCGACTTGTTTGATAAACAGCCAACTTCAGGTCGATGTTCACATGTTGTGCTGCCGTATTTGTGAGATAATATTCTGACTTGTATACTTGTATTGACACTATATCGTTTTATGATGTGACGACGGATGAAAAGCGAGGGTTTGTGATCATTCATTTTTTTTGCTACTGACTATTCCAAGGCGATGAACCATGTTGCTGCTTCTTATGTTTCCAAGTATGATTTAACAAATATAATATATATTTTACTTAGTATTTTTACTCAGTATATTAATTGTGATGAAGCCACTTTGATGGCTGTTTCCTTTGAACGCTACGTCATATATTTGTGGTTATATTTTCTTATTCTTGCTACAATGTGTTATTTGTTTTCAAAATAGGTAGTTGTTTAGCATATTAACTGCAGTTCGTCGGGACATTCAGGTGCCTTTATGTCAGTATCATATCATATTATCATAAGCTAACGTTACTCCGCGTCTCTAATATAAGCTTAAAATTTACAAGTTCTGATAGAGCATGCTACTGAAATACTATTTTATTATAGTTGAAAGGATATCAAACCGGTCATAAAAACACGATAATGTAATCATGTATCAAAGAGGTTATATAATAAACAAACTGATATCTCTGATGTAATAGTGGTTGGAAAACTAAATTAATTGGAGAAAAGGATACAAAAGCTACGTCATCAGTCTCTAGTTATACACGCAAATTGTAGACAAGATGTGTTCATGTTAACATAATTATTGGAATTAAGAAATTAAAGTATGAATTCATTTTTTTAGACATGGATATAATCGCATACATGATATTCATGGATACATTTAAATCACTACCTATTATATTAATATGTATCGCTATTTTCACAGTCTATTTGAGAGGCATGTGATACTTATCTGTGACATTTCTTGTTTACAAATATATTAATTTACACAGTTTGAATGTGGTATGAAAGGTTTTTATGCGGAAATACCTATATACATATACTTGCATTACAAGCATTTTTTATATTTTGAATTCATGTCCTTTAACACGAAATTTCTTTTTTAATCAAATAACCGACAGAAACAGTGTAACCAACTACTATACGGAAGTGCAGAACGCGTTCTCGTTTAAAATGCAGTAAAATGACATAATCGACAAAAACATCAAGTAGCAGACACATTCATTGTTAAAAAACAACCCTGTTCAAAATAAATCTCATCGTACGACGCTGTTTTTACTTTATTTACGTAATCCATTTTGTTCCTAAAGAATAGTTTTGTCACAAATTCAGTTGCCGTTCTTCAGATGAAATGAGAATAGAATAGATAATGGTCATCAGCACTGTATTAAAACAAAGTAAAATACATGTATCATAGAAATACAGGATTATATTTATTCTCTCGCGGCTTTGTACAGCACAGTTTAAAGACACAAACTTCACCATTTACAGTAAATATAAACACGTATTTCGTACATAAATACATTATATTGTTATCCAGAAATACAACACAATTGTCAATATAGAATCGAATGCATAATAAATTTAATTGTTAGCCAGAAATACAACTCAATGGTCAATATAGAATCGAATGCATAATAAATTTAATTGTTAGCCAGAAATACAACTCAATGGTCAATTTAGATTTGAATGCAAAATAAATTAAATTTTTAGCCAGAAATACAACTCAATTCAATTCAGATTTGAATACATAACAAATTAAATTGTTAGCCAGAAATACAACTCAATGGTCAATTTAGATTTGAATGCAAAATAAATTAAATTGTTAGCCAGAAATACAACGTATTGTGGCCAATTTACATAAGACAAAAAAATAAATTAAATTATTAGCCCCAAAAATACAACTTAATGGTCAATTAAAATTTGAATACATAACAAATTAAATTGTTAGCCAGAAATACAACTCAATGGTCAATTTAGTTTTGAATTCAAAGTAAATTAAAATTGTTAGCCAGAAATACAACACAATGGTCAATTTAGATTTGAATTCAAAATTTGTAAGCCAGAAATACAGCATTGTTAATTAAGATTGTAATGCATTATAAATTGTTAGCCAGAAATACAGCGTATTATGGTTAATCAAGATTGTAATGAATAACGTTTCAAAATTTGTAAGCCAGAAATACAGCATTGTTAATTAAGATTGTAATGCATAATAAATTGTTAGCCAGAAATACAGCGTATTATGGTTAATCAAGATTGTAATGAATAACGTTTCATATCAACACACAGTTTAAGAGTGTTATGTGGTTTTGTATGATAAATTGGTAAAATGTACTTATGAGCTCGATGGACACATTGGGAAGATACGATTTGAGTAGTGCAAAAACTTGAAGTCATTGATATCACCTGAGAGCTCCGGGTAGCCATTACATGTATATTTTCTAACGCTGTTTCTACGTACCGGTATTCAATTTCAATACGAAAATTCGCATAGAGGTGATATAACTTTTTATAGCTATACCATTTTCATTAACGTGCTGTATCAAACATTGAATATATATTATAAACGTCTACATATTTTTTAAAACACTTTTAACACAACTACTTTGAACTCATGGCATTTGCAGTACTGCAGCTTTTGTACAATAAAAGTTTACCAGCGGATAACATTTACTTTATGCCTACGCTTGCGAATCTCATTAGTGGCAATGATGTTTAAAAGCAACTTTGTTGCGTCTTGCCTACTCAAAGTCAAGCGCTTAATTTAATGAAACGTTCCATAGAACTGCAACATATGCCGATAACAACTAGTTGAAATGTTTTTTCAGCTCTATCAACAGTGTGCTATTCCAGCATTGATGCGTTAATGAGATAGCAGAATAGCTTTCCTTATATCCAATTTATTATTTTATTTTCCAATTGCTCTTTTAAATAATGTTTTAAACTGTTAATCTAAAATGGAATTCTAGCATTCTAGCAACATTCAAATCAAATAAAAAGTGCACACAACAAAGTAACTAGTTGTCATAGACTGCACTAAGTAACATTTTGTTATAGACTGCACAGACTGGCTGAATAACTCTCTTTATATATCCCGATTATTTTTATCATTAATGGATACTGCACAATAAAAATTATGTATAGATGTTATGACGCCCTGCTTTACGCGACAAGCGACTGTGAAATCTATTTCCATAAATCACTTATCGTTATTTATTTAGCATGTATATAACGATTATTTATTGGGAAGTTTTACAATATTTATTGGTATATGACCATTTGTTTACGGGTAAACTCAACCTCTCGCTTCCCAACACGTCGCAACTTCACAATACGAGTCAAAGCATGTATTATTATAAATAAACATGTGTCATGAGTAGTCCTATCAACTGCAGATGTATTTTAAATTCCTTAAATTTTATAACGTTTAATCTATTATTTTTACAAAAACTACAGTGATGAAACATATATGGTATGTATAAAAACTCAGTGACAAAATCATCCCGTTTCATCGAAGCATGACACACTATCAAATAGAAACGGGTATACTATCCTCTAAAATATCATTATCAACATTATCACTTAACTGTTTATGAAATACATTAAAATATATTTCACTTTTAATGGATTTATTTTGAGCTGAGTAAAGGGGTAAACAATTTCCGATTATAAAAAACCGCTGGAAGCACACAACTAAAACAAGAAAATAAAGTAGCTGACTTGGCATTACTGAGGCTAATGAGATCTCTAACGATTCATTGCACCATTTTATTGTCTCACACAACAATTAATTTTGCATATAAAGAAATGCACTTCTTGAACACTGGACACATTACCAATGGTTCTAAGAGTGCATTGTTTCCATAGATTGTCCTCTGTTGATCCAAATAAGCAGAAATAATAGTGTTTGACTAGTTTGCTTTCATCCTTCATTTTTGACATTTCTGGCCTTTTGTTGCTGTGTATAATTACGCATCGTTAAACTGTTATAGCTTCATCAAACAGTACCTAGTGTCATTCAAATTTGGCAGATCTCATTAAAATGTTCCAATGCTCTCATACCTACAAAGAAATATGACAATTTTATGCATTTTCAACAAATAAAATGCCCAACAGATTTATACAGCTCTAATTTCTTAGGCGCCATAATCTTGCTACCGTCATTAAAGAGAAGTTATTTTTAAGTGAAACCTTAACCAGTATCCTTCTTTTAGATAATGCTGTTTGTGCTCCATGATTCTAGGTAATCAGAAAGTATATCAACACTGAGCCAATGCAACCCTTTATAACTGCCACATAGAAAACATACCTCAAATAATAGAATCATATATATAAATATGAATTATTCTGTATTGTTATAATACATGTACAACGTAATGCGCTCGAGAGATATTTTAACTGTGTTGGCAATAGTTTCTAAATAACATGACATCAAGATGAGATTCAGCCGACGAAATCACTCAGTCAGAAATGATTGGTATTTTAAATTAACGGCGCTATTGTAGATAACTATTAAGTGTAGTAATTGGGAAAGTGTATTTACGGCTACAAAACAACGCAAGCTACAAGTCATCACATTCTAATTATTAGAGATGGTAGACGCTCAGATTCCTTAAAGTAGAATCAGCTGAAGAAATAATGACCAGACAAGTGCATAATGCATGCTATCTCAGATGCTTACACATGGAACAAACCACAAGAGTAAATCGCAGAATATGTTCTTTGTTCAGCAACGTAAACATCGCGTGCTGCCAGACATGGAATTATTGACGTTTAAGTGAATAATTAAATAATGCACTATTGGATAATAAAGGTGTTTGAATGGTCATCAAGTAAAAAATCTCGAGTTGATTTGAAACAAATTGAACTGCAAATGTTTATTAATATGCCGAAAACGAGAACTGTAGTCACATTTGTTTCAAATAATCGAGCGCACACTCAAAAACATAGTCTGTAATAATAAAAGAATGATAATATAGATAACATGTCAACAAATTAACACTTCAATGTTAAATTGAATATTTAGATATTTACGGTAAAAGATACAACATGTTTGCATATTAACACATAAAGCAAGTTTCGTTTTCTTTTCTAGTTTTTCATTTAATGTGCTTAAAATGTGTCTATCTGGGTATTCACTTATTTTACTTAAAGCAGATCTAGAACTTATAACATTACACTTAACAATATTTAATATGTGTTAACCAACATATATATACCGATAGGAGTTACGTCCATTCCGTTGTAACTTATTTCTATTTTTATATGACATTAACTAGTGAAGCCACTGATCATCATAAAAACATTTTTCTTTGCTGCGACAGCACACACAATTTGCGAACGTGGTATCTATTTGGCTGGTTAACCGTTGGTGTGTTTCGGCTAACTCCATCTTCTTTTATAATTATTTCTTACCTTTTTAAGAGTAGGAGTAAAGTTTCTTTCTTCCAAATATATTCTGATTACTCAATAGAAACGGCATTTTGCATGACACATAAAAGGTTAATATTGCCAATTTTATACCAGAAGTTAACAGCAACTTAATTTTAGTAACCTTAAGTTGAATTCACTCTCTTTCCTTAGGAAATTAATCTGAATCTTTATATCTGCTTCCCTGAGGGGCCCTTCACCATGCATGATTGATGACGCATCAGAACAAATAACAGAAAATAAAATACTTAATATCTGAATAAGAGAAATGTCCACATAAAACGATCGAATTATACTGATTTCAAACACACATAGAATCTTACTGGGTTTCTGCATATCTAATTGCAGATTTGCAGTGAAATATGACCAAAATATCACTGGAGTTTAAAAGATTGATATTTTTGTCATTCTGTGCTTTTTATGCCACCCGCCCCTAACTGTTTTTGGGGTGGCATATAGTTATCGCAGCGTTGTCATGCATATAGGGCTTTTGGTAATACTTGCTACATATGATTAACAACGCATGACGTCGTGTCGCGATTAAAACCAACACCAAGTTCAAGTCAAGGTCACACTTCGAGTCTGTGTCAAATTTCGTGTCATGCCTGTAACTTCACCATGCATATGTGGATTTTATAGATACTTACTAAAAATAACAAACATAGCATGACGACGTGTCGCATGTAACATTCATACTCACTTTTATGGTCAGCATAACATGTCGACATGTCGCACGTAGGACACACACCTGTACTTTGAAGGTCAATGTCTGTTTGAGATTTCGTGTCCGGTCTGTAACGTTTTCACCTATGGATGAATTTCCAAAACACTTAGCTCAATTCATCAGCATGATATGACGATGTGTCGCACATAAGACACACCCCGTACCTCAAAGGTCAAATCACACTTTGAGTTTGTTTGACAACACTTTAAGTCTCTGTGTGATTTCGTGTCCGGTTCTTAACGTTGTCATGCGTGGATGAATTTTAAAAAAAACTTGGCTCATTTGATCAACATGACATGATAAAGTGTCGCGTGTAAGACCCAGAACCTTTACTCAGAGGTCAAAGCCACGCTTTCTATTTGTTAAATATTTCGTGTCGCAAGTAAAACCCACACCCGTACCTCAAAGGTCAAAGGCAAACTTTGATTCTGTGTCAGATTTCGTGTCCGGCCTGTAGCTTTGACATGCATAAATGGATTTTATAGATATTTGCTACAAATGATTAACATAAATGGACGACATGTCGCACGTAACACACAGACTCTCACTTCAAAGGTCAGCATGACTTGACGACGTGTCGCACGCAAGACACACACCCGTACTTCAAAGGTCAAGGTCACAATTTCAATTTGTTTGATATTTCGTGCTTATTATGTAATTTTGTCTTTAACTTGGCTCAGTTGATCAACATGACATGACGACGTGTCACATTAAGACCTAGAACCTTATCTCAAAGGACAAGGTCACACTTTACGTTCGTTTGATAGTTTATATCTGGTCTGTAATTTTGTCTTACATAAAGGGATTTTAAAATATCATGACACAAGTGATCAACATGGCATAATCGTGTGTCACCTCCATTTACCTGTAGAAATACCCAGACCTTTTCATCAGATATTAATGTCTAATTTTTCTCGAAGGTCAAGGTCAGAAATCAATGTAAAATAAACATGATATTGCATGTCTCGTCTGAAACTACAGTCCATTACTCCATACTGGACTTTTCCCAAGAGTTATCCGATCATTGTCATAGTACATTTTGATGATATTGGAGATGACTCCAATAACTGCTCTGTTTTTGCACAAGGATTAACAGATTTGAATATTATTTTACTGCTCTTAGGAAAACGTTTGAATTAAAAATTCTGTAATATTTATAAATATTTCATAATGGTTTATCTTACTTGTATTAACAGTTAATTACACGATATCTAAGCGTGATAACAAGTCTGCATGGCTTAGTTATGACACGCTTTACATCAATGGCAGATTAGTTCGTAATGAGGAGGCGTAGCGGTGCGTTGAGGCTGGACTGAACGTTATATCGGACAACGTCAATGGGCTGACTAGATCCAAATTAGAGGATCCAAATTTTATTAAAATGTTATCGAACTTTGACATTATTTTCCTGTATGAAACTTGGGCTAATGGTAATTCTGATTTTAAAGTGGATGGATAAACACATTTTAAATATTTTCGTAAATTCAAAAATAAAACAGCTAAACGCTGTAGTGGGGGTATTGTTGTTTATATAAAGGACTCTATAAAGCAAGGTATTGAAGTTATACAAAATCATTTGATACATTGATATGGCTGAAATTAAATAAGCATTTTTTTTAACTTTGAACATGGTATTTTTCTTGCAGGTGTTTATATATGGGTCGAAAATTCACCTGCTTATAATGCTTTTAATGAATATTTATTTTCATTATTGCAAAATGATATAAACTATTATGAGCTTCACGGTCGAGTGCTTCTCTGTGGTAACCTGAATGTGCGAGTTGATAACGGTACTAGGCGGGACTATATCGTGTGTGATCGAACAATTGATTTTCTTGATAACGATAGATACTACCAAGATACACCGTTTAACAGAGTGTCTATGGACAAAAACTGTAATGCACATGGGTTGAAACTACTAGATTTGTATGTAATACAGCAGTAATAAAAGAAAGGTGTGATTATGTTTTTACAAGTATCAAATGGAATGATAATTTAAGGGACAATTTAGGCGAGGAGTTATATCTAAATTTCAACTCTAAAATGCAATTACCGATGATGTTGATTTTAACAATAGAGAAATTGTTAATGTTTGTGTTTCATCCTTTTCGGAGTTGATTCATGACGTTGCACAGCCGTTGTTTAGGGAAAATATAATCATGAAAAATGAATCGTGTACTGTTAAGTCGTTTAGCAAAAATGCTGATTGGTTTGATTTCGAATGTGTGTAAGCGAAACTATTATGTACTCATTCATTAAATAAATTTAATAAATATAAAAGTAATGAAAATAGAATAGAAATGTGTAACTTAAAGACGATTTATAGGACACTTATTAAAAAGAAAAAACGCTGTTACAAATATAAAAAATATTAAAGATATTGAAAGATTACGTCATGGTAAACCAAAATATTTTTGAAAGCTTTTTTTCAAATAAAAATAAATCTTGTAAAAGTAATAATATTAGTAATGAAGCTTATTATGATTATTTTTCAAATCTTAATGAGAAGTTGTCAAGCGCAACGAATGATGACGCTGAGACTTTTTGTAATGACTATGATTTTAATTAAACTAATTGTTATTTTGAATAACTGTATATGCCAATTACTGTGTCAGAAATAGAAAATAGTATAAAAAGTTTAAAGAAAAATAAAGCCTTTGCTGCTGACCTACTAATAAATGAATACTTTATTGAATCTTGTGATATATTGGCTTCACATCTTGTTGATATTTTTAACGGTATTTTTAATTCTGGTCACTTTCCTGATAATTGGTCTGAAGCGATTATGGTACCTATTTATAAGAAAAATGACCCGGACGATGTTAATAATTATAGGGGTATAAGCCTAGTAAGTTGTTTATCTATTAAGTGGTATTTTAAATAAACAAATTAATACTTGGATTGAAAATTATAATAATGTGAGTGACGCTCAACTTTGATTAAGACGTGGAATGTCGACTGTTGATGCAATATTTGTACTTAATCAAATTTTACAAAAAGTATTGTTAAATAATAACCGCTTAGCTTGTGCCTTTGTAGACCTAAAGAAAGCTTTTGATAGTATTTATCGGAATAGTTTATGGTTTAAACTTAATCAATCACGTGTTAATGCTAAATGTTACGAATTATTCGTGACATGTATTCAAATGTAAAAGCATGTGTTAGTGGATGTAACTCCTATTCCGAGTTTTTTTTAATGCGCTATCGGTTTAAAAAAAGGGGAAGTAATTTCTCCTCTGTTGTTTTCACTATATTTAGAAGATCTAGAACTGTACTTGTGCGAAGATCCAAACTGTGGCTTGAACCTGGATGACATTACATTTATTTAAAAAAAAATTGCTGATGATATGGTAATATAAGGTAAAAACCCGACTAACCTACAAAATAGTATTAATCTTTTACATAAATATTGTGAAACTTGGGGGTTAGAGGTGAATACTGCTAAAACTAAGATTGTTGTATTTCGAAAAAGGGGTCCTTTAAAGAGCGATGAAAATTGGACTTTTAATAATCAACCTTTAGAAGTTATGAATGATTTTAACTATCTGGACACTGTTTAAACTATACCGGTAACTATCTCTAAATCAGGAAGCATTGGCTGGAAAGGGTCTGAAACATTGAACATTTTACTGGAAAATATTCGTAAATATACATTGAAACCTTAAACTGTCTGTCAGTTGTTTGATGCATTTGTTGGCTCAACTCATTATAACGTCTGCGAAATATGGGAATTTTCTAAATCTAAAGAAATCGAAAGAATACATCTGAAATTTTGTAAATATTTGTATGCAGTGCGCACAAAATAATGCTTATGTATTGACGTTTAACCTTTATTTGCTTGAAAGTTCAAATTAACAGTTATTGAATATTGGCCAAAACTTTGATACGTCCCGCAATAAAGTATTGCGCAATGTCCGTAAATTTCCCGAACAAAGCCTCGAAAACGAGATCGGGAACGAGTCTTCACGATGTTATCCAATGATTGATCGGAAACCCGAAAGCGGTTCGTTGAAAATGGCAAATGTAAACAAAAACAAAAACGTGGCTTAAGGAACCCGATGTTTTTAATAAAGAGGTCATGCAATTAGACACTTTAGACGCGTATATTTCTAAGTTATAAGTGTATATTCATGCTTGGCGTGTGTATTAAAGACAGGAAATTGACGGTAATATGCCAATATAATCCCTTTCAATGTTAAAACTTCAACATGTAATATGGGAGTATATGGAGAATTAGGTAGATATCCCTTATAAATATATTTGTTCGTATGATTAAATACTGGGCTAAAATTGTTAAATCTGAAAACATTATTGTTAAATATTTATATAATTCACTACTAATTGATTGCAATAAAGGTGGTGGTAAGAATTGGGTAAAAGACATCAAATGTCTACTGGAAGATTATGGATTTTCATATATATGGTCAATTACTGATGATGATAATTTGTTAAAATTTCATTTGATTTTTAAAGAGAGAGTTTAGATAATTTTAAACAAAAATGGTTTAATGAAATCGCAAATAGTCGCTCGTTTAGTACTTATACAATATTAAAAACTACTTTTGAATTCAAAAATTATTTAGATATGCTTTCAAGAAAATTAATAATTCCTATGACAAGGTTAAGATTATCATCACATCAGTTAAACATTAAAACCGGTCGTTATGTTCAGAATAGAATGGAACGTAATTTGCGTTATTGTATTTTATGTCACTTAAACGACATAGAAGATGAATATCATTTTGTGCTAATATGTCCTAGTTATCAGACTATTCGTAAAAGTTTCATTAAACCATATTATAACAAACGGCCAAGTTTAATTCATTAAGTTAATAAAAGTAAAAAGATTCAGTTTTATTAAATCTTTGTAAATATTTTTATCAAGCTTTTGGTGTTCGTAAATCCTTGTATAATCAAAATGCATAAATGTTTTCATCCATCTATTTGTGTTGATCTTCTGAAGTATATAATGACAAAGTTTACTAAATAGGTTATTTATATATGTCCAACATCAAAAGAAAATATCTTTTAAAAAAATGTATTTAGATAACGTCATATATCTAATTTAATTAAATCTAACATTATTGATTATTTGTCTATTATGTACGTGTCATGTGTTGCATTTATTATTTGAATTTGTATGTAACGACAAACATTATATGTTTAAATTACTGGATAAAATTATTTGAATTTTGAATATTGAATGAACTAAAAAACTAATATTAACATGCACGAAACGAAACATGTTTGCAGTTAAAATACTTATTTCGGATTATCAAACTTGAGGAAGTAATCTCGGTACCATTATATTTCTTTAAATAATTAAATAATTTTATTTTCGTGCTGCAAAATAGCATTCATTTCATAGGTATTATCTTTCTTTTCGTCTCATCTACACATCATATAACAAAACATAAATAATACATGAACGTTTAAACTTGTACATAGCCATTCTAAAAGAATTATAAGAGACATTTAAAAACATAAAAAATGAATATCAAAACAAAGTACAACTTTTTGACATGATAAAGCTCCATGTAAAATTTTTTTAATCTTGATACTAAAATCTGCAATAAACTAATTTTTTAATTAAAACATACAAATGAGCACTATTGCGCATATTTAAAAACACCTTTAAAAAAACGATTATCGTTTTTGATGAGATCATTTGAGAACTGATTAGCAATATTTTCATGTATGTGGAGATTATTTTTTAAATTGAGTAATTCAAAGCAATGATATGCTAATTATGCTATATAAACATAATTATCAACCAATTACATTATAAAATCTCTTTCTTCCATTAATATGCCTCGCGTAATGTATTGTTGTTATTTAATCACTGGTTTTGATATTTAAGAATCAAGTGAATAGATAAATTGAGTATTCCAATCATACATAATCTTTAAACAATTTTCTTTCTGTGTCCACTGAATTATTTCATAACAAAGACATTAAAAAAAAAAAATGTTTTAGATTACAAAAGAAATGTACTTGAATTTGAAGCTTTTTGAAGGTTCTTTAGTTAAAATATGAAACTGATAAAAATTTATGCTTCAGACTATCAATAAAATAGATAATTCACACACACACTTTAAATTACACATGACTTCCAATAGCACCATGTGTTTATAAACATTTAGGGGCTGAAAAAAATCTGCATTGCATATAGCTGGCTGATATAGCGACATACATGGTATTTCAAATTTGGTACAATAATACGCTGTACATTGGGCACACAGAAAATAAATCCGAATTACATTGTATCTCATTTTCAAATCAAAATGGAAGCAAGATGCAATTGTTATATCTTATATATCTAAATATCATCGTAAAGAGAATTATTTTTTTGCAATAAACGTTAACGTTGTAATAGGTTGGCAAAAATTACAACTAAGGTTTATAAGACCTTAAAATGACCGAAATCGTGGTTTGAGTATTTTTATATAGAACATATAAGGGACATATATGCTGTTATACAATTAAAAACGGAAGCAAGAAGACGTAAACTTATTTTAACTTTTATTTTATCATAATAAAGGTTATATTTTAAACTAAATGACTAGATGTTGTAATAGGCTGGCAATTTAATAATGAAACAGTTATAACGATAAAACTAAAATTATCCTATATGTTTCTATGTAAACTAATACTACGATTTAGCCAGGTAAGTGATAAAATCGGTCGATATCAAGGGGGGTAACATCTCTTGATAAGCTAGTGAAATGTCTGAAATAGTTCCACATGTTTTATATTTATGGATACATCGCTACCTATTCTAAAATATATCGTCATTTTCAGAGGCCGTTTGGGGGACGTGTGACACTTACCTGTGATATTTGTTTATCTTTTTTTATCTAACTTATTCCTCCATAACTGACATGTTAAGCTTTTATTATTTAACAAAATACTTATATGCACCATGATCTGCAGTTGATCTCTTAATAAGATGTTATATTTATATATAGCTATGAGAGGTTTCATTGATACATTATCCTCTCTAAATTATTATAAAACAAATTAGCGAAATCCTCATTGTTTACATAGCACTATGAACTTTTTTTGGCTATTTACTGGATATAATGAAATATCTGGTTTTATAGAATAAAGAACATGCCGGCTCGTTTATACAACTTTCGTCGTCTTTGATACGACACAAATTTGCACTTGGCTGACAGTTCCTGGCGCCGCAATAAATTTGGTTTTCCGAATAAATCTTATTTTCAGTTCCACGTCAAGAAATTCAATGTATGACAGCAGCCCATGCTAACTCATTCCGTATATTTTAAAAGCTGTAATAAAGACGTATGTAATGATGTGTTCATATGCATGTAAAACAACCACACACACATCATCATCATCAAGTACTTTGATCATGCCTGTAGTAACAAAAATGTTAAATATTGTCTGACATGTAGCAGGCATATATGACTCAGTAAGATATGTGCACAACTGACGTACCGACATGTTCTATTTCGCAATATGTGCAGGCTTTAAGCATTTATGTAGTAAATATTGAATTATCTAATTAACAAATCTCTGATTTATTTTCACGTATCTGCTCTGATCATGTATATATTAAATGAAGGAAATCAAAGTTGTGAAAATATTCTACGACAAATCCAAGTTAGTTGATTAGAAGCCACACTACATCAATTCGAAAATGTTTTATGCCACAGAGAGTAAAGAAAATAAGAAAAAAACCTTAAAAAACCCACAACAATACATAAGCCAAACAACATCACTGATTTAATATTTAAACAATCTAAATTGTCATGTACGATATTTTGATAACTAAATAATTACCATTGTTTTCATATAAAACACTTAGAACAACCCCACCACAATAATATTCTATAATATTACCTAATAATAAAGTTCATTCAATACCTTGTCATCATAGCTAACTAAAGCCCACACATGTTTAAATGGAAATGTCCATGCCATGAGTGAAACAATTTCCAAGAAGATAATTAAATACATACCGAAATGCAAATTCAGTTATATTCTTGCGTTGAACAATATACATGGGTCTAGATAAAATGAAGGTACAGTACACTGTATACACACTTGCCTAAATACACGTGAAAAACGTGTCGTGTATTCCGCAACCGTAATTTTTCGATGTGTTATATAAATAGTGTAACTATAAAAGTTTTCTCCGAATTCAATATTCGAGCATGATGAACAAGTTCATGAATGGAATACATGTTCGTGACATCGAAGTGATTAAACGTTGTCGTTAAGTATGTATTTTACTCATATATTCACATGCAATCGATATATGTAAGGTAAACGTATATTTTACGTCAATTGTGTAAATAATTCTCACAACTTAGAGAAATCCCAGTCGAAGTATTTCTGGGTAGAATCAGTAATAAGCATATGTGGATAAAGTTACTTGTTCAAGAACGCTACACACAGTTGTAGATCGAACCAACAATCCTCCTGACATGGGTCCGATGCTCTACCACGTGATCAAGTTCTGCGTTATAAAGCAATGCTGGTAGGTAGTGTACGTTAGGATTTACCCTTACACTCATACATACTCCATGTATATCCGTCATTAATTATCGGTGTCAGAACATAAAGATTAATATTACTGTTTTTAAACCGATACAAAGATATTATTGCATCGGCATCACATCGAACTGATGAATAGTTGCACGGAAAAGGCATTTAAACGTCCGAACATATTCACGAAGATTAATGAATACCGGGTAAAACCTTATGAACAATAAGCAATATATACTTAAAGTCCTCATTATATCATTTAAAACAGTATTTTATACATTTTCGTGCACCCCCACTCCCCACAAAAAATAAACAAAAACAAGCAAATTCAGTGAATTTATGTCCCCGGCCTTTTTCAAAAGATACCAAATTATACAATTAGTTTCATATGGAAGCATTTGAAAGTATCTGAGATCATACAATATTAAAATCATTATAGTGAATAAAAAGGCCAATACATTCTGTCCTTGTGATGAGTTCATCCATTATGGGCAAGTTACCAAAACATGAAGCTCGTTTAAGGAATCCCCAGCGTTTTACATGACTTGCTTTTAGATGTAAACCAACACAGGTTTGATAGAAAAATAAAAAGAGACAAACATATTATGAAAATGAAGAAAACTTATTGTTACTGGTTAAATTAATACATGCATTGTATACGTAATAAATAACTAGCGATATCCCGTTCATGGTTTTGAGCCTTAGTGTGAAGCGCGTGGTCTAGTGGTAGAGCACCGAATCCATGATCGGAGGGTCGTTGGTTTAATTCTCCGCCACGGCTGTGTGTGGTGTCCTTGAGCAAGACACTTTTTTCCGCATATGCTTATTATTGGTTCTACCCAGGAATACTTCGAGCGTGATTCGTCTTATTTCTATGACATTTTTCACAATTGAAGTAAAATAAATCAGTTTAAACTTTAATAACAATTATAAAACTTTCTCCTTATGAGACTGGTGTTCCA
The DNA here is from genome assembly GCA_029582155.1 of Panopea generosa. Lineage (NCBI taxonomy): Eukaryota > Metazoa > Mollusca > Bivalvia > Adapedonta > Hiatellidae > Panopea > Panopea generosa. The sequence continues at coordinate 5,937,750 of CM055909.1, forward strand.
GACCCCTGTCCATTGATTTTCTGCCATGACAGTAGATTCGTCTGCAATCAACCATGTTATCTATTATTATTCTGTCATTAACGACTGTGTAAACACATATTTTCTTGTCATTCATACATAGGGAAGCATCACTTCCCCTGTCTTTTACCATTAGCTTATACGTTCGACTACGTTGCTTCTTAAAATACGTGCATGTCAAGGGGAGATAAATGGTAGTTTTTACATCATTTTCATCAGGATTTGTACATGTAAAACAAAGGTTTATACACGTGTAAATGACATTTCAACACCTTTGTGTTAAAACAACTCAAGCTATGACTTGGTATCAGACTGTAGGAATGTCTATATTTTGACGAAACAATATCGTTGTTTTGTCATTAGCTTCAGCGAATCATTTAATGCAATATGTCTTGTCAGTAGCTTAAGCGAACCATTTAATGCATTATGTCTTGTCAGTAGCTTAAGCGAACCGTTTAATGCATTATGTCTTGTCAGTAGTTTAAGTGAACCGTTGAAAGCATTATGTCTTGCCACTAGCTTAAGCGAACCGTTGAATGCATTATGTCTTGTCAGTAGTTTAAGCGAATCGTTTAATGCATTATGTCTTGTCAGTAGTTTAAGCGAACCGTTTAATGCATTATGTCTTGTCAGTAGCTTAAGCGAACCGTTGAATGCATTATGTCTTGTCATCAGCTTCAGTGAATTGTTTAATGCAATATGTCTTGTCAGTAGCTTAAGCGAACCATTTAATGCAATATATCTTTCCAGTAGTTTAAGTGAACCGTTTAATGCAATATGTCATGTCAGTAGTTAAAGCGAACAGTTAAAAGCAATATGTCTTGCCAGTAGCTTAAGTGAACCGTTGAATGCATTATGTCTTGTCAGTAGCTTCAGCGAATCGTTTAATGCAATGTCTTGTCAGTGCTTAAGGTAACCATTAAACCCAATATTTGTTGTCAGTAGATTAAGCGAACCATTTAATGCAATATGTCTTGTCAGCAGTTAAAACAAACCGTTGAATACTTTATAACTTGTCAGTAGCTTAAGCGAATCATTTAATGCAATATGTCTTGTCAGTAGTTAAAACAAACCATTGAATGCTTTATAACTTGTCAGTAGCTTAAGCAAATTGTTAAATGTAATATGTCTTGTCAGTAGCTTAAGCAAATTGTTTAATCCAACATGTCTTGTCCGTTGCTTAAGCGAATTGTTTAATGCAATATGTCTTGTCACTAGCAAAAGTGAACCGATGAATGCATTATGTCTTGTCAGTAGCTTCAGCGAATCATTTTATGACATATGTATTGTCACTAGCATAAGCAAACGTTGAATGCAATATGTCTTGTCAGTAGTTTAAGCGAACCGTTTAACGCAATATTTGTTGTCAGTAGTTTAAGCAAACTATTTGATGCAATATGTCTTGTAATTAGGTTTAGCGAATTGTTTTATGCAATATGTCTTGTCAGTAGCTTAAGCAAATCGTTAAATGCAATATGCCTTGTCACTAGCATAAGCGAAGCGTTAAATGCATTATGTCTTGTCAGTAGTTTAAGCGAACCGTTGAATGCATTATGTCTTGTCACTAGCTTAAGCGAACCATTGAATGCATTATGTCTTGTAATTAGCGTCAGCAAATTGTTTAATGCAATATGTCTTGTCAGTATCTTAAGCGAACCGTTTAATGCATTATGTCTTGTCAGTAGCTTCAGCGGATCTTTTAATGCAATATTTCTTGTCAGTAGCTTAAGCGAACCGTTTAATGCAATGTGTCTTGTCAGTAGTTTAAGCGAATCGTTTATTGCATTATGTCTTGTCAGTAGTTTAAGCGAATCATTTATTGCATTATGTCTTGCCAGTAGCTTAAGTGAATCGTTTATTGCATTATGTCTTGTAAGTAGCTTCAGCGAATCTTTTAATGCAATATGTCTTGCCAGTAGCTTAAGCAAACCGTTTAATGCAATATGTATTTTAGTAGTTTAAGCAAACTGTTTAATGCAATATGTCTTGTCAGTAGTTTAAGCGAACCGTTTTATGCAATATGTCTTGCAAATAGCTTAAGCGAACTGTTAAATGCATTATGTCTTGTCAGTAGCTTCAGCGAATCATTTAACGCAATATGTCTTGTCAGTGCTTAAGGTAACCGTTAATCCCAATATTTGTTGTCAGTAGTTTAAGCGAACTATTTAATGCAATATGTCTTGTCAGTAGTCAAAACAAATCGTTGAATGCTTTATAACTTGTCAGTAGCTTAAGCGATCCATTTAATGCAATATGTCTTGTCAGTAGTTAAAACAAACCATTGAATGCTTTATAACTTGTCAGTAGCTTAAGTAAAGTGTTAAATGTAATATGTCTTGTCAGTAGCTTAAGCAAATTGTTTAATCCAACATGTCTTGTCCGTTGCTTAAGCGAAATGTTTAATGCAATATGTCTTGTCACTAGCATAAACGAACCGTTGAATGCATTATGTCTTGTCAGTAGCTTCAGCGAATTGTTTAATGCAATATGTCTTGTCACTAGCATAAGCGAACCGTTATATGCAATATGTCTTGTCAGTAGTTTAAGCGAACCGTTTAACGCAATATGTGTTGTCAGTAGTTTAAGCAAACCATTTATTGCAATATGTCTTGTGTGTAGCTTAACCGAACCACTTAATGCAAAAGGTTTTGTCTGTAGCTTAAGCAAACCGTTTAATGCAATTTGTCATGTCAGTAGCTTAAGCAAACCGTTTGATGCAATATGTCCTGTCAGAAGATTAAGCGAACCATTTAATGCAATATGTCCTATCAGTAGTTTAAGTGAACCGTTTAATGCAATATGTCTTGTCAGTAGTTTAAGCAAACCGGTTAAATGCAATATGTCTTCTCAGTAGTTTAAGCAAACTGTTTAATGCAATATGTCTTGTCAGTAGTTTAAGCAAACCGTTTAAGTAAACCGTTTAATGCAATATGTCTTGTCAGTAGTTTAAGCAAACCGTATTATGCAGTATGTCTTGTCAGAAGTTTAAACGAACCGTTGAATGCGTTATGTCTTGTCAGTAGTTTAAGCGAACCGTTTAATGCAATATGTATTGTTAATAGTTTAAGCAAACCATTTAACAGAATATGTCTTGTCAGTAGTTTAAGGGAATCGTTTAATGCATTATAACTTGTCAGTAGCTTAATCGGACCACTTAATGCAATATGTCTTGTCTGTAGCTTAAGCAAACCGCTTAATTCAATATGTCATGTGAGTAGCTTAAGCGGACCGTTTAATGCAATATGTCCTGTCAGAAGTTTAAGCGAACCGTTTAATGCAATGTGTCTTGTCAGTAGCTTAAGCGACCCGTTTAAGGCAAATGAATATTGCCAGTAGCTTAGTAACTTTAACGAACGTTAAATGCAACCAAGTATTATCACAGTTGGATTCAATACAATTTATGCGATCCATTCCCCTTATACATTCCTGGCTTCAACTTATATAATTGTTCATGCTTTAATCATACAAACAGTTAAAGAGCATACCAAAATACAGAGGAAATGGTTAATAATAAGTGAACAGCAACATTTGTTTTTATATAAATATTAAGAAAATATGTTGTTGAACAAAAGATATAGCATTCAAAAGTCACAACAACTACATGCGTATCTGAGCGAATATGTTCATCAGTATCATTTGGTGTCAACTTAAGATCATTGAATCAATATTATATTGTTTAAAACATAGACCATTATCATTCATAATGGAAAAAGGGAAAACGTTATATAGACAAATCTTTAAACTCCACTAAAATTAGTACGCCGTAAAATCACATTTAATCCGTTCCTTTATCCAGTCATTCACTTCAACGTTTGTCATTCACTTCAACGTTTGTCATTCACTTCAACGTTTGTCATTCACTTCAACGTTTCGCTTTGGTATGTGAATTAGGAACACCCGATATTGTTATTAAACACACGTTATGTGAAAGAGAAAACCTATTAAGGTAACTTATCTGCTTTTAATCCAACTTGTCGTTAGTGTGCTTAACAACTGCGCATTATCAGTTGAGGCGGTGCAAAGAAATCTTACTAGACTGTTATTTTACGTAATTAATACACAAATATTCAAACCATTTTATAACAGGTCTGACATGTTTTAAAACTTAATTATTTTGCATCGGTTGTGAAACAAGCTCTTGTAAAACACACAAACTATGCTTAAATTCTTTCGGTGCGAACCTGTACTACACATATGCATATTTGGATAAAGTGCTCAAACAAATCGCACATAGCCGTGGTAAGTGAACGAACTAACAACTCTCAAACTCGGTTCTACCGCTGAACCATGCTTCTTCATCAATACAAAAAGGTGGGTCTTCCGTGACCTAGTGGTCAAAGGTGACGTCTCAAATCTTTTACCTCTCACCGCTAAGGTCATAGGTTTGAGTCCCACTCGTGGTAAAAGCTTTGTGAGAAAGTTTGCCAGTTATTTGTGAAAGGAAGATGGTTTTACTCAGATTCAGTTTAAATTCTTCCTTAACCAATAAAACTGGATGTGCAACATATAACAAAAAAAAACCCATATCTTTGCTACGTTAGACCTCTAAAATGGATCAAATTGTTATCAAAATGGGAAATTTGTTTTTGTCCTTTTTCAATATATTATTTTGGCATATTCAAATAGTGATATCATTTTGGCAATACGGGGTCAGTGAATATATGTAGGCATGCGTAATTAAAAAAAAAATGATTTAAGGCAATTTTATTTTAATTTTGATTTCAATAAAACCCCGAATCCGCTATATTATTTGATTGACCTTTGGACTGGCAGGCAGTCTTTTAAACAACCTATCTATATAAACAACAACTGTCTTACTCACGTGACCTTCGTCATTAAATCAATCAAAGGTCGTCTAGATGTCACCTAGTACTTCGATTCAGGTGTTGTCATTATTTATGGTTTCTTGCAGCCACCGAACTATTTCAATGTTTTCACTAAAATACGATACTCATTTCGCTGCGGCTGTGCTTTCAGTATATACATATGTCAGACATTGTATGAAAAACTAGCAATTGTGTATATGAATTATACTGTTTTGCAGATATTTGTGTTTTAGATTGACAAAACAAGATTCAGTTCCCAACCTTCAAACGTTTAATATTACGTCTCTGCAGCCAGACGCAGTTCTTTTAATTGCAGCTAGTGGACATCAATGTTAAATATGAAAACAATGCAGGGTGTTTATAGGAGAAAAGTGTAGACATTTCTCTTGATAAAAGTGACACATTAATGAAAAAAAGTATTGAAGTTTGCTTTATTTTTTATATCAAATTCGTGTTTAATATGTTATGTTTTATTGTCCTTATCTCAAAAGTCTGGTACCCTGTATCATCATTGTCCTGATGTCCGTCTTCTGATACCCTGCATTATTATTATCCTTATCTCCGTCTTCTGGCAACCTGCTTTATTATTGTCCTTATCTCCGTCTTCTGGTACCCTGCATTATTATTGACCTTATCTCCGTCTTCTGGTACCCTGCATTATTATTGTCCTTACCTCCGTCATCTGGTACCCTGTATTATAATTGTCCTTATCTTAGTCTTCTGGTACCCTGTATTATTATTGTCCTCATCCCCGTCTTCTGGTACCCTGTATTAGTATTTTTGTCCTTATCTCCGTGGTACCTTGTTTTATTGTTTTCTTGCTGCTGTGGTTTCTGCAATGTCATCGAGTATATCTGCCTGTAGTCTAATTTGTTTTATAATTGACACGACACGAGAGCTACTATTGCTCCGCCAACTGGTCACGTGGAGTTGTTTGTCCAAGTAAATACAATGTAATACAATGTAGTGTTTACTTAAAGAGGGTTTGCTTGTCTAAAAAAAACTGCCGTCTAACTTGTTTGATTAACAGCCCGTGTCTGATCAATTAATACATGTGCTTGCTGCCGTATTTATAAGGAAATATTGTGATAGAGATACTTTTATTTATACTATCACGTTTGGCAATGTGACGACGGGGGAAGAGCGAGTTTGTGACCATCCATTTGCTTTACTACTGACTTTTCCAAGGCGGTGAACCATGTTGTCATTTTTTGTGTATGCATGTATTACACTTAATTTAGTTACTCTGTATATAACACTGTGTTACTGTTGTGAAGCCGCTTTGATGACTGTTTCCTTTGAACGCTTCATTATACATTTGGTTTTATATTTTCTTATTCTTCATTTAAATGAGTTATTTGATTTCAAAATACATAGTTGTTTAACATATCAACTGCAGAACGCCGGGACAATAAGCTGCCTTTATGTCAGCATCATATTATATTGTAATATAATATAACCCAACGTCACTTATATAAGCTAAGTATCGTGTTCAAATGTTGAATATTAACAAGTTCTGGTAGAGCATGCTACTGACAGAGTATTGTATTGTTTTTGAAAATATATAAATCCGGTCATAAACAACTCGATAATGTGTGCATGTACCAGAAAGGTTGATTATTTGGTTACTATTAATGTGACGAAATCATTAAAGTTCTCTGCAATATTAAAGTAACAAAACACAGTTTTTGTAAGATTTTATAAAAACATCAATAAAGAGAGTCTAATTGTGGTAATGTCTATACGCGGAAATACCTAAAATATTTACTTGCATTACAAGCATTTTTTATATTATGAATTGATGCTATTATAACAGAAAACTCCTTTTTTAAATTACATAACGGACAAATAAAGTGCAAAGAACTACAAATAATACAAACGTGCAGACAGGCGTTGTTATTCAAAATGCAATCAAAATGGCAAATCGACAAAAACAGCCAGTAGCAGACACATTCATTGTTAAAAAACAACTCGGTTCAAAATAAATCTTAGCGTAGGACGCTGTTTTTACTTTATTTATGTAATAAACTTTGTTCCTATAAAGAATGGGTTTGTCAGAATAGAAAAGATAATAGAACAAAGTAAAATGTCGTAGAAATACAGTATATATTTCATTCTCCAGCGGTTTTGTACAGCATAGGTTATAGCTACAAGCATCACCATTTACATTAATATATATGAACACGTATATCGTACAAAAATAAACTATATTTAGCCAGAAATACAACTCAATGGTCAATTTAGATTCGAGTGCATAAATAATTAAATTGTTAGTCAGAAATACAACGTATAATGATTTATTCACATTGGAATGCAAAATAAATTAGATTGTTAGCCAAAAATACAAACAAATGGTCAATTTAGATTTGAATGCATGATAAATTAAATTATTTGTCAGAAGTACAACACATTTTGGTCAATTCACATTGGAATACAAATTGAATTAAATTGTTAGCCAAAATTACATCGTATTATGGTCAATTCACATTTGCATGCATAATAAATTGAATTGATCGCCAGAAATACATCGTATTATGGTCAATTAAGATTCGAATGCATAATAAATCAATTTGTTAGCCAGAAATGCAGCTGAATGGTTAATTTAGATTGTAATGCATAATAAATTATTAGCAAGAAATACATCTCAATTATCAATCCACAAGCCCAGACCAACATTTACATGGATGATATTATATCTGCAAATATCTCGATAAAACCTAGAAAATGAGTTAAAATATAAGCAGAAAACTGTTTTCCGTACTGAAACTACACCAGTGTTCTTGGATGTAATACTTTAAACACGATTCGTCCAATCATTATTCTGTCATATTTGTTAATTAAGATAACATTTTTTCCGTAGTATATGGAACCATTATCGGTTCTGAATATAGATATTCTTGTACTCCTTTTATCAAATTTAGACAATCCGAAAAATTAATAACAGTAAACGTGAACTTTTCAGTTATTAACGCTGAAAATATGTAATTTATACGAATATGTACCGACATAAACAAACATACAACATGTGACCTGCCATATCTACATAAACTCATTGTACCATTACACAGTTCAAGGAAGAGTGTTATATGGATTAGTATGATAAATGGGTAACAATACATATCAGTAGGAATGCCAGCGACTCGCGGAGTAATATTTGTTAAAATCACGTGAACACAAAACATAGTCCCGACCTCGGAAGAAATATAGCTGCGTTCTGAGGTCGTGGCGTTTCTTCTATATGCAATGCACTTAGGAGCGCGATATGTACCTCGAGAAGTTGTGATTTGCCCGACTAAACATCGTGCAAAAACTTGATGTCGTTGATATCACCTGACTGCTCCGAATAGCATGTTTATTTACTAACACTGTTGCTTCCATTCGTAACAGTATTCAATATCAATGCGAAATTTGGAAATCGCATAGAGGGGTTATAACATTTTATAGATATACAATTATCATTCACGTACTATATCAAACATTGAAATATTTGAAACGTCCACATATTTTTTAAAACACTTATCTGTACATTTTGTATATTTAACACACATACTTTGAACTCTTGGTATTACATTTGCAGTACCGCAGCTATCGTACAATTAAAGTTTACCAGCAGATAACATTCATTTTATGCCTACGCTCGCGAATCTCATTATTGACAATGATGTTGAAAAACAATTGTGGTGCGTCTGGCCTACTTAAAGCCAAGCGTAAAATTGAATGGAACGTTCTATAGAACTGCAACATATGCCGAAAACAGCTAGTTGAAATGATTTGTAGCTAGGTCAATAGTGTGCTATTCTTGCATTAATGAGTTAATAACATTGCAGAATAGCTTTCTATATATCCGATCCGATCAAAACTATTTTGTTTTCCAGTTTCTAATTTAATACTATTTTATTTAAAACATCCGTTCCCTCCTAGTAATGCTTAGGCTACCTGAGGTAAAATTGTAAATCCCGCTCGCCGAATTGGTGACATTAAGGTGGCTATATCATAAGCATCCTAGAAACATTGAAATCAAATGGAATGCGCACAAAACTAAGTAACTAATAGTCATATGACCCATTTTGTATCCCGATTATCTTTTATTGTAAATGGATATTGCACAAAAAATATATCTGTATGTAATGACGCCCTGCCTTAAGCCACAAGTGACTGTGAAATATCTTTCCCAACATCACTAATCGTTATTTATTTAGCCTGTATATAACGATCTTTTGTACAGTTTTACAATAATTATTAACCTTTTGTTTAGGGGTTGACCAAACCTCACTCTTCCCCGCTTGTCGCCACTTCACAATACGAGTCAACACGTGCATTGTTATAAATGTGATGTGATATGAGTAGCCATATCAACTACATTTTTTTATTGAATACATTTTGTTGATCTGAACTGTTTTGATAAAACATATATGTTATGTATAGAAACTCAGTGACACTAGCATCCCATTTAACTGCCGCATGACACTTTCTAATAGCAATAGGTATGCTATCATCTAAAATATCATTATCAACAGTATTACTAAACTGTTTATAATAAACATTTAAATACATCCCGTTTTAAAACATTAAAATACACCCCACTTGAAATACATTAAAAACCATCTAACCATAACAAAATTAAAATATATCCCACTTAGAATACATTAAAAATCGTCCGACTTGAAATACATTAAAAAACACCCCACTTTAAAAACATTAAAATACACGAGAAAAATAGTGTGCAAATTTAACATGTTCCCAGATAGAGAGATGGTGCGGAGAAAACGATTTAAGGTTGAAGTAAGTGATTTTTACATGCACGAACAATTCCCCCGTGAAGTTGTCCAAAAGCAACGCTTATATACACCCATGCTTAAGGAGGCAAAACGGGCAGGAAAGAGGGCATGGATCAGTTACGACAGCCTCTACATAAACGGGAAACTAGTGAAACCATAGGAAAGATCCGAGGGTGGACAGAGTGTTTTGGTATGGAACTGTAATGTACTGACAGAAAGTAAAAAAGAAAACTGATTTTCGGAAAATGTTTATGGATAATGATATTATCATTTTGACAGAAACATGGACATGTGAAAAAAGCGACCTTGATTTACCTGGGTATAGTTGTTTTAATTATTTTCGTAAATTTAGGCACAGACGTGCAAAAAGAAACAGTGGTGGTATAGTTATTCATGTAAAAAACTGTATTAAAAATGGCATATCTGTAGCTAAAAATAACCATGTCACTATGCTATGGCTGAAATTAGACAAACTCTTTTTCCAGAACGATTATGATATATATTTATGTGGTGTGTATTTATGGAGTGATGATTCGCCTGCCTCAAATGTAATTGATGCGGACTTGTTTATGTTATTACAGGACGATTTTAACTACTTTGAGTCTTTAGGTCGGGTTTTGATAGCAGGCGACTGTAATGCACCGACTTCTGTAAAAAGTGATCACATACTATTTGATAGATTCATTGACCATATCGATGCGGATGATTATATACCAGATAAACCGTTAGAGCGAATATCACGGGATAGTGTTTTTAACGTCGCAGGGGGTAAACTATTAGACCTTTGTAAGACAACGTCATTAAGAATAGCAAACGGTAGGCTCGGTCAAGATTGTGGTATTGGTGAATATACCTATGTGAATAGAAGCGCTTGCAGCGTTATTGATTATCTTTTATTAAAAGAACGCGATTTTGAAATATTGAGCAACTTTAAAGTAGGTCAAATTACTGAATTCAGTGACCACGCACCGTTAGTATTTACCATATCGGGTAAACGGCACGAGACTCATATTGATATAAATAACTTTGATAAGGTAAAATGGGACAACATTAAGAGGGAGTCATTCAGAAATAATTTAATAGGTAAATTACCTGTATTTAATAACATTTTAGAAAACTATGATCGAAGTGATCGTGACTCGGTGAACAATGTTATATCACAATTTACGAGAACCATGCGTGATGCGGGTGACCCTTTGTTTAAGAAACAATATACTGTAAAACGCGACTTTTCATCGTATAATGCGGATACGTATAAATGGTTTGACACTTCATGTTAACAAGCAAAACATGTGTATCGGAACGCATTGTTTAATTTTAATAGAAATAAATCAGACGAGAATCGAACTTTACTTGCAGATACAAAAGCAAGATTTAAATCATTGGTGAAATAAAAACGAAAAGCATGTATAAATGTAAACAAATGACAGAATTAGGAAATATGAGACATTTAAAACCTCGTGATTTTTTTGCGACGCTTTTCTTCAAAAAAGCATTATTCACCAGATATAAAATTAGAAAATTTTCTTTCTTATTTTTATAACTTATTTAAGGATATAAAAACTAACGACCATAATGAAGCGAACATTTTTAATGATTCTCATGATTTTAATGATAATGATCCACGTTTTGAAGAACTAGATAGAAAAATATCTATATCAGAAGTGGAATCCGTCATTAAATAATTGAGTAGAAATAAGGCTACATTTGATGATATATTAAATGATTTTTTTATTTCGTCATGTGACATATTATCTGCACATATAACAGACATTTTTAATATAATTTTTAATTCAGGAATTTTTCCAGAGGATTGGACCAATGGGGTTATTATACCATTACACAAAAAGGGCGATAAGGATAACGTTGACAATTATAGGGGAATTACTCTTGTAAGCAGCATGGGGAAACTTTTTATGAGTGTGTTAAATAAGCGTATCAGTAATTGGTGCGAACGCAACAATATTATTTCTGATGCTCAGTTTGGGTTCAGAAAAGGAAAATCAACAGTTGACGTTGCCCTTATACTGCAAAATATCGTGGAACAATTTCTAAATGATAAAAAACGTTTTTATTGTGCATTTATAGACTTAAAAAAAGCTTTAGATTCACTTAATATAAATGCATTATGGTTAAAGTTATACAGGCTGGGTATCAATGGTGAAATGTTAAGAATTATTCAAGCAATTGACAACATCGTGAAATCTTGTGTCAAACACTGTGGAAGGTTCTCAGACATATTTGATATTGAGATTGGCCTTAAACAAGGGGAGATAATCTCGCCGATAATGTTTGCACTATTTATTGAAGACCTGGATGCTTTATTTGCAAAATAGTTCAGAAAATGTGTTAATAGTCAATAGTTACTGTGAAGAATGCGGTCTTGAGGTGAATACATATAAAACTAAAGTTGTCGTTTTTAGAAAAAGGGGTAAAGTAAAGGAAAATGAGAAATGGTATTATAATGGTTTCTTACTTGAAGTAGTTAATGACTTTAATTATTTGGGTATTATTTTTAATTATACGGGGTCTTTTTGTCTAAACCAGCATGCTATTTGTGGCAAAGCTCTTAAAGCGATGAATGTATTAATATCCAATATTAAAAAATATGAGTTAAGCTCTAAATCATCACTTCAATTGTTTGACGCATTTGTGGCCTCAATTCTAAATTATGGTTGCGAAGTGTTGGGTGAAACTTAATATAAAGAAATAGAAAGAATCCACTTACGCTTTTGCAAACACATCCTGGGGGTAAAAAACAACTACAAGTAATGCAGGTGTTTGCAGAGAATAAGGACGATACCCATTAGATATTGGCAGATTTGTTAGGATTATTAACTATTGGCTAAAAATAATTAACACTGATAATATCATTTTGAGGACTGTTTACGAACGCGCACTTGCAGAAAGTGAAAAGGGGTTAAAAAACTGGGTGACAATTATTAAATATTTGTTGAACACACATGGCTTTATGTACATATGGAATGAACCGTTAAATATCAACAATCACGGCGCATTTTTGTCTTTGTTCAGACATCACTTGGTGGATTAATTTACTCAAAATTGGATGGCTGACCTTCATAGTAACATAGTACTGGTTTTATATAAAGAAGTTAAGTTACAGTTTGGTTACGCTAACTATCTTAATCTATTTAGTATAAGACGTCTTCGTATTGCATTTGCTAGGTTACGGTTGTCATCAAACATCTCAAGGACTGAAACCGGCAGATACGCAAGAATACGATTAGAGAACATTTTTGTCAAATATGTAATTCTAATGATATAGAAGACGAATTTCATTTTATTCTAATTTGTTCTGCATATAATGTCATAAGAGCCAAATTTATTCGCAGTTTTTATATACGTCATCCAAATTTGTTTAAATTTATAGCACTGCTGCAGTCAATAAATACATTTGAACTTTGTATATATATATATATATATATATATATATATTTGTAACGAAAAACTGTAACAGTTTAAGTTAATAAAATATTTTTTTCTTCTTCATTAAAATACATCCCACTTTAAATACATTTAATGCATCGCACTTTAAATACATTAAATGCATCCCACTTTAAACACATTAAAATACGTCTCACTTCAAATACATTAAAATTTTCTCACTTTAAATGCAATAAAATACACCGCACTTTAATTGCTTTTATTTTAAGCTGAGCAAAGAATTTTTTTTTATTTTTGATTATTTAATACATTAGAAGCACACATCTGAAACAAGAAAATAAAGTAGCAGACTGGGTATCATTGTGTCTATTCATGAAGAGTAATGAAATAATACACATAGCTAACATCTACTTGCGCCATTTTACCGTCTCAAGTTACTTTGGAACTGTTGTACATATAGAGAAATAAACTTCTGGAACACTGAACACATTACTAGTGATTATAAAAGTGTCTTATTTTTATAAAAAGTCCTCTGTTGGTCAAAATATGCAGAAATTACATGTTGGTAACTAGCTTGCTTTTTCACTATTTTAGTGGTTTTACGACACCCTTCATTTTTGCCAATTCTGCCCTTTTGTTGCTACGCATCGTTAAACAGTTATAGTTTCATCAAACAGTACATAATGTCATTCAAATTTTGGAAAACTCATGAAAAAATTCCAATGTGCTCATGCCTTCAAAGAAATATGACAATTTTATGCATTTTCAACAAATATAATGCGCAACAGATTTACACAACTCTATTTTTTTAGGCGCCATAATCTTGCTACCGTCATGTAAGAGAAATAGTTCTTAAGAGAAACCTAACCAGTATCCTACATTTTAAATTATACTGTTTGCGCTCCATGATTCCAAGCAATCAGAAATTATAACAAAACTAAGCCAATGTACGGGCCGATCTTTTATATCTACTTCATAGCAAACATACCTCAAATAACAGAATGATATATAAAAATACAAATTAATCGGTATTGCTATAATACAACGTTATGCGCTCAAGGGATATTTTAACTGTGTCGGCAATAGTTTCTAAATAACATGACTATAGTAACATGCCATCAAGATGAGATTCAGCCGACGAAATCACTCAGTCAGAAATGATTGGTATTTTAAATTGACGGCACAATTGTAGATAACTATTACGTGTAGTAATTGGGAATGTGTATTTACGGCTACAAAATAACGCAAGTTACAAGTCATCACATTCTAATTATTAGAGATGGTAGACGCTCCGGATTCCTTAAAGTAGAATCAGCTGAAGAAATAATGACCAGACAAGTAAATAATGCATGCTATCTCAGATGCTTAGACATGGAACAAACCACAAGAGTAAATCGCAGACATATGTTCTTTGTTAATCAAATAGTTTATCAACGTTATATTGGCGTAAACATCGTGTGCTGCCAGACATGGAATTAATGAGCCTTAAGTTAATATCTAAATAAAAGCACTTTTGGGTAACACAGCTGTTTGTATGGTCATCGAGTAAAAAATCTCAAATTGATTTGAAGCGAATTGAACTGCAAATGAGTATAACTATGCCGAAAACGAAAACAATTGTCACATTTGTTTCAAATAATAAAGCGCACACTACAAAAATATACGCTGGAATTATAAAAAAAATAAATCTGATAATAAAGAACATGTCAACAATTTAATGTTTAACTTAAGATTTAAACATTTACGATAAAAAGAAAACACACACAATATGTTTGTATAGAAACACATTCGTTATGTTTCGTTTTCTAGGTTTTCATTTAATGTGCTTTGAGTGTGTATATCCGGCCACATCACTATCGAGTCAGTATATTTGTACTGGTGTTACCAAGTTACCTGCACGTTGGAAAAGTGTCATTGAAAACAAGGAATGTTATATTGAAGGAATGTCATATAGTCTGTCATAAACATGTATACAGTCTTTATTCAATATGTCTGATTAAATACTCGTATTAGAAAACGTCAAAATAAAGATTGTAGAGGAGATAGAAATGCATAACTGTTGGCAAAATATCGCTGACAATGTCAGGCTATATTTCAAAGTATTTCATTATGATTCACTTATTTAAAGCGTATATAATGCTTATAACATTACATTTAAATAAAATGATATGTATGTATATACTATACCGATAGGAGTTACGTCCCTTCCATTATTACTAGCTAACTTATTTCTGTCTCCTCTATTATATTATAATATGACTATTGAAACCACTAAATGAATCATAAAACCTTTTTTCTTTGCTACGACAGTACACACTGTTGCGGTTGTGATATCTATTTGGCTGGTTAACTGTTGCTGTGTTTCCGCTAACTTTACTTTCTTTTATAATAATTTCTTACTTTTTAAGTGAATAGTGAGTGGAGCATACAATCATAATCAAATATATGAGGTCATGAGCAGACAAGTTAAAGGCAGTATGACATTATTTTTAATAGATTCTCATTTTTCTGTGATTTCTGTACTCGTCAGATGTCACACAGTTATTCCACGTAGATCAAATATCAATTAAAATGGAACAAGAAGAGTAGTATCTTTTTTTCCAAATATATTTCTATTATTCGTTAAATACTGCACTTTGCACGACAGATACGATGTTAATATTACCAATTTTAACAACAACTTAATTTTAATAACATTAAGTTAAATTCACTCTTTTTCCTTAGGAAATTAATCTGAATCTTAACATTTACTTTCCCTTAGGGAAAACTGCACCGTGTTTAACTGAGATAAACTCCTATCATTTACATTAGTACAAGATCGTTAACCCAGCGCCGCTCCCAAAAGGCTGATAGATACATTGATAACATGAATGTTTAATGTGCTTTTAATTCCATTTTAAATTGTGTCATTTTTTTTTAAATCAATGTTTTCATCAATGATTTCTCTCCTAATGAACGCTATCAGTTTCTGAAGATATATTCTAGATAGCTGGGACAACTTATCTTTATATCGTCTTACTTTATAACGTTAGGAGGTAGAAAAGAGTGAGGTTGGGTACACATACTAACGAGGTATAAGTTGTCAGGCAGCAGTTACTCTCCATACCAAGTGGACAATTCATGTTGTCACCTCGTCAGTATATTTGTACTGGTGTTGCTAAGTTACCTGCATATTGGAAAAGTGTCATTGAAAACAAGGAATGCTATATTGAAGGAATGTCAACATGTTAGTCTGTTATAAACATTTATTCAGTCTTTATTCAATATGTCTGATTAAATACTAAATGACCCTTGTAAAAGCTGAATATGTACTGTTGTCATGGTTGTATACTTAGTGCTGTTTTTTTTTTATAATGCAACTGCGTTTAATTTAATCATTGTTATAAATTGTCTTTATATATCATTTTATTGATAATCACTATTTGCTCAAATAGATAAAGAAGTATCCATTAAAGAAGTAACATTTTATTAAGATGTTTATTTTTCAAGTTTATATACTACTATTGTGTAAAAACGACCCTTTCCTATTTGAATACGAGATAGGTAGAGAACACAATGTCGATGTCTTATATAATGTAGTCTAAACTTTTCAAATGATATTGATGAAATTCAAATAAAATATTTTCTTGGTAAACTTTCGATCATAATTATAAGTACGTATTTGTAATTTTATTGACATAGTTATTAGTTTATTAACATAGTCAATCATTTATTGACATAGTTAATAGTTTATTGACATAGTTAATAGTTTATTAACATAGTTAATAGTTCATTGACATAATTAATACTTGATTAACGATAAAAAACACAAACTTTACAACTCTGATTTGATATACCACAAAAAAAACAATGACGTAATTACTTTCTGTGTTTCTGCAAGATAAACATAACTCGCCGATAAACAATTTTATTTTACCTCTATATTTCAGTAGATAAAATAGAATGGTTGATAAAGATTTCATTCATATTCGATATTATACAGAAGCTTAAATATATTGGAAATATGAGAAAAGTAAAAAGAGAAAAAATATATTGATTGGCCTGTTTCATGGTTTGGATCTTTTACGACTCATTCTGAAATTCTGATAAAATTAATTCTCATAAAAACAGCGAATCAAGCCCATGGGGCAGTTTTTATTATTTTCGAGTCTTCTTATACACATATTGAATATGTTTGGTAGTATGTCTTAACGTAAAATTTGATATAAAAGTGACTTTGTATTTTTATAATATGGACCACCATTTGGTGGTTGAAATTAAACAAATGTATTTTTATTGTACCTAGAGGGTATTTCATTTAGATGTTTATTGAAAAAAGTCCTGATAAAGCGACAAAGGGAATTGAATGACCAACCCTGGGATCTGATCTGAATGCTAAATCATTATTGAATTTGAAAAAAAAATGTATTATGCCAGACTTTGCCAAACAATGCATAATTTTCGCCAACGAGTTTAAAAATTTGAACAAATGAGCATGAGTGTAAAATTCTATTGATCACATAACTCAAATTAATCGAACAAAGCTATGTCTTCCAGGACGCTGTAAAAATACAATTAATTTCAACTCTGTAGTAGTCGGTAGAACGTACCCAGCTCTTACGATTGGGTCTGTTAAAAAGCAGCACATTGGACCACGTTGATCGGTCAGTTGCTTCAGGGAAAATAGTTTAGTCAGCGTTTAATTGCTATGAATTGTGAGATATAATTTCCTGCTCTTTCCATTGGGGTTAATCAACCGGATTCGGGAGATATCATGTTCTAAATATAGACTAGTTTATATACGTCATCACATGGCGTCATCGTTGCAGTAACGTTGTTTGCAATGATTAATTTACGTCGTTTAAAAAGTCTGTCAAGTCGGACAATAGCTCGGTGGTTTACGTACGAGCGCGGAATTATACGAACGGCACCGATAACTGCTTGTGAAAATATCAGATATATCGAATGGATAATATTCACTCACAGGCCTTAAGTTATGTGATAAAAAAAAGTTAATTGTATTGTAACTTAGTTCGTGAACAATCTAATGATAACTGTTCTTGTTGATCGCCAGATATTTGATATTAAAACATAATAACAAATAGAAACCTTCTTTTAGCAACCGGGCAGAAATTTATATATAGTTTATTTCAGTGCCATAAACCACTTTAAATTGTCCGAAATAGCGTTTTACTCTTTTAATGCGTCAAACTCCTTGTACTCATGACCTCTTGTGAACTCCATACTTTTATTACAAACGTATACTATGTATTGCCTTATGTATGTTATAAACTGTCTCCTTACATTATAAATACCATTAAAATCCTAAGCAGCTTCAGTCTAAAGACAGTTTGCGTTTTAAAAGCTTCCTATGAAATGGCGGTCTGGGATTGTTATCAAATCTTATATTTTATGCAAATAATAGTTAAGAGCGGTTAAACATACGAAACTAGTTTAAACATATTGCAGAAACGTGTGTTTAATCATCATGGAGAAAATAGCCTGGCACAAATGTTCACCATAGTGAGACAAAGTGTCGTTTGAAATACAAAGCCCCATAACTCAAATGTCGAGGTCACACTTAGAGGTTCAATGTCCGCTCCAAATTTGAAACAACTAGCCACATTTTGAGAGACACCCAGGTCCTTAGCTCCAAGGTCAATATCAAACTTAGAGGTTAAAGTTAAGAAATAGGTAAAAATATTTTTGAACCGGCCCATAACTTGTAAACTACAATATATATTTTGAAATAACATGGCACAAAGTTGCGCCGTAACAAGATGACGTGCCGCTAGTTTGTAGCTCAAATGTCAATGTCACAATTACAGGCTAAAAGTCAGAAATAGTTTCTTTTCCATATCTTGTAAACCACCTGGCATATTTTGAAATAACATGGCATAACTAGTGACCATAATGGGATGACAACTAGAACATAAAACCAAGGTCCGTAGATTAAAAATCAAGGCCATACTTAGATGTTCAAGGTCAGAAATATTTTATAAATGTTTGTGTCGGCTTCATAACATGATATGCCACAAATGTTCATCACAATCAGATAACAGGTCATGCACAAGACCCAGACCAAGGGTCATAACTCTAAGGTCGTAATAAGACTATAATTCTAACGTAGGCGTATTTGAATAGCATCGATTGCATGTTAAAATAAATCGTCTGTTTCTATCACAGAACAAAACGTCTAGACAGACTCTGAGTTAACATATTTACATTGTTATGGTTCCACCTATTTCTCAAATATTGCAGGTTTTCTATAGAAACTGCTTCCGATTATAACAGAATACATAATACAAATTGCAATGTGTTTCATCAAGTTGAGAGATAAGACCGCACCTAATGAGCGGTGTACCACTCGGGGCGTCCAGCGTGTGCACTTCAAGCGTAAAGATAACTGATATATTTAGAAGCATCACGACTTGGTAATTATAAGCTTATAGTGAAAGCTTTACTTGTCATTTCAGTCTTGTAAACAGGCGTACGGCGTGGCGATGATAGCGATTATATGAGTGTTGTTTCGTTTGCATTTATATTAAAAAAAATTAATAAAATAACACATCATGTAGCAGTGCAGTCGTACACACTCGACAAATTCTGTCTTTCTTCGCTATTAGGGTATTCTGCAAGTTGGTCCGAATGGTGGCATTGTTGTTTAAATTGATCGTTATCATAACAGACGATTGCTCTTTTCCCTATAATGGATATCTTGATATAACTTGTTGATTATTAGATTGTTAGTCGACCGGGAGATCGCTCAACTCTATTTATTACGGATTCCGGATGACGTCACTGGAGTGACGTAGTTTAAGGAGCAGTAGTTCTTGAAAGAGCACAGAATATAATAATTATTATTGTTAATAAACATATGTTTGCATATATTTTAATATACTGACAATGACAAAGTGTCAGTAATTACTAATTGGCTTACAAAACATGTGGGTTGTTATGGTAGTTTATTTATTGTTTCAAAACTGGATTAAAATATTGACAAATCTTGATCAGTTTGGATGCCGATAATTGGAATATAATTTAATAGAATAAACTGGAACTAAACCAAGGCATGGACTTTTTGACTAGAGATATTTTCATTAGATGTCTCTTCCACATTCTCTTAAAATTTGTTTTAATAAACATCACTACTTTAAGTATACATATATATATTTTTTTTCTAAATGTTATGTAGTTTATGAATTTTAATAACCATAAAAACTTCGTCCTCAATCAATTTCATGCAGGAAACAGTGCTGTATATGTTAGATTATACAAGAGACGACAGTACCTCTTGGATTTCCCAAACCACTTAAAGCAGAACAAATTTAGTGACCAAATGCTGTTTCAGAGAATAAATACTAATTCGATATATAAAAAAATAATGAATAATGCAAATCGCAGAGATTATGCGTTGGGGCAGATTTCAGTACGCCGTCTAGTGATATCACAAAGCAATACACCAAGGACAAAAAGTAAATATAATGTTTTCGTTTAAAATTTGGCGACTGAGTCCTGAAAAATTAATCTAATTTGACAATTAACCATACTATATTTCAGCTATTACTACAGAAATTTAAGTGTAACCTAGGTCATACTCGAATAATAATATAACCGATAACAGATACACATCGAATTATGAATGTCATATCATTCGTACCGTATAGAATTATGTCTGTCTTATTTAAAAAAACAAATATTTATAGAAAAATGTATAAAATGATATGGAAATATAACGACAAGTACGATCGTATACCGTTGATTTCCGTAATTACACGGATATTAATCTGCGGATGTGACAATAATTATTTACATGGTTCCATCATGGATTGCTACAATTACAGCCCGTTAAAAGGTAAGCCTGCTATAATTGCATCATAAAATATCGAGATTATATTTACAAACCTCGTCTGTCTGCTTCATGTGTACTGTTATTATAAGAAATCACAGTGATCCACTGGAACATTAATTCTCCTTATCAATAACAATACGTCAAATGCAGCGACTGCCAAACGTTTACAAATAAGACAATATGTGACCAACATGAGATATAGCATGACAGGACACTGCCACCTGAACAGCAAGCATAAGCACAATTTATTTATATAGGATCTTACATGAATGTTAATTTATTATTGAATTTATTAAACGAGTTTTCAAACATAAATCATGCGAGACTTTATATATTTTTTTTCGGGGGGAGTTTTACATAGTTATTATCCCTTTTACTCGCTCCGGCGTCGGATTCGATGTCTGCGCCTCCGTCGACATCCGCGTCCCATCTGCATTAAAGTTTTGATGCAATTTGTTCATATATGTGCATTGCTTGCAGTGATATGAATAGAACTTTGCATAAATGTGCATGCTTAAACTCTGAGGTAATGTGTAACATATCGGGCTTTTAACTTCAAGGTAGAAGTCAAATTGCAGGGTTGAAAGGTCACATTTTCATTTAAGGTCTGCGTTAAAGTTTTGGTGCATGATGTTAACAAGTGAACACTGCCTCCAAATATATGGATGGAGCTTGGCATAAATGTGCGTGCTTGTACTCTGAGGCAGTATGAAACATATTGGGCTCCTAACTTGAAAGGTTATATTTTATTGTCGAAAAGGTCATATATCATCTTAAAACTCTGCGTAAACAATTTAGAGCAATTGCGATTTACCGCGCATGCTTTCAGTTATGTAAATGTTACTTGACACAATGGTGTATACTTATACTTTGAGCATTTTGTATCATAAAAGGGCTGCTATTTTGAAGGTCAAGGTGGAATATCTGTGTAAAGAGGAGAAACTGGGCACTTGACTCTGTGTTAAAGTTTAGGTGCAAGTTAAATATATAAACATTTACTATTTCACTTTTGTATTATGATAATTATTCTTAAGTCTTGTTAACATGTTTAACCGAATGTTAGCTCTTTTCTTTTTTATTGATGTATGTCAATAATCATATAGACCATAACAATTTTGGGTTCCGTATCTTATTCAATCTGGAGTCCAAAACTGTTATTGAGTATTTATATGAATTGTTGTATATGTAAATGTATCCAGATTGATGGAAATATCACAGATGAGTATCATTGTTTGAATATACAAGCCTCATTGTCCCATATCTACTTTGAAACCTGCCCGAACACAACCGAGACCACCCACACACACCGCCCTTTTTATTTTTTAAATTTTGTTTTGTATCAGATTAAGATTTAATGATCTGCCCAATTTTTACTTTATTACCGGCCCCAATTTGTATTAAAAATGCCCTGCACTGTTTAAACTTTGGACATTCCTGAACTGCCAAAACCCTCCCCCACCCAGCCACACCGACATTTCTTTAAAATAAATGTATTAAACTAAATACTCTGTTTCTTTTTAATTTAAGTACTTGCTAACAAGCCGGATATTCTGCCCTAATAGTGCTAATTGCACATTAATGTTTTGCTGATATAAAAGCTGGTTTCATTGATAGAGATATATGGTATAAATTAAGTACTGTTCTGTGACAAGACTAGAATTTTCGAGTTAACGCTCTTTTTCGCCAGCTCTTGTTTAATCATGCAGTTGACATGTATTTTACAGTACAGATTTATAGGTCGTGTTTGCTGTTAAGTATCAAGCATACTGCACCATTTTATCATACCAACAGGGGATAAAAGCGTGTGATTTTCAGCTGAAACAACACACAGACAGTGTCAGCAGGACAAAAATCATGACCAACAAATATCTTCACGGTTTCGTATACATGATATTGCTTGTAAGAATCTCGGCAGAAAATATAAGGTAATTAGTTTATGGTATATGAAATATGCTTACCTAACTCTAAGTGTTACAACAAGTAACAGCTGTAAAGCGGTACCTATCATCATCATTATCCCTGTTTGTTTATAGTATATATAGTATCCTTACCTAACCCTAAGCGTTACAAGTAACCGCTCTATGGCGGTACCTATCACTGTCATTATCCCTGTTTGTTTATAGTATATGTAGTATCCTTACCTTACCCTAAGCGTTACAACAAGTAACCGCTCTATGGCGGTACCTATCACTGTCATTATCCCTGTTTGTTTATAGTATATATAGTATCCTTACCTAACCCTAAGCGTTACAACAAGTAACCGCTCTATGGCGGTACCTATCACTGTCATTATCCCTGTTTGTTTATAGTATATGTAGTATCCTTACCTTACCCTAAGCATAACAACAAGTAACGTCATTATCCCTATTTGTTTATGATGTTTGTTTGTTATAGCTATATTATTGTTGGTCTATAGTTTATATACATACTCCTTTGGCTGCTGTGATCTTTAAATAATACGTTTCGTGTAGATCATAAAGTTTTTCGATAACAGATAATGGTTGAGTTAAAGTTCGTTGGGCCTAATAAAAAGCTTTTTTGATGTTGTTTCATTCTTAGTTAAAAAGTAGGTATTATCTTGCAGCCAATTACTTTGATATGGATTCATATTGATATATATACGTTTATACGACCATTATCGGTAGCAGCCTAAGTATCTGAGTTTGTGATTACATGTTATTAAATAAGTAAATCGTGACTGAGCATAGTTAAAATAACGTGAAGCCCGATTTTATTGCGATCTATATTTTCAATAAACGGACTTTGATGAGGTTACAGTTAGCGGTGCAATAAGGTTAAGACTGTCCAATAGATTTGATGGTAGTAGTACACTTAATGCGGTTGTTGGTTTCTTTATTGGTATACAGGTAACCTGCAGGTGACGTGAAATGCTGCTTATTTGGTTTGTTCTTGAAATGTTTAGAAAAGTAAATGCTCAAATACTAATAACATAAAATTATGCTAGTTTTAGCGGTGTGATACATGTGGTTGTTATTTATATTGTAAAATGGTTATGGTGATAAAGTTTATGCTTCATGGTTCCGTATCATATTGAGATGAGACAAAATTCTCATTTTACAAAGCACAAAACCGTTAACAACTTTATTAAACAACATTATTCATCTACTGACAAATTATTGTTTAATTTTAGTTTGTTTTATGTCAGCAAGGAATTCCAAGAAATATTTGTCGTGAAATGATTTTCTAATTATAACTGTTATCACAGCTACAAATCCACGTTCATGTTAATTTAGCACCGTTCTACTGAGATAAGGGACACGACACTTTATTGATTCCTAATGAAACCACCTATTTGGGTTTACTGCTTTAGCTTGCTGAACTGCCCTTTTGATTCATTTATTAAAAAAGTCAATGCGTTCGTTTATTATCTGGTATAATTTGGTGATATTTAAGCGTTTGTTTTATAACAGTTTGCTGATATAGTGTTTAGTACAATGACTAAAGCTCCAGGCTCGCTTTCAATTGTTTTGTGTTGTTTATTAAAAAGTATAAATTTATTATGAATATGATCATTATTTTTGTTGTTGTTGTTGTCTTATATCAATGAGTAAACATACCAGACCAGCCCACGATTATGTTATTTTAGCGCTATTCTATTTAGATAAGATTCACTACTATATACACAATAAAGATTGCTGAACCGTCCGTTGAATTCCTTTAAAAATCCAACTCGTTCTTATAGTATCTGGTATGACCTTTGCTCCTGTTTCACCAACATATGCTTCAATACCTCAAAATTTTAATCTCAAAAAGCAGTCACGTGATTATGAATTTGGACTAGTGCAAGTTTAGCTGCATACGGTTTATAATAGATAAATAACCAGTCAAAACAAAGTTAAGCGTTTAAGTATTTAAGTGGAATGTCTAACTATTAATATGACTAAAGTAAGATGTTAAAAATGATACACATTATATGGTTTCTATGTCTTGTAAGTAGTTATGAATCCTTACTGACTGGATCCTACTCATATGAAGCTATTAGCTCCTGTATGTAAATCGTTCTAACAGACCAGATGTGTTGCATGTCAATCCATTTTATATAAATCATAGTTAGCACCAATTATATTGAGTTGGTTAATGTCATGGTCTTATTCTACTGGTTTGAATTGTAGATAGGCGTGCATATATGTCTAGTTCTTCACAATTAGTTGTTTTCATATAAATGGACATTTTACTTTGTCTTCAAGTCAACATCTGAATTGGTGCTAGTGTCGCTGTCACTGAAGTCACTTAACCTCAAGACTCGGCTATTATTTGTAGCTATGGTGTATTTGTACGTAAGTTTACATCTAGTTTAAACTTATTTTTTTACTTCGATTGCGAAACAAATTATAACAACTACGCAAATCACATTCGAAGTCTTCCTAGGTAGAACCAGTAAAAAGCATATACGGATACAGTGTCTTACTCAAGAACACCACACATAGTAGATCGAGCCCACGACCCACCGATCCTGGGTTCGCTGCTCTACCACTGGATCACGCACTCAACTACATTTAGGTGCAAACAGATACCATGAATGAAAACTTGAAAGTTTAACAGTGTCTAACAGTCTTTGACTGGCTTTATATATTTTAGATTCTAAAAGTTAGGGTAAAATTGGCGTATTTGCTATGTATCTTTCTTTTACTCAATAAATACTGCACGCATCTGGCACCCAATAGACTTTTATTGTAAAAAAACCCAGACCTTAAAACACATTTTAGTGATATTAAGACAAATCTTCTATATTTCATGTTCAGAAATGTATGCGAATATTTGAAGTAAATAACACTAGGACGACACTGAATAATATTTTAGTGAGTTTAAATTCAGTCATTTACCTTTTTTTCAAAAGGATAGATACATTGATAATTTAAAATTGTATTCTAAATTGTGTAAATAAATGAATAAAATGATTAATGCAAATATTTTCTACTGATGAGCAGCAATCGGTTGTGAGGGAATAGTCCATTTTGAGCAACTTTTATTTAAGGCGTCTTGATTAATGATGTGACGATAACGGAAGAGCGAGGGTATGCTCACCTTGTAAGCCAGATTTAGCTCCCCTCTGTTGATTTTCTTACTGGAGTCCGACCCTAACTGTTACTTATCGTGTGCACACATAGTTTTCTTATTTCTTTCTATATGTATTATGTTTATATTCTAGTAAGCGTTGTATCAACTTTGTTTTTTTCCATTGAACTTCAGTTAAGTTAATGATTAATTGATTGAATATTTAGCGTCATTTTTATGCCATTGAGGGCTAACAGACACTCAGTTAATCTAATCACTGTTTCCTGGGATTATAGAAGGTTAACCAGGACTCATGCACATCCCATCTCCGCAAGTAACTGGTAACTTTCCCTTTTGAATCATCGGTGAGAGACGAATGATAATGAGACGCAATATCGTATATCAATCATCACGGTGATTGTGGCCGGGCGGGGATTCGAACTAACGACTAGTTAATAGTCAGACGCGCTAACGACTGAGCTATTCGGACCCGACAGTTAAGTTAAATATATCGATGTAAATTATATGTAAATAACCAGTGTTCTTTCCCAGATAAAACGTTTACATGATTTGGTAGAAGAATATAGTAAGATAATAATACATATAGTATATAATCTTTGTAGGGAAGTACGTAACAATATCAATTTGGTTACACTCTGTTTCCAATATTTCGACTAAACGTTGCGTTGAAGTCACGTCCATATACATACCATTCATAATGTCCATTTGTGTCAGGATTATGCTAATCAATAAGATGTATATGCTAATTGTATTTCATCCTTGATAAAAACTCATTGGGTCGAAATATTTGAAATACAGTGTAACGGAATTTATATAGTAAGATAGTTATTCGGTAATACAATCTAAAGACATTACATCTATACAGAGTAAAAAACAAATGAAAGTGATATACAATATTTTTTTAATTTGTGGAATTACGTTAAAATATCGGAGACAACTTTCCGTTAGACGACGGTTTATTTGCATGTCATTAATTAAGCTATTTTCTGTTAATCTGGTTTTTAGTGATGTTAAAGCTCATGGATAATCAAAACACCATTACATATGGTTTTATAGTAACTAAATACTCGAACTTGTAATACCGTGAAAAGTGATTTGACGTATTGTTAGCTCCCTTGGAACTTTATGTGACATTTCGAGGTGATTGTCCTGCACCATGGTTTGACCTTTTAGTCTTTTAATACATTTCTCATTCTCACTAAATAAGTTTTAGACTATCAGTTACTTACATGTCGGATATTCTGTTTAAAATGTCATTCTATGTTTTATTTTTGATGCTTTTATTTTTAAAAAAAGAAAATTAAGCTGAATTTAGCTCAGAAAACAAAGATCTGCGGTAAATGTCCCGAAAGGATTGAAATTTTATTGATGAAACTAAAACATTTTTGTAAAATGTAAAAAAAAAACACACATGTTAATTAACACGCCATTTTAATACGCCACAAACACAATGACGTCATCAATGTGTGTTAGTACAACACAATACAATATCCTTTATTCACTCAGTTCACATAAACAATTGAGGTGGAAGATACACATTTAATGCTGAAAAAGCAAACGCTTATCCACCCACTCTCAATTTATTATGTAGAATAATACGTAATGGTTGATAAAATATATTCATACATTGTCACGTTAGAACATGATTATTGTAAACAGAAACTTTATCTATCATATTTATTATTGAAAATATGAGAACTGAAATTGTTACTGGATAAATAATTTATTGTCCTTTACATGTATTATGGTATCGACCGTTTATAGATAATTCCAAAGTTCTGATAAAACTGGTCTTATTGTTCGTCAGAAACAATAATCAAACCTATGGGGTATTTCTGTTATTTCCAGACTTCTATAACTTGTTATCTTATATCTATATCTGAATATGTTAAGTAACTAGTTTCGTTAGTCTTTCCGTTATCAATTAACTTGATTGATTGATTGATTGATTGATTGATTGATTAAACAGCATTTCCTGATAAAGCGACACATGGATTTGAACGAAGATTTATATATAAATCTTACGCCGCTTATGTATTAATGCACTACAGGGAATCTTTAAAAAACGGTCATAAGGTTGCAAAATATAGTTCGGATACCAAATTTTGGATTAAACCTGATTTCAAATTTTGATAATGATGTTTATGTATGTAAAATTTTTTGGGGTGTGGTGGGGGGGGGGGGGGAGGGGGTGTCCCTGCATATAATATTGCTAACGTTCATCATTTGAACTTGTGGAAAATGTTGGTTCTAAACATTATTTTATTACACAAGACAAGGTAAATTATTGTACAAATGATATTGATGATATTCCCGATATACCCATGTACCGTAACATGTAATAGTCAGAAATTTACAATGTTTTATTCATGTGAACACGTACGTATTACGTCAGCTGTAATCTGCAGCAGCAAGTCGACACAGGCATCGGAGGCTCCTCGGAAGCCATTATCAGATAGAATTGTTTTAGATGATTTTGACTTGGGTGTGGTGAGACGCTGTATACATGCAATGTATATAGAAAAGATATTGCTACCAGCATTTACACAATTAAAAACACAAATTAAAACAGTACACTCAGATACTAGTATGGCAAATTAAAAAAATGATACAAATTAAAAATATATTTCAGCAGTTTCTTGTAAGTAATTAAGATATACTATATGGTACAGTTATTAGGTTTAACTACATGGTACAGTTATTAGGTTAAACTTTATGGTACAGTTATTAGGTTACACTACATGGTACAGTTATTAGGTTATACTTTATGGTATAGTTATTTGGTTATACTTTATGGTACAGTTATTAGGTTACACTATATGGAACATTTATGAGTTTATACTTTATGGTACAGTTATTAGGTTATACTATATGGTACATTTATTAAGTTATACTATGAGGTAAATTTATTAGGCAATAGTTTATGGTACAGTTATTGAGTTATCATTTATGGTACAGTTATTATGTTATACTGTATGGTCCAGCTATTACATGTAGGCTATACTATACTGTACAGTTATTAGGTTATACTGTATGGTACAGTTATTAGGTTATACAATATGGTACAGTTATTATTTATACTATATGGTACGTTTATTAGGTTATACTATATAGTACAGTTATTAGGTTAAACTATATGCTACAGTTATTAGTTTTACTGTATGGTACAGTTATGTCTGTTCTATGTTTTTTTCTGCTTAACATACATTTATCTTCACTGGTAATTATGTATCATTTTTATCCTGTATTTTTGTTTACGCTTGATCAAGCTTACGTTTTGGAACATTTTATTAAGGTATGCTGAATCTGAATCTAAATCTATACGGTGTCAACGTAGGGCCTATTACAGCATGTATAATTGTTCACTTGTTGGTTCATTTTTTATTGAGGTTTGCATTTTGGTTATTACGCAAATATAATTTGATCTAACTTTGCGTCAACACGTAACGTCGTTTAACTGTTAATGACTTAATCAATTTATGACGTTGTTTATTATTATATACTTTGAACGATAAAGGTTGTATAGATGGAATACATTTTGTAGCATATTTTTTTTATATGGAGTTAGTCTTTAGTTTTTAATTAATTAAGCAATTTCATTATTGGACTTAATTCATTCAAAAACAGAAAAAATGAATTTATCCTTATAATTCCAATCCTGATGATAATATTTAATTTGAGACTTCTCATTTGAATGAAAAAAAACAAAACAAAAATGACTATACGCTGCATAGTCAACGTGTAAGAATAAATCACCTCTGTCCTGGTTGGCAGCAAATTCTCTACATCTAATAATATCGTAACGGCTATTGTTTCCATTATCAAATGAACTCTGTAACATTAGTTTGTTTATTGTAAAATGACGAAATATTTTGAGGTGAAAAAATTAAACACTCGCCTTATATCTCTCGATTTAGACAAACAAAAAATAAATAATTTCCTTGAAATTCCCACACAGTGTAGACGTTGACGTCAATGTTTAGTTTTTGCTTACACGATTGTTTTTTAAAAAATGTGTCAATATTTACGAAGGTCATATATCATTGATGGAGAATCTGAATTTGGAACGTTTTAAACGACTTCTACGTGCAAGGTTTGTGTATTTACATTGCGATCGTCTGCTTCTGAAATTCAACTACATGTCAATGTTTTTATTTCATTATTCCTGTTGAATAAATTGGTCTGTGGAAATTTTTGTCGATTAGCATTCACGTTCGGTAAGCCAGGGTTGTGTTCAATGGTACACTTCCATCTCAAATCTGATCATTTTATGACTTACTTCATTGTTTCTCCAAACAACTTGTTTCTGAAAATAACTTATTGATCTAACATTTGTTTTCGTTGTATTTTATTATTAAAATAAGCGTGGAATTGTTGTTAACATCATTTAAGTTCGTATATTGTTAAACCGATCATCAAAATGTCGATGCTTCTTTGTTAACGCAAAAAACTTAAAAGTAGTCCGGTTCACTGGTTTTATCGAAAAATAAGTCTTTAAATAATTGACGTTGTCCAATGAAAACTCTTAAAATACATATATGATAATGAGATTGGAATTATTAACAAATATCATTAACGCCACTTGTCGTTTTTAGTGCATTTACCTTCTTGGACGCTATTAATTATTCCAGACCTTAATGATAAATACATACAATGCGTTGAACTAAGTAGGTTAAATTCAGTGCATCTATCTTCCTGGACACAATTTATCATTTCTAGACCTTAATGATAAATACATAATAGGCGTTGAACTAAGTAGGTTAAATTCAGTGCATCTATCTTCCTGGGCACATTTTGTTATTTCCAGACCTTTATGCTAAATACATAATAGGCGTTGAACTAAGTAGGTTAAATTCAGTGCATCTACCTTCCTGGGCACATTTTGTTATTTCTAGACCTTTATGCTAAATACATTATAGGCGTTGAACTAAGTAGGTTAAATTCAGTGCATCTACCTTCCTGGGCACATTTTGTTATTTCCAGACCTTTATGCTAAATACATTATAGGCGTTGAACTAAGCAACATAAAATTTTGTGCATCAACCTTCCGGGACTCATTTTGCTATTTCCAGAACTTTATGATAAATACATAATATACGTTAAGCAAAATAGGATATAAACCAAATATTTACATTAATAATGACTACATCGTGCTAGATACTCTAAAAGAGTATTGCTTTATAAAAGCTTCATTTCAAACGCTGGTCTGGGAAAAGCGGGAAAGTGGCATATTAAAATACTTAAGTGAAGGGTTGAGTTTTTATTTTATGCAAATAATATATAAATGCAAATATATGAATCGCTCTTTTTCAATTATATTGCAAATAAATATCTGTGGCCAACATGAAGACTTTATGCAATAAACTAAACCAAATACAGATGTTGTTAATATTCCAACGAAACTTTCTTTCATTGCGGAGCGAGTGCATTTATTTGATATATCGTTGTCATCTCTTTCATTAATATCAGCAAGAATAAATGTCCCGACGCGATGTTCATTCATTTATTCGATCATAAATGATCATTCTATCATTTGTTTTTTTCTTGGATCTTAACTAAACTTCCAGAATAAAATAAAGAGATGGTAAGATTTCCTGCCAAAAACAAAGCTGTTTTAACGGAATAAAGAAAAGGAAATTTTACTTTTAAAATTTTTATATATTATTTTATTTGTAAAAATTATTGTCAAAATCTTTTACCTTGCTAATCAGTTCATTACGAATCTGAATTGAACTGATAATCGATATTTTAAAACATTTTCTAAAAATGCGCATAAGTGCTTCAGTCTATTGCTTGTCAAATTTTAATTATTTTGTTTTAAGTACCTTTAAGACGGAACTCGAGATTAGCAATGAGTTTTCAACTTTTATTAAAACAAATGTAAATAAATAAAAATATATAATGTAATTAGAAGAATTATTTTATGAATTAGAAATATCTTACGAGTTGTATATTGTCTCTTATAATCTTTTTTAGAATGACCTATGTTATTTTGTGTATATGTACTATGTTCTCTATGTTGTTGTACATATGATGATACATGAATAAATCAATTAAAACATAACATATATACTACAAATTCTTAAACTGATAGAATATATATATATGACCTCTTGACTAATCAAATACTGTATTATCTCTGCTGATATCTCTGCTGATATCTCTGCTGATACAGCATTATGTTTTTTCGTTTTTCATTCGTTCCTGTTGATATATGTCTAAAATTTATACCACTTTTACCAATAAGAACTAATAGAAAGGCGTTTTTATGTAAATGCTTTGTATTTATTAGGTTAAAAATGATATAAAGGATAAAATACCTCTCATCGTAATGCTTTCATCTGTTTAATATTGTAATGTCTGGAACAGTTAATGGTATTTACATATATATAACAGTTAGTAATTTACATATGTATAACAGTTATTACATATATATATAGAACTGTTTTTTATACATATATGGTCTGCTATTGACATATATATATATAACAGTTTTTTTACATATATTAAACTTTTATTTGCATATATAAAAACTGTTATTTACATAAGTATGGACTGCTATTTACATATATATAACGGTTTTTTGCTTATATAGCACTTATTTACATGCATATGAATTTCTACTTATATTAATAAAAGTGTTATTTACAAACATATGTTATTTCATTTATATAGATTGAACTGTTGTTTACATACAATATATGAACTGTTATTTACATATATATCGACTGTATTTTACTTAATATAATAATAATTATCATATTTTACTTTAAATTGATTTTGCATTTGTTTAACATGTGTTGTGACTGTAGTTTTATTAACCATACATAAAATAGCCATTGGAATATGATATTGGTTAAATCAGTGAGATATTCACGTCTTGCAATTACGACATTTCTTTTATTTCGAGTTACCAGACTTTCAACAATTGGGATTTTTTTATTTTGGCGTATCATATTTTAAGGAAATTGCAACCATATTTAATTTCGGGCTATCACGTTTTCAGCAATTACGACTCCTTTTTCGGCTTGTTACATGTTTTACGATATTCTAATCGATATATAAAATTTGAAATGTTGTTCCAATATGATGTGATTATCATTTGGTAAAACAATATTTACTTTAATGGTTCATAGTTTTCACGGTGACATCAATCATGTGAATGGAACTCTTATAGTACAGTGTTATCTTTTTTTAAACAAAACCTATACTTAAAAAATGTTGATGACATGTGTAAGTCAAGTTTCTATACTTCCATTACAGAACAATACGTTTAAACTATATATGTAAATACGTATACTGAGTGTTATGTCTGACTGTTTAGTTTTCACAATATTTATAGTTTTCGATGGAAAATGCTTCCGACTGCAACCGCATACGTCACGTAAATACATGTAGCAACATGTGTCACCAAGTTACGAGATAAGAACGCGTCTTATCAGCGGTGTGCCAGCGCATGCATTGCAGGCGTAAGAGATTAATTTGTATTCAAAGTAGCATCAGAAACTACTTATTATTAGAGAGTATTAACAGCTTAACATGTCGTTTACGTCTTGTAAACAGGCAAACAGTATTAAGATGACACCGATTAAACGAGGATTGCTTAATTTTTTTTTTTTTAAATTACTCATTACGTGGCAGTTATTTGAATTCGCACCAGAACAACCTCGCTATCTAACATTGAATCTCAACAACCGCTTATTCGTATACGGGCATATACCCAGTGTACCCGTGTTGTTTTATTAGTAATTATTGAATTATCGCGCTATTTTCGCGTATAAGACCATTAATGTTTGCTTTTTTTCTTTAATCATTCTGTTGACCTTTATTTACCCTATTTATGATGTGTTGACGAGGGAAAGAGCGGGGATTGGTGCACTTCTACGCCTTGCTTAAGCTCTTGAGTGACGGTTTTAATACTTGGCGGTCCAAGACATCGTCTGTAAATATATATTTATTTTAAGATTATTTTTTATATTTATTTTGGGTCCTCCGTGGCCGAGTGGTCTAAGGCACTGTTTCAATTTCAATTACACCTCACTGCTAAGGTGGTAGGTTCGGGTCCAGCTCGCTCAAAAAACTTTGTGTGAGAAAGTTACTTGCGGTAAGACGGCATTTCTACTCAGATTCATTCTGATGAGGTATCCATCTATCAATACAACAGGGTATGCCGTAGTTAACCTGAAATATGTTGAAAATGGTATTTAACTCCGTTCAAATCATGTTTAATTTGTTATGCTATGTGTCTTGTTGGTCAGTATTTTCATACTTATTACACGTTATTTGTATCTATAAAGTATGCAACAACATTTTACAGTACTCGTGCCTGTTGTTAGCTTAGACATATTGCTGAATCATTATTTTCAGGTCGACTATTCGTAGAATAGGAGCTGTGTGTGGGTGGTGTATGTGGGGTTGGGTGGGGGGGGGGGGGGGGGGGTGGGGGTGGGGGGGGGGGGGGCTATTGTACTCTTGGATTTTAGAGAGTTATGGCCCTGTCGGACTTAGCACCGAAATATTGCCCTCTGATGTATATATATATATATATATATATATATATATATATATATATATATGTATATATGTATAAACCGAACAACTTAGAATGTTGAAGGTGTCCAGCATTGATAAACTCCATGTGTTGGTACAAGACTATAGACCCATTAACAAGAACTGTTATATTACCATATGATTTAAAGGTAGTGTATAATTGTATCACATATGTAAAACATTAATACACTAATCTTAAATTTAATCTTAATAAAGTAGACATGCTATATATTTTTTATTTTCTATTCACAGTTTTTAATTGACATTCATTCCATTTATCAGCATGAATTATTTCCTTTAAACTATATTTTGAAATGTGCTTTAAAGTGTTATATTAAGAAGATTTGATTTCATATTGTATTGTAGCAGAAAACAAAGACATTTTATGTTTGAGTTCAAATTATTCTATCACGCATATTTGGAGAAAAAATATGTATTTCATGATCATACTTTTTATCATCACAATCAATTTATAAAAAAAGAAACAAAAACAGAATTTTCAAAAATCACAAATAACGTTTTTACAAGTTATAGCTCATTGATAATATTTGTTATACCATTTGGTTATTCTTTTACTCTCAAGGAACCACAGCAGTGATCGTGGGATCGATATCATGACCAGGTCATACCAAAGACTTGGTAAAAATTGGTACCAGAAGCTACCTCGCTTGGTACTTACCATTTATAGTTGTAGGTCTAGTCGGACCGGTGTCAGTATAATGCTACTGGGTGGGGTACAATAACATGTGTCTGTGGATACTCCAATGTGACAGCGTTTGAAGTATATATCGTCGTGATAAAACATTTACTGAAAGGTGTTTAAAGCGACGCTTAATAGCATTTAACAACACTATTTACTGTCAATGTTTTTTTTTCCTGGAATTCGTAAAACATTAAATATGACTTTGACGGACAATCTACATGGTGGCAAGACGTCGCTGTCATTATTAACATCAACTACTGTGGATACAGAACACGTTTTTGCAACTGCGACCGCAGATTGAGAGTATGTAATTTTCGTACTTCAGCAAAACACTGAACATAACATGTGCATTTAATGTAATGATGTTGAGATGACAAGAGAAATATTAATTCGTCCTTCGGCTGACAAATATGTCAAATGTCTGATATTTGTTTTAGATCAACAGTATTGATATATAAATAGCAATGTCAATATCACGTGATCTCTATGTACTCTCGCTGTCTTGTATCCGTGATGTTTCGAGTACCATCCTTGACTATATATATAAAGGGAGATAATTAAATTCACAACAACGGAATTTCCGATTTTGGGATCTTTTTAGATGCTCATTAACAGTGTATAATATATATATATATATATATGGATATTATTATTTTTGAATAACCAGGCATAAATATACAGACGAGACTATGACGTGCGCGCCTAGTTACAATGTAAACCATAGGCACAATATCAAGGCCTCTGCCAAACCAAAAATAGTTGGTGTCAACCATGACTTTTATACTTTGGTTTTACATGCAACACCTCTGGACTGGACGGACATTTACATACATGAAATGATAGTTATATATATTCTTTATTTTTTCAAGTACATAATAGTATTAAATAAAGATACACATTTACAACACATGTAATACAATGGATCATAATAGGAAATTCGTTAAATATGCGCTATATACTGAAATATCGGCTCAGACAAATCGTACACGCTGATCCTAACATATATCCTAGAATAAGGTAAGAATGATTACGCACATATATACACATACAAATTTATAGAAATATTTCATATTCACTTTCTGAGGCTTATTTCACATATGTAATACATATTGATTTATCATTTTATTAAAGGTAAAATGTCCCGTTTGTTTGCCTGTTTAGACTAAGAAAATAATAGCTAGCACACAGGATTGTGATTCGTTGACTATTCACTAACCACAAAATTAGATGCATATTTTTATATGTGTTGCTTCCTTACTTCGCCCCAAACGTTGGGCCCGTAGTACAAAAAAAGAGTTTGACTTGCCTGTTTAAGCTCCTAAATGGTTGCCAGTGTGGCTAGTCTTGTGGATCACTATTTGGTGTGTTTACACTGTTCTTATTTGTAGGCTTTCTATAATATAACTTATGCATCTGTGATGATTTGGTTATTGTGACATTTTAACTTTCACTTTCTGAGTTTATGAGGTGACCGGAAAAGAGCGAGGCTATGTCTTTGTGTCGTAAACCAAGGTTAAGTTGCCTTGTGGAAGTTTTGCTGCTGGTCATTCCACGTCTGTGACCCCTGATGTCATTTCTTCTGTGTGTGGGTATTGTACTTAGTGCGGTAGACTATGTAGTGATTATGCTTGTGCTAGTGGTGATTGTGTCCTACGCATTTATTTGCAATTTCTTATATTAAAGGTAGAGTGTCTGGCATAAGATTTTTGGACCTACATAACGTAAGACCATGCGATGTATCCCTCATCGATATGCTTCAATACTAGTTTGTTTAGTATCACTTCTATCAATAATGAAAGGAATTATGTGTGTTTTATTTTAAACTCATTTATATTAGCTCATTCTTATAACCTTATACACACCACGCTCGATGTCCTCCTTGGTAGAATCAGTACCGAGCTGGTCCAGAAAAGTTGTTTGCTCATGGTCATCACACATAGCCGTGGCGCTGAATCGAACTCACAACCCTCGATCTTTGTTCCGATGCTCTACCACTGGACAATGTACTATGTAAAAAAAATGCGAATTTATGGTATATAAGAGCAATAATAATTTGTTTTTAATCTATGCGAAAAAGCATATTTCATATAAAAGATTTCAGCCAAATTCTTATATTTAAGATAGATATGTGTAAATTAGTTTAAAGATTTACTTCTATTTTGTCCTTCATACTTTTTAGGATAAACATAGTGAATATTAATAGAAGCATTTGCATTTGCGTATGCCCCTATTAAATGAATTTAATTATTCCACCGAGGAGGAGACACAGACATCAGCTTTTTATTTTACTTCGTGTTACTGTATCTGTAAAGTGTTTTATCATTTCTTCAACAAACGTGTAATGGTTTGATTTACAAGTTGTTGGACCATTCATTAGGACATGACAAACCGGCGTTGATTTATAACATACATAATTAACAGAGGCTGTGAACGAATGTGCGCTATTACGACGTGACTAGATGAACTTGGTAAATTGTAGATTACGTAAATAACATCCTGTTTCATTTTGTCTAACAGGCGAAGCTAGTAGATCAACAAAATATCGACTTTGCGTCTAACGCTAAAACATTATTAACACACCGGCTAATCTTCATTGTACTGTGATATTACAAACCGGTAAGTAGATTCCTTGCATTTTCTGGGAATGTAATATGCGATTTGAATAATGCTGATACTGTTTTCGTTGTCCATTTGTTATATAGATTTTACCCGTTTTTTTTCTTTAATTTCCATATTGTATTTAATTTTGTTAAATTTCCAAATTATCAAATCAGTTCGTCCAACCTATTCTATGTAAAATTACGTGTGTGTTTGCTACTTAGAAATGAGATTTTATTAAAAAGTCAAGAAAATATAACAAGTTCAACAGAAGAGGTAGCATTCAAAATATACAACGGTCACAATAAAATTGAAGCAATTGATCCAGAGGCTTATCAAAACAAGTATAATACATGCAGAGATCTACACACTAAATGAATTTAGTCCAGTTACCACCAATACATTTCCCATATACTTACATTACAGCGTTTTTGCTAATAACTTACTTTTAAAACATTCGTTCACGAATACGGCATATCTTGTATAAAAGAATCAAACTAGATGCTGTTATAAAAAAGTGTCACTTTCAACTACTTTCGGTTCTCTGGAGTTCATGACCCCCAGTCTCAGACTAAATTCTTTTGCATTTCCACATATTTACAACTAGTGCAATTTGCTCTTTTAAATATCCAAAATGAGCAAATATATATATATACATATATATTTTGTAATAAAAACATCATATACTAACAAAGAAGAAAACGAGGCATTATGACATTTGTATCTTATTAAGACAAGCGGACAAACATAATTAATGCCCATTACATCCCTATTCTTTTTTCAGCCAATCAGGAACCCCGTCTCAATGGTGGTAGCTGATAAATAATGGAAATGTAAGAAACAAAACCGCCACACGGGAGGCTCATTCTGGTGAACTTAAACTCGCTCTTTCCCAAAATGTCTCATCATGAACTTAGACAAACAAACCTCTAACTAAAACAAAACATCTCACAAAAACATAATATACAATTGTTTGTTGCAATCCATCCGTGTTTTAATAAGTAAAATGTTAGGTCTCTCCATATTGCCGTGTAAAACACATTTTAAGCGTCGTTTAATAGCTTTCACCTGTCAAAATCACATAACACTTTAAATCGTGTTTCTGATAAATGCAAACATTAAAACATAAATTAAAGATTCCAAAACAAATTTACAGGATCAAAATCCCTTTATGAATATTGCAAGTCGTTTTTCCTTGTAACTATAACGAGTGTACCCTCAAACTAGTTTTAGATATTTATCGTCGTTAAATTGTTGACAACTATTGATTAAATAATCATAAATGTCCCTGGATGTATGTTGCAATCGATTTCATAATTTATATATTTGTTTATCTCCTCTTCAACGTGTGTTAAAGACCATGTTTGCGTTGTTTAAGCGTTTTTAAACACTGATCAAAGACAATGCCAAATCCCTTGATGTATGTTGCCAATACTGTTTTTGATTTATGTACTATTTATCATTTATAGATAGTTTAAATGTAATTTTAGCGTCGTTTAGTTAAACTATAATTTAAAAACTGTTTGATTTATTAAAAGACAAAACAATTGTCTGCAATCATATTGTGAAATAGTTGTTGAACCTGAACTCTCATTGTCATAAATAATATATATAATAAAACAACAATGTGACTGACAAAATATAACATTAAACACGTACTCAGGCAGATATAGGTAAATATTCATCAGATGTAACAACAGAGGGAAGCGGATTTTATTTAGATACATGTATCCTCTTCATGGCCAAAGACCATGCGTATATACGAAGTCAGCACAACAGGAAACTAACGATCTATCTGTAAACGGCCTGTATCGAGTAGAACCTGTACTGTTTGGTCGTTTCCTGTCAATATACTGTATGAGTATCGGGTAGAACGTGTACTGTAAGGTCGTTTACTGTCAATATACTGTATGAGCATCGGAGAGAACCTGTAATGTAGGGTCGTTCCCTATCAATATACTGTGTGAGTATCGGGTAGAACCTGCATGTAGGGTAATTTCCTGTTAATATACTGTATGAGTATCGGGTAGAACCTGTACTGTATGATCGTTCTCTGTCAATATACTGTAAGAGTATCGGGTATAACCTGTACTGTATGATCGTTCCCTGTCAATTTACTGTATGAGTTTCGGGTAGAACCTGTACTGTATGGTCGTTCCCTGTCAATGTACTGTATGAGTGTCGGGTGAAACCTTTACTGTAGGGTCGTTTCCTGTCAATATACTGTACGAGTATCGGGAAGAACCTGTACTGTATGGTCGTTTCATGTCAATAAACTGTACGAGTATTGGGTCGAACCTATACTGTATGGTCGTTTCCTGTCAATATACTCTATGAATATTGGATATAACCTGTACTGTATGGTCGTTTCCTGTCAATAAACTGTATGAGTATCGGATAGATCCTGTATTGTAGGGTCGTTTCCTGTCAATATAATGTACGAGTATCTGGTAGAACCTGTACTGTAGTGTCGTTTCCTGTCAATATACTGTATGAATATCGGGTAAAACCTTTACTGTAGAGTCGTTTGCTGTCAATATACTGTATGAGTATTGGGTAGAACCTGTACTGTATGGTCGTTCCCTGTCAATAAACTGTATGAGTATCGGGTAGAACCTTTACTGTACAGTCGTTTCCTGTCAATATAATGTACGAGTATCGGGTAGAACCTGTACCGTAGTGTCGTTTCCTGTCAATATACTGTATGAATATAGGGTAAAACATGTACTATACGGTCGTTCTATGTCAATTTACTGTATGCGTATCGGGTAGAACCTTTACTGTAGAGTCGTTTTCTGTCAATACAATGTGTGAGTATTGGGTATAACCTGTACTGTAGGGTCGTTTCCTGTCAATATACTGTACGAGAGTCGGGTAGAATCTGTACTGTATGGTCGTTTCATGTCAATAAAATATACGATTATCGGGTAGAACCTGTACGTAGGGTCATTTCCTGCCAATATACTGTACGAGTATTGGGTAGAACATGTACAGTTTGATTGTTTCCTGTCAATATACAGTATGAGTATCGGGTAGAACCTTTACTGTAGAGTCGTTTCCTGTCAATATACTGTATGAGTATCGGGTAGAGCCTTTACTGTAGAGTCGTTTCCTGTCAATAAACTGCATGAGTATCTGGTTGAACCTTTACTGTATGGTCGTTTCCTGACAATATTCTGTATGAGCATCGGAGAGAACCTGTACTGTATGGTCGTTTCCTGGCAGTATACTGTATAAATATCGGGTAGAACCTGCACTGTATGGTCGTTCCCTGTCAATATACTGTATGAGTATCGGGTAAAACTTGTACTGTATGGTCGTTTCCTGTCAATATACTGTATGAGTATCGGGTAGAACCTGTACTGTATGGTTATTCCCTGTCAATATACTGTATGAGTATCGGGTAGAATATGTTCTGTAGGGTCGTTATCTGTCAATATGCTGTACGTGTATCGGGTAGAACATTTACTGTAGAGTCGTCTCCTGTCAATATACTGTACGAGTATCGGGTCGAACCTGTACTCTACGGTCGTTTCCTGTCAATAAACGGTATGAGTATCGGGTAGAACATGTACTGTATGGTCGTTTTCTGTCAATATACTGTATGAGTATCGGGTAGAACCTTTACTGTAGAGTCGTTTCCTGTCAATATACTGTATGAGTATCGGTTAAAATCTTTACTGTAGAATCGTTTCCTGTCAATATACTGTACGAGTGTCGGGTAGAATCTGTTCTGTAGGATCGTTTACTGTCAATGTACTGTACGAGTATTGGGTAGAAACTTAACTGTAGAGTCGTTTCCTGTCAATATACTGTATGAGTATCGGGTAGAACCTGTACTGTATGGTCGTTCTCTGTCAATATACTGTATGAGTATCGGGTAGAACCTGTACTGTATGGTTGTTCCCTGTCAATATACTGTATAAGTATCGGGTAGAACCTTTACTGTAGAGTCGTTTCCAGTCAATATACTGTATGAGTATCGGGTAAAACATGTACTGTAGAGTCGTTTCCGGTCAATATACTATACGAGAGTCGGGTAGAACCTGTACTGTAGAGTCGTTTCCGGTCAATATACTGTACGAGAGTCGGATAGAATCTGTACTGTATGGTCGTTTCATGTCAATATACTGTAAGAGTGTATCGGATAGAACCTGTACTGTATGTTGGTTCCCTGTGAATATACTGTACGAGTGTCGGGTGGAATCTGTTCTTTAGGGTCGTTTTCTGTCAATGTACTGTACGAGTATCGGGTAGAACCTTTACTGTAGAGTCGTTTCCTGTCAATATACTGTATGAGTATCGGGTAAAGCCTTTACTGTAGAGTCGTTTCCTGTCAATATACTGTATGAGTATTGGGTAGAACCTGTAGTGTATGGTCGTTTCCAGTCAATATACTGTACGATAGTCGGGTAGAACCTGTACTGTATGGTCGTTCCATGTCAATATACTGCACGGGTGTATCGGGTGGAACCTGTACAGTATGTTGGTTCCCTGTCAATATACTGTATGAGTATCGGGTAGAACCTGTACTGTATGGTCGTTTCATGTCAATATACTGTACGAGTGTATCGGGTAGAAACTGTACTGTATGGTCGTTTCATGTCAGTACACTGTATGAGTATCAAGTATTACCTGTATTGTAAGGTCGTTCCCTGTAAATACACAGTATTATTATCGGGTAGAACATTTACTGTAGAGTCGTTTTCTGTCAATATACTGTCTGAGTATCAGGTAGAACCTTTACTGTAGAGTCGTTTCCTGTCAACATACTGTATGAGTATCGGGTAAAACCTGTACTGTATGGTCGTTTCCTGTCTATATACTGTATGAGTATCGGGTAGAACCTTTACTGTAGAGTCGTTTACTGTCAATATACTGTGGGAGTATCGGGTAAAACATGTACTGTAGAGTCGTTTCCTGTCAATATACTGTATGAGTATCGGGTAAAACATGTACTGTAGAGTCGTTTCTTGTCAATATAATGTATGAGTACTGGGTAGAACCTGTACTGTATGGTCGTTTCATGTCAAAATACTGTACGAGTGTATCGGGTAGAAACTGTAATGTATATTGGTTCCCTGTCAATATACTGTATGAGTATCAAGTACAAAATGTATAGTAGGGTCGTTCCCTGTTAATACATTGTATGGTTATCGGGTAAAATCTGTACTGCATGGTCGTTTCCTGTCAATATACAGTATGAATATTGGGTAAAACCTGTACTGTATGGTCGTTCTCTGTCAATATACTGTATAATTGTCGGGTAGCCTCTGTACTGTATGGTCGTTCTCTTTCAATATAATGTACAAGTATCGGGTAGAACCTGTACTGTATGTTCGTTCCCTGTCAATATACTGTATGAGTATCGGGAAGTCTCTGTACTGTATGGTCGTTCTATGTCAATATACTGTATGAGTATCGGGTAGAACCTGTACTGTATGGTCGTTCTCTGTCAATATACAGTATGAGTATCGGGTAGAACCAGTACTGTATGGTCATTCTCTGTCAATATACTGTATGAGTATCGGGTAGAACCTTTACTGTAGAGTCGTTTCCTGTCAACATACTGTATGAGTATCGGGTAAAACCTGTACTGTATGGTCGTTTCCTGTCTATATACTGTATGAGTATCGGGTAGAACCTTTACTGTAGAGTCGTTTACTGTCAATATACTGTGGGAGTATCGGGTAAAACATGTACTGTAGAGTCGTTTCATGTCAATATACTGTATGAGTATCGGGTAAAACATGTACTGTAGAGTCGTTTCTTGTCAATATAATGTATGAGTATTGGGTAGAACCTGTACTGTATGGTTGTTTCATGTCAAAATACTGTACGAGTGTATCAGGTAGAAACTGTAATGTATATTGGTTCCCTGTCAATATACTGTATGAGTATCAAGTACAAAATGTAAAGTAGGGTCGTTCCCTGTTAATACATTGTATGGTTATCGGGTAAAACCTGTACTGCATGGTCGTTTCCTGTCAATATACAGTATGAATATCGGGTAAAACCTGTACTGTATGGTCGTTCTCTGTCAATATACTGTATAATTGTCGGGTAGCCTCTGTACTGTATGGTCGTTCTCTTTCAATATAATGTACAAGTATCGGGTAGAACCTGTACTGTATGTTCGTTCCCTGTCAATATACTGTATGAGTATCGGGAAGTCTCTGTACTGTATGGTCGTTCTATGTCAATATACTGTATGAGTATCGGGTAGAACCTGTACTGTATGGTAGTTCTCTGTCAATATACAGTATGAGTATCGGGTAGAACCTGTACTGTATGGTCATTCTCTGTCAATATACTGTATGAGTATCGGGTAGAACCTATACTGTATGGTCGTTTCGATTCAATAAACTGTATGAGTGTCGGGTAGAATTTGTACTGTATGGTCGTTTCCTGACAATATACTGTATGAGTATCGGGTAGAACCTGTACTGTATGGTCGTTCCCTGTCAA
This sequence comes from Panopea generosa, assembly GCA_029582155.1. Classification (NCBI taxonomy): domain Eukaryota; kingdom Metazoa; phylum Mollusca; class Bivalvia; order Adapedonta; family Hiatellidae; genus Panopea; species Panopea generosa. The sequence continues at coordinate 5,981,964 of CM055909.1, forward strand.
TATACTATATGAGTATCGGGTAGAACCTGTATTGTAGGGTCGTTCCCTATCAATATACTGTATGAGTAGCGGGTAGATTCTGTACTGTATGGTCGTTCTCTGTCAGTATACTGTACAAGTATTGGGTAGAACCTGTACTGTACGTTCGTTCCCTGTCAATATACTGTATGAGTATCGGGTAGTCTCTGTACTGTATTGTCGTTTCCTGTCAATAAAATATACGATTATCGGGTAGAACCTGTACGGAGGGTCATTTCCTGCCAATATACTGTACGAGTATTGGGTAGAACATGTACAGTATGATTGTTTCCTGTTAATATACAGTATGAGTATCGGGTAGAACCTTTACTGTAGAGTCGTTTCCTGTCAATATACTGTATGAGTATCGGGTAGAGCCTTCACTGTAGAGTCGTTTCCTGTCAATAAACTGTATGAGTATCGTGTAGAACCTTTACTGTACGTTCGTTCCCTGTCAATATACTGTATGAGTATAGGGTAGTCTCTGTACTGTATTGTCGTTTCCTGTCAATAAAATATACGATTATCGGGTAGAACCTGTACGTAGGGTCATTTCCTGCCAATATACTGTACGAGTATCGGGTTGAACCTGTATTGTATGGTCGTTTCCTGTCAGTATACTGTAGGAGTATCGGGTAGAACTTGTACTGTATGGTCGTTTCCTGTCAGTATACTGTAGGAGTATCGGGTAGAACTTGTACTGTATGGTCGTTTCCTGACAATATACTGTATGAGTATCGTGTAAGATCTGTACTGTATGGTCGTTTCGTATCAATATACTCTATGAGTCTAGGGTAAAACAAGTACTGTATGATCGTGCCCTGTCAATATACTGCATGTGTATCGGGTAGAACCTGTATTGTAGGGTCGTTCCCTGCCAATATACTGTATGAGTATCGGGTAGAGCCTGTACTGTATGGTCGTTTCCTGTCAATATACTGTATGAATATCGGGTAGGACCTCTGCTTAAGGATTGTTCCCTATCAATATACTGTATGAGCATCGGGTAATACCTGTATTGTATGGTCGTTTCCTTTCAATATACTGTATTAATATCTGGTAGGACCTCTGCTGTAGGATTGTTCCCTATCAATATACTGTTTGAGTATCGGGTAGAACCTGTGTTTTATGGTCGTTTCATATCAATATACTCTATGAGTATCGGATAGAACCTGTTTTGTATGGTCGTTTACTGTCAATATACTGTATGAGTATCGGGTAGAACCTGTACTGTATGGTCGTACTCTGTCAATATACTTTACGAGTACCGGGTAGAAGCTGTATTGTATGGTCGTTTACTGTCAATATACTGTATGAGTATCGGGTAGAACCTGTACTGTATGGTCGTTTCCTGTCAGTATACTGTATGAATATCGGGTAGAACCTGCACTGTATGGTCGTTCCCTGTCAATATACTGTATGAGTATAGGGTATAACCTCTGTTGAAGAGTCGTTTCCTGTCAATAAACTGTATGAGTATCGGGTAGAACATGAACTGTATTGTCATTTCCTGTCAATATACTGTATGAGTATCTGGTAGAACCGGTACTGTATGGTCGTTCCCTGTCAATATACTGTATGAGTATAGGGTATAACCAGTACTGTAGTGCCGTTTCCTATAAATATACTGTGTGAGTATCGGGTAGAACCTGTATTGTAGAGTCGTTTCCTGTCAATAAACTGTACGAGTATCGGGTAGAACCTGTACTTTATGGTCGTTTCATGTCAATAAACTGTACGAGTATTGGGTCGAACCTGTACTGTATGGTCGTTTCCTGTCAATATACTATATGAATATCGGATAGAACCTGTACTATATGGTCGTTTCCTGTCAATAAACTGTATGAGTATCGGATAGATCCTGTATTGTATGTTGGTTCCCTGTGAATATACTGTATGCGTATCGGGTAGAACCTTTACTGTAGAGTCGTTTCCTGTCAATACACTGTGTGAGTATTTGGTAGAACCTGTACTGTATGGTCGTTTCCAGTCAATATACTGTACGAGAGTCGGGTAGAACCTGTACTGTATGGTCGTTTCATGTCAATATACTGCACGATTGTATCGGGTGGAACCTGTACTGTATGTTGGTTCCCTGTCAATATACTGTATAAGTATCAAGTAGAACCTGTACTTTAGGGTCGTACCCTGTTAATACACTGTATTAGTATCGGGTAGAACCTTTACTATAGAGTAGTTTCCTGTCAATATACTGTCTGAGTATCGGGTACACTGTATGAGTATCAAGTAGAACCTGTATTGTAAGGTCGTTGCCTGTTAATACACTGTATTAGTATCGGGTATAACATTTACTGTAGAGTCGTTTCCTGTCAACAAACTGTATGAGTATCGGGTAGAACCTGTACTGTTGGGTCGTTTCCTGTCAATATACTGTACGAAAGTCGGGTAAAATCTGTACTGTATGGTCGTTTCATGTCAATCTACTGTACAAATGTATCGGGTAGAACCAGTACTGTATGTTTGTTCCCTGTCAATATAATATACGAGTATCGGGTAGAACCTGTACCGTAGTGTCGTTTCCTGTCAATATACTGTATGAGTATCGGGTAGATCCTGTACTGTATGGTCGTTCACTGTCAATAAACTGTATGAGTATAAGGTATAACATTTACTGTAGAGTCTTTTCCTGTCAATATACTGTATGAGTATCGGGTAGATCATTTACTGTAGAGTCGTTTCCTGTCAATATACTGTACAAGTATCGGGTAGAACCTGTACTGTATGGTAGTTTCTTGTAAATATACTGTACGAGTGAATCGGGTAGAACCTGTACTGTATGGTAGTTTCTTGTAAATATACTGTACGAGTGAATCGGGTAGAACATGTACTGTATGTTGTTTCCCTTTCAATATACTGTATGAGTTTCAAGTAGAACCTGTATTGTATGGCCGTTTCCTGTCAATACACTGTATAAATATCGGGTAGAACCTGTACTGTAGGGTCGTTTCCTTTCAATATACTATACGAGAGTCGGGTAGAACCTGTACTGTATGGTCGTTTTATGTCAATATACTGTACGAATGTATCGGATAGATCCTGTACTGTATGTTGTTTCCCTGTCAGTATACTGTATAAGTATCAAGTAGAACCTGTACTGTAGGGTCGTACCCTGTTAATACACTGTATTAGTATCGGGTAGAACCTTTAGTATAGAGTAGTTTCCTGTCAATATACTGTCTGAGTATCGGGTAGAACCTTTACTGTAGAGTCGTTCCCTGTCAATATACTGTATGAGTATCGGATATAACCTGTACTGTATGGTCGTTCCCAGTCAATATACTGTCTGAGTATCGGGTAGAACCTTTACTGTTGAGTCGTTTCCTGTCAATATAATATATGAGTATCGAATAAACCTGTACTATAGGGTCGTTCTATGTCAATATACTGTATGAGTATCGGATAGAAACTTTACTCTAGCGTCGTTTCCTGTCAATATACTGTACGAGTATCGGGTAGAACATGTATTGTAGGATCGTTTCCTGTCAATATACTGGAAGAGTATCGGGTAGAAACTGTACTGTATGGTCGTTTCCTGTCAATATACTGTATGAGTATCGGGTAGAACCTGTAATGTAGTGTCATTTCCTGTCAATATACTGTATGAGTATCGGGTACAACCTGTACTGTAGTGTCGTGTCCTGTCAATATACTGTATGAGTATCGGGTACAACCTGTACTGTAGTGTCGTGTTCTGTCAATATACTGTATGAGTATCGGGTACAACCTGTACTGTAGTGGCGTGTCCTGTCATTTTACTGTATGAGTATAGTGTAGAACCTTTACTGTAGAGTCGTTTCCTGTCAATATAATGTACGAGTATCGGGTAGAACCTGTACTGTATGCTCGTTTCCTGTCAATATAATGTATGAGTATTGGGTAGAACCAGTACTGAAGGGTCGTTTCTTGTCAATATGCTATACGAATGTATCGGGTAGAACCTGTACCGTATGGCCATTCTCTGTCAATACACTGTATGAGTATCGGGTAGAACCTGTACTGCAGTTTCGTTCTCTGTCAATATTCTGCTTGGGTATTGGGTAGAACATGTACTATATGGTTATTCTCTGTCAATATACTCTATGAGTATCGGGTAGAACCTGTACTGTATGGTCGTTCCATGTCAATATGCTGTACGAGTATCCGGTAGAACCTGTACTGCATGGTCATTCTCTGTCAATACACTGTATGCGTATCGGGTAGAACCTGTACTGTATGGTCGTTTTCTTTCAATATACTGTATCAGTATCGGGTAGAACCTTTACCATATGGTCGTTTTCTTTCAATAAACTGTATGAATATCTGGTAGACCTTGTACTGAACGTTCGTTCCCTGTCAATATACTGTAAGATTATCGGGTAGAACCTGTATTGTATTGTCGTTCTCTGTCGATATACTGTACGAGTATCGGGTAGAACCTGTTATGTAGGTTCATTCTTTGTTAATACACTGTATGAGTATCAGGTAGAACCTGTACTGTATGGTCGTTCACTATCAATATACTGTACGAGTATCGGGTAGAACCTATACTGTATGGTCATTCTCTGTCATTACACTGTATGAGTATCGGGTAGAACCTGTACTGCAGGTTCGTTCTCTGTCAATATACTCTTTGAGTATCGGGTAGAACATGTACTACATGTATATGGTTGTTCTCTGTCAATATACCCTATGAATATTTGGTAGAACCTCTACTGTATGGTCGTTCTATGTCAATATACTGTATGAGTATCGAGTAGAACCTGTTATGTAGGGTCGTTCCCTGTCAATATACTGTATGAGTATCGGGTTGAACCTTTACTGTAGAGTCGTTTCCTGTCAAGATACTGTGTGAGTATCGGGTATAACCTGTTCTGTTGGGTCGTTCCCTGTAAATATACTGTATGAGTATTGGGTAGAACCTGTACTGTAGGGTCGTTCCCTGTCAATACACTGTATGAGTATCGGGTAGAACCTGTACTGTATGGCTTTCCCTGTCAGTATACTGTAAGAGTATAGGTTAGAACCTGTATTATATGGTCGTTCTATGTCAATATACTGTATGAGTGTCCGGTAGAACCTGTGCTGTATGGTCATTCTCTGTCAATATACTGTATGAGTATCGGGTAGAACCTGTACTGCATTGTCATTCTCTGTCAATATACTGTATGAGTATCGGGTATAACCTTTACTGTATGGTTGTTTCTGTCAATTTACTATATGATTATCTGGTAAAACATGTACTGTATAGTCGTTCCCTGTCAATACACTGTATGAGTGTAGGGTAGAACCTGTACTATATGGTCGTTCTCTGTCAATATACTGTATGTGTATTGGGTAGAACCTGTACTGTAGGATCGTTCCCTGTCAATATACTGTATGAGTATCGAGTAGAACCTGTACTGGAGGGTCATTCCCTGTCAATATACTGTGTGAATTTCATGTAAAACCTTTACTGTGTGGTCGTTTTTTGTCAATTAACTGTATGAGTATCGGGTAGAACCTGTACTTTATGGTCGTTCCTTGTCAATACACTGTATGAGTATTGGGTAGTTCCTGTACTGTATGGTCGTTCTCTCTCAATTTCCTGTATTTATATCGGTTAGAACCTGTACTGTAGGATCATGTCCTGTCTATACACTATATGCGTATCGGGTAGAACCTGTACTGTATGGTCGTTCTCTGTCAATACCTTGTATGGGTATCGGGTAGAACCTTTACTGTAGGGTCGTTCTCTGTCAATATACTCTTTGGGTATCGGGTAGAACCTTTACCGTATGGTCGTTTTCTGTCAATATACTGTATGAGTATCGGGTACAACCTATACTGTAGTGTCGTGTCCTGTCAATATACTGTATGAGTATTGGGTAGAACCTGTACTGAAGGGTCGTTCCCTGTCAATATATTGTAAGAGTATCGGGTAGAACCTGTATTGAATGGTCGTGCTCTGTCAATATACTGTACAAGTATCGGGTAGTACCTGTACTGTAGGGTCATTCTCTGTCAATACACTGTATAAGTATCGGGTAGAACCTGTACTGTATGGTCGTTCTCTGTTAATATACTGTACGAGTATCTGGAAGAACCTGTACTTTATGGTCATTCTCTGTCAATACACTGTATGAGTATCGGGTAGAACCTGTACTGCAGGTTCGTTCTCTGTCAATATTCTGTTTGAGTATCGGGTAGAACATGTACTATATGGTTGTTCTCTGTCAATATACCCTATGAGTATCGGGTAGAACCTGTACTGTATGGTCGTTCTATGTCAATATACTGTAATAGTATCGAGTAGAACCTGTACTGTATGGTCATTCCCTGTCAATATACTGTATGAGTATCGGGTTGTACCTTTTCTGTAGAGTCGTTTCCTGTCAATATACTGTATGAGTATCGGGTTGTACCTTTTCTGTAGAGTCGTTTCCTGTCAATATACTGTGTGAGTATCGGGTATAACCTGTTCTGTTGGGTCGTTCCCTGTAAATATACTGTATGAGTATTGGGTAGAACCTGTACTGTATGGCCTTTCCTGTCAATGTACTGTAAGAGTATCGGGTAGAACCTGTATTGTATGGTCGTTCTATGTCAATATACTGTACGAGTATCGAGTAGAACCTGTACTGTATGGTCATTCTCTGTCAATATACTGTATGAGTATCGGGTAGAACCTGTACTGTATGGTCGTTCTCTGACAATATACTGTATGAGTATCGGGTAGAACCTGTACTGCAGGGTCATTCTCCGTCAATTTACTGTATGAGTATCGGGTAGAACCTGTACTGTATGGTCGTTCCCTGTCAATACACTGTATGAGTGTTGGGTAGTACCTGTACTATATGGTCGTTCTCTGTCAATATACTGTATGTGTATCGGGTAGAACCTGTACTGTAGGATCGTGTCCTGTCAATATACTGTATGAGTATCGAGTAGAACCTGTACTGGAGGGTCATTCCCTGTCAATATACTGTGTGAGTGTTGGGTGGAACCTGTACTGTAGAGTCGTTTCCTGTCAATATACCTTATGAGTACCGGTTATAACCTGTACTGGAGGGTCGTTCCCTGTTAATATAATATACGAGTATCGGGTAGAACCTATACTGTAGGGTCGTTCCCTGTCAATACACTGTATGAGTATCTGGTCGTTCTCTGTCAATATACTGTATGAGTATCGGGTAGAACCTGTACTGTAGAGTCGTTCCCTGTTTATATACTATAAGAGTATCGGGTAGAACCTGTACTGTAGAGTCGTTCCCTGTTTATATACTATACGAGTATCGGGTAGAACCTGTACTGTAGGGTCGTTCCCTGTTTATATACTGTATAAGTATCGGGTAGAACCTTTACTGTATGGTTGTTCCCTGTCATAATAATGTATGAGTATCGGGTAGACGCAATTGGAATCATTAAAATATTATTTCAGCTCATATGTATTTTATTTTACTCTCATCTTTACATGAAACTGACAATATTTTTATTCTCTGAGGAACTATCAATTAAACACTCATTTTTTATTCATTGAAGTATTTTCAAATGTAATGTTTTCCTTGACTATTAAAGAAAACATAACATACCTGAAAATGAAACTATTATGGGAATTCAATGTTTCAAGTTAAAGCTTTTATCTTTCAAACGAATGATAATTATATGTAAATGCCAAGTTTACATGAAATAGTAATAGCATTGTCAAACGATAACTCGTAAATATGTATTTTAACCAGTGTAATAGCAGGAATGGGCACAGTTATCAAACCTACTGTCTCCACTCTTTTGACAGTCGAATATTTAAAAGAACATTCAGTTTGATACCAAGACAATTCTGTTTAATTTGAAAGTATTTACATGACCAGTCCAAACAAAGTTATACGTTCATAATGGTTTGCATACACGCGATCTCTCTGTAATGATTTTTTTCTGCTGTGGATGTTAATTTGACAAACGATGCATTTCAGATGATCAATAATATGTATTTGGTGAAGATAATCGATAGGTATAATTTTAAGACCTTTTACTCACGTTGGAAGTGTTAAAAAAAAACATTACGCGAGACCTATTTTTCGTACTAAACTGAATTATATTCAGTTTCTATTAATAATTGACAATATATTGTAATATACTTTGTGTCATTTACAATGTATTGTTAAATGCTTTGTATTATGTTGTATGCATAATATACATTGTGGTAATGCATTGAAGTTGCCTATGTGGAATTTCTTTTTACCGTGGAAATCCTAGACCTTATTTGATATAGAACAAAGAACAAATCCGACCGTATAGTGAGATCTTTAGGTGAAAATCGGCATTCGATTTTTACACGGTTCTGTGGAATACAATCCTTTGGCAATGATGTATATGAATTCAAAAGTGCAAACGTTGTCTACGGAATCCAGTAATTGAATTATATTATGGAGCACTATATTCTAAAAGTTTGAGAACTACGATTTCTGACATGTCTAAAAGAAAACTGGGTAAATATTGGTGATTATGACTTTGTGGAGATTCGATTGGAATATAAATGAGAGAATGGCCTGGTCTAAGTATTGGCAATATACTGAAATATTCTCAATTCAAGATTGACAGTCAGGAAATATCAAGTATGAATTACTGACTGGCAGATGTAAGTTCTTTTGATTTATAATCATAAGTTATTCCTTCGATTTGGCCTACCGATCTGTTATTTGGATCAATTACGAAATAAAACGAAAATAGAACTATATGTATATGTCTATCAGCAGACGCAGAATAGTGGAAGACAGTCTCCACAACAGCGAATAATGATAACAACTACAACATATACACACCAAATGACACGTAGAAGTTGTCAGTAGTAAAACATCCACTGGGGAGCTTAAATCTTGTACACTGAATCTCGCTTGTGTGCCTTCATCACATACCACAGCGGTGGTCTGGGGCTAAAGCGTCTGCCTCGCATGCTGAAGGTTGTTGGTTCGATTCCCTGCCAGATCATTTCAAAAACTTAAACAATGGTACTGGAAATTCCTCGCTTGGCGCTTAACATCAAGAGAATACATCTAGGCTGGTCGGCCCGATGTCAGTATAATGTGAATATGTGGGGTCTCATTCCATGTGTCTGCGGCATGATAGCGCTCAAAATACTGTAAAAGTATCCACAGTCGCGATATAAATGAAGTTTTTGAAAGCGACGCTAAACACCATACAACAACAACGAAAACAACAACAACAATGCCTTCGTCACATAAAATGAGACATTATAAAAAAAGTAACAGCATCACATGTATATGTCGTAAAAAAGATACTCTGAAGTAAGCAATACATAAAAAGAACAAGTGATACTACATGTATGACGACTGAAATTGACTGCAAAATCCAGAGTAGAAAAGAGAATAATAATGGTATTCTAGTTAATACTGCCTGTGACTTTTAGGTGTAAGTTAAATTGATTAATTATCGGCAATGGCTTGATTTACCGTCCTGTTAATCTGATGTCCTAAAGTGACACCGTTTGTTGTTCTGTTAGCTTACAGAAAATATGCAATCTGAAATGTATTACCTTCGCATTTCTGTTATTCAATTGTTCTTCGAGGGCTAACTATGCATCCTAAATTATTACTCCTTTTGTCATTCTGTTATTTAGATCTTCTTTAAGGGCCTTACTCAATTAGCTGTTCTGTTATTCAGATCTAAATATACATCCTAAATTATCATTCCGTTTGATGTTCTGTTATTCAGATCTAAATTTACATCCTTAATTATCACTCCGTTTGCTGTTCTGTTATTCAGATCTAAATCTACATCCTTAATTATCACTCCGTTTGCTGTTCTGTTATTCAGATCTAAATCTACATCCTAAACTATCACTCCGTTTGTTGCTCTGTTATTCAGATCTAAATCTACATCCTAAATTATCACTCCATTTGCTGTTCTGCTACTCAGATCTAAATCTACATCCTAAATTATGATTATGTTTGCTGTTCTTTATATTTGAATCTTCTGCAATGGCTTACAATAAATGCTGAATTATACTTCCGTTTGCCGTTCTTTATATTCGAATCTTCTGCAAAATTTGCTGTTCTTTATATTCGAATCTCCTGCAATGGCATACTATGCATGCTGAATTATAACTCCATTTGTTTTTATTTATATTCGAATCTTCTGCAATGGCATTCTATGCATGCTGAATTATTACTCCATTTGCTGTTCTTTGTATTCGAATCTTCTGCAATGGCATACTATGCATGCTGAATTATAACTCCATTTGCTGTTCTTTGTATTCAAATCTTCTGCAATGGCATACTATGCATGCTGAATTATTACTCCATTTGCTATTCTTTGTATTCGATTCTTCTGCAATGGCATACAGTGCATGCTGAATTATAACTCTATTTGCTGTTCTTTATATTCGAATCTTCCGCAATGGCATACTATGCATACTGAATTATTACTCCATTTGCTGTTCTTTGTATTCGAATCTTCTGCAATGGCATACTATGCATGCTGAATTATATCTCCATTTGCTGTTCTTTATATTCGAATCTTCTGCAATGGCATACTATGCATGCTGAATTATAACTTCATTTGCTGTTCTTTATATTCGAATCTTCTGCAATGGCATACTATGCATGCTGAATTATTACTCCATTTGCTGTTCTTTATATTCGAATCTTCTGCAATGGCATACTATGCATGCTGAATTATTACTCCATTTGCTGTTTTTTATATTCGAATCTTCTGCAATGGCATACTATGCATGCTGAATTATTACTCCATTTGCTGTTCTTTATATTCGAATCTTCTGCAATGGCATACTATGCATGCTGAATTATTACTCCATTTGCTGTTCTTTATATTCGAATCTTCTGCAATGGCATACTATGCATGCTGAATTATTACTCCATTTGCTGTTCTTTATATTCGAATCTTCTGCAATGGCATACTATGCATGCTGAATTATTACTCCATTTGCTGTTCTTTATATTCGAATCTTCTGCAATGGCATACTATGCATGCTGAATTATTACTCCATTTGCTGTTCTTTATATTCGAATCTTCTGCAATGGCATACTATGCATGCTGAATTATTACTCCATTTGCTGTTCTTTATATTCGAATCTTCTGCAATGGCATACTATGCATGCTGAATTATTACTCCATTTGCTGTTCTTTATATTCGAATCTTCTGCAATGGCATACTATGCATGCTGAATTATTACTCCATTTGCTGTTCTTTATATTCGAATCTTCTGCAATGGCATACTATGCATGCTGAATTATTACTCCATTTGCTGTTCTTTATATTCGAATCTTCTGCAATGGCATACTATGCATGCTGAATTATTACTCCATTTGCTGTTCTTTATATTCGAATCTTCTGCAATGGCATACTATGCATGCTGAATTATTACTCCATTTGCTGTTCTTTATATTCGAATCTTCTGCAATGGCATACTATGCATGCTGAATTATTACTCCATTTGCTGTTCTTTATATTCGAATATTCTGCAATGGCATACTATGCATGCTGAATTATAACTCCATTTGCTGTTCTTTATATTCGAATCTTCTGCAATAGCATACTATGCATGCTGAATTATAACTCCATTTGCTGTTCTTTATATTCGAATCTTCTGCAATGGCATACAGTGCATGCTGAATTATTACTCCATTTGCTGTTCTTTGATTTCGAATCTTCTGCAATGGCATACTATGCATGCTGAATTATAACTCAATTTGCTGTTCTTTGTATTCGAATCTTCTGCAATGGCATACTATGCATGCTGAATTATTACTCCATTTGCTGTTCTTTGTATTCAAATCTTCTGCAATGGCATACTATGCATGCTGAATTATTACTCCATTTGCTGTTCTTTATATTCGAATCTTCTGCAATGGCATACTATGCATGCTGAATTATAACTCCATTTGCTATTCTTTATATTCGAATCTTCTGCAATGGCATACTATGCATGCTGAATTATGACTCCATTTGCTGTTCTTTATTTTCGAATCTTCTGCAATGGCATACTATGCATGCTTAATTATGACTCCATTTGCTGTTCTTTATATCCGAATCTTCTACAATGGCATACTATGCGTGCTGAATTATGACTCCGTTTGCTGTTCTTTATATTCGGATCTTCTACAAGTGCTAAACTTGCGTGCTGAATTATGACTCCGTTTGCTGTTCTTTATATTCGAAATTTCTACAAGAGCTAAATATGCGTGCTGAATTATGACTCCAATTGCTGTTCTTTATATTCAAATCTTCCACAAGGGTTAAATCTGCGTGCTCTTTTTCGGATCGTTCACTACGTGAGTATCGTTGAATGATTATAAGACTTGAAGTTTATGGTTTATGTGACATGGATGTAACTGACACACTGTCAATAGGGGACATTATATGAAGACCTTTTGCTACTCCTGTCTATTCAGGAAATTCATTTATTATACGTTTTTGTCAGATATCAAATTTACCGATGATACTGTCTTGAAGTTCTCTCTCAGATGTTTTATTCGACTTGTTTATATTAGGTCATAACCTTTGTGCACTCTTAAGATGTATCTCGGTTGATGAAATCATGATTGACAAACAAATTGAATGGTAAATATTTCAACATGAAAAAGCTAATTTAAAATCTGTACTCGGCATTGGCTACAAGAATCCAAGAATCAAACAAAATACCACATACCAATTTAGCCGATCTTAATATTCAAAAAGATAAAAGAAATAGAATGAAAGCATACAATTACAATTTAATCTAAAATACGAATGACTCGGATCTTAAATCCGCCAAGACGTGACCAACACGATATTTTGAAAACAAAACGGAATTTCCAATTTAAAAAAATAATATAACTGTTAGATACACACGGCTTGATGACCTCCACGTCGTGATCAACACTCTGCATGTAACCACTATGAAGAATCAAGTGGAAATCAAACTGAAGAGATGTGACTCTTTTGATGTCATAGAATGTATAACAAGTTTTAGGAAGGCAGATAATTTTAGTAAAACTTGTGCTCGAAAGCTAAGGAAGAAAATCTCTTTTCAATATATCATATTGGAATGTTTTAATGGATATCCTTTTGGCATGAAGGGTTCATTGAGTATATTTCACCATGGCATATCTTCTAAAGATAAAGATTAATTTGCTAATTATGAAATTTGAAACAAAACTCTGATATATTGCATTTAATATCATTGACCGAACCATTCAAAATTGCTTGTCTTGTGTATCCAGGTCATCATTCGTTAACGCGTCTAGCTATCAATCCATGGATCGTGAGTTCAAAGCGTTGTCGTGAAAGAGTCTCAGGAAAGAGTGGCTAGGTTAACTGATCGTCTATAAATCATCTATGGTATATAGCTAAATATTCAAACAAAACTCTCTTTAACAAACTGTTTCTGACCCCCATGGTGTTCTATCATCTGGTTAAGCTCCAAGTCTTAAACCTACACGTTAATGAAAGTGTCGCTTATCCTGTGAATCCAATAGTTATTTAATGTGTGTTTATTCGCCAATAAAATTGCCTCACAGAAGCCATTCCGACCGTTTTCATGATGAGAGATACGTGCCGAAGAAACTTAATTAGTCTAATAACAGCCATGTGTCTATGTAACTATTTATTACATCAACACAAGAGTTATTATTATATGGTTAGTTAAATTGTTGAATAAAATATGTTCTTTATATTATGTAAGTTGTATATTTGTATGTTAACGTTAAAAAAAACTTTCAAGTTGTAGGTGTGATAAAATGAGAAATTCCACAATTACATAAAAATCTCTTCCTATATGATACATAACTATATATTTGTAATAATTGAAATCTCGATGACCTTCATACATGTACTAGAGCGAATATATTGCATGTTACTACACATCACTCAAAAGTTAAAGGTTTCTGTTATCCTCGACAAACGAATGATACAAAGACTTGAAACAAAATAGAAACACTTATAACATTGTACCTTGAAATACAATGTAATGTAATTGAACAAAACACTATACAATACAATATATTAAAATACTATACATTGCAATATGATACGATACGAGACGCGACGATATGATACGATAAGCACAGCACAGCTAAGCACAGCAGAGCACCGTACAGCAAAACACAGTACAGCAGCACAGCAAAGCAGCACAGAAAACATAGCACAGTACAGCACAATCCTGCACAACACAGCAAAGTACAGCAAAGCACAGTACAGTACAGCAACACAGCAGCATGCAACATGTATTCGCATGATTTGTGTGCTCTTATAATAATTCATGATGCAATAATGATATTTCAATATATCTGCAAAGGTTCTTTTGTTGTTCAGTATATCAGCGAAAGAGGACTTTTTAAAAATAAAGTAGGCCTACATGTAGCCATATATACCACTTCTTTGTTTTTTCCTTTGTAACGATGTTAATAAATTGAATTTCGTCGCATTCTGAGACAAATAAATCTACAAAACTCGTCAATGAGTGTGATAACTATTTGTTATTTTTCAAATTATCGTCTGAAAGTATTCGAATATCACTGTTTGCGCATGCGTGTTTGCAAAAATGAACAACAACAACCAGTAAATCATCAGTAGTATTAGGTAAATCTAATTGTATAGGTACTCAGACGAAAGCCGTAGATAAATAATGTATTTTATGGATGGGTTGTTTTATGTCTGGTGTCAACAACAAGAATTAAATGAGATTCCATTGTAAACCTACCTGTATAGGCGTGATAAAGACACAGTATTCTCTTTAAGATTTATTATTTATGATATTTTGAATATCAGTTTGGATTATTAGGATTTTACTTTTCAATTTCATACAATTACAAATAAACGCATTTGATTAAGCAGTTGATTTTAAATTGCCAAATACCAAATACTGGGAGACTAGTTTGCAATAGCAGACAGTTATCAATTATTCTGTCAAATAAACCCATTCAACATGAACAACCAAACCATCTCACGTGGCACTTCAAACTTTTAAATACATGTATTTTATAGGATTTAATTCATTTTTCAGGTGTTTATGCATGTGTTAAGAATGTCGATTCACGTACAAATCAAATAAAGCCCGAAGGTATCACCTTTATGGGTATTAGGCATCTTTATACTAGACTGAAGTTTCGAAATCATGAATAGCTGCAGTGTTGCATTGATCAAAATGATGAATTTATTTTGAGGCCATTTTTTTAATAGAACAGATTTACACATTATACAGGACACATGGATCCTCCAACCAGTAGCACACATTCGTTTGTCTTATATTTCTTTAGGGTCTGCTGTTTGGTCGAGGCCACCTTTGTGTTTTTTCTGATGACATTGTTTTCAGTAGGTGGTGAAACTCACCCACGGATGACAAAATAATACCTAAATATGTATAACAAATTTTACCGTTATGCAACAGTGTTGCAACAATGTTGTAATTTTGAAGGTAGGCATTTATATTTTGGTCCCAATGATTGGGTAGTGCTTTGTCGGTCAACTTCAACTTCAACTTTGCACTAAATACTAAGCCTGCTGCTAGGTTTCTCAAAGACCTTGTCTTTGACAATATCAAAATCTCTATCTTTTAGATGCCTATTTATGGCTGCCCGGACATTTTTGTGATTCGCTTTTGCCTGCACATCTGTGATTTTGTTCTGTCACTTTTTGGATTTTTGTAGTTGCTTCGGCATAAAAATATTTCAATAATTGACTCAAGTCAACTACTGAAATTGTTCATTCAGACTACTTGAACTCTCACTGCACAATTCTGAAAAAAATAACAAAAATGGTTTTAACAACAATCTTTGTTGTAGTGTTTTAATTTTTACAAATTGAATGTTTTTTAACAATGAAGGATGTGGCAATAGCAGCACTAACAAACTTGAAATTCTTGTTAATATAAAAGCAATATTACTCGCATTGTCACTTTCAGTGAATATTTCATGCTGAACAAATAGTTTCTAGTTAGGATCTGGGGAGAGAAGATAAGGAACACATAACACTTGTAGAGACATACACCTGTTTTTATAAAAAGGATCAATATTTTGAATTTTAAGCATCAGTGTGTACGTAACCTCCAAAAGGAGAAATAGTATTCTTGCACACCGGATAAGGATATCTGCATTTTTGCCGGTGAGAGACCTAGGGCCGAGATACAATTCTCGCGCTATGACGTTAAGGTTCGTTTATGACGTAATATATAAACTATATGAGGTAAATCATATAAATATAATGTCTTAAAAACGACCGTTGTAAAAATATAATGATAATTTAATTTCAAATAATTATTTACTATGTTTGGTATGCAAGAAAAGGAATCATTCATGGCTTTTTTGGTTCAGATAGAAAATTCCGTCCCTTGGGATAACTGTTTACGTGGGAACTCGGCAGAGCCTCGAGACGATATTTTCTATCCAAACCTCAAACCCATGTCAGATTATTATATGTCAGCAGTCCGGCTAGCTTAATCTGTAGAGCATTCACCATGTATGCGAAAGGTTCCGGGTTCGAGCCGCGGACCGGTTGCATATTTTTCTCGTTTTGTATCATAATAATGGTCTCCGGACATTTTGTCGTCTGGATCAGGTTTATTTGTTTAAGGATAAATTTATGCTTTCACTCATGATCTGACACGAGCCTTTATGGTTCAATCGCAATTTTAATCCCGGTGTAGTTACTTAAGTTCTGGATTTCATAACTTTATGTGTATTTGTAACGGTTTCGGATAGGCGCATGTCTGTCGTATATTATTTTCACTTGTGATAAGATACTTAATTTCTATTGTTTTCTATTTTATAGCATGAATGTAATTCAGAAAATAATTTGAATGCTTTTTTACCATTGAAAACTCTAACACCCAATTTTGTGTTTTGTTTGGATGCTCTGCTGTAGACAGTGACTTCCACTATTTTCAAGGCTGTTTTATCCAGACTGTCCAATCTCTTTGCTGGATAAATTGCAAAATTTGACATTTCTTGCATTAATACTTCATGGGTTTCGGTGGGAGTGGGTCTTCGACTGGTATTTGATCTGTTGTTGAGAGCGAGTCCGAGGTTAGGAGTGGGTCGATTGTTGGGAGTTGTTTCGTTGTTGGAAGAGAGTCCGTGGTTGAGAATGGGTCTATTTCTGAGAAAGAGTCCGTGATTGAGAGAGTGTCCATAGCTGAAAGATTGTCAGAGAATAAACGTCCGTTGTTAACGCTTGATTCTCTGAAACATCTGTTAAAGTAAATTTGTCAAAGGTTCGGACTTTATTTAAGTTTTGTACGATCCACATGTCTCAACACGTGTATAAACAAGAGTTGTCAGAAGACAACAAAGCTCGCCGCTGAGTGTCTAAATCCAACAAGGGTCATAACTGTGCCAAAATGCAATCCACAGTTATGGTTCTTGTCTGTGTGTGTTCGACTGATGATGGTTTCATTCATATCCGATGAGTGGTTGCATAGATATCTTAAACTTAAACGCAAAAGTTTAACCTGGGTGTCTACAGACGACGACGACAACGCCGACGACGACGTCGGGGTCATTGCAATAGATCTCTTTGACTTCATCCCGGAGAGCTAAAATGAAAACAAGGAATTAACAAATGTACTTTATAAAATATAGGCCTTTGACACACATGAAATAGTCAAGTATAAACATAATTTCTGGTATCTTCATAGTTTAAAATGTTCATCCATTCAAAGTTTACATTTTAATGCACCCCCACCCCCACCCAAAAAAAAATGGGGGCGGCTTATAGTAATCGCGGCGTCCGTCCGTCTTTCCGTCCGGTATTTCGTGTCCGGCCTGTAACTTTGTCATGCATAAATGGATATTTATAAATACTCGCTACAAATGATCAACATTACATGACGACGTGTCGCGGGGAAGACCCACACAAGTACCTCAAAAGTCAAGATCAAAATTTAACTTTGTTTGATGACACTTTCAGTCTGATTGATATTTCTTGTCCAGTCTGTAATGTTGTCACTTTTGGATAAATTTCATAAACACTTGGCTCAATTTATCAGCATGAAATAACGACATGTCACGCGTAAGAATCACATGCATACCTCAAAGGTCAACGTCACACTTTAAGTTTGTTCGACAACACTTTGAGTCTGTATGAGATTTCGTGTCTGGCCTTTAACTTTGTCTCACATAGATGAATTTGATTAATACTTGCTACAAATGGTCAACATAACATGACGACGTATCACAATTAACACCAACACTCCCACTTCAAAGTTCAAGGTCACAATTTAACTTTGCTTGACAGCATTTTCAGTCTGTTTGAGATTTCGTGTCTATCTGCAACTTTATCACCTATAGATAAATTTCAAAAACACTTGGCTCATTTGATCAACATGACATAATAAAGTGTTGCATGTAAGACCCAGAACCTTTCCTCAAAAGTCAAGGTCACACTTTCAATTTGTTTGATATTGCGTGTCTGTTCTGTAACTTTGTCTTTAACTTTGCTCATTTGATCAAGATGACATGACGACATGTCACACGTAAGAACCAGACGGGTACATGTAACTTTATCATACATAGATGGATTTCAAAAACACTTGGCTCAATTTATCAATTGATCAACATAACATGACGACGTGTAACGTTAAGACCAAGAACTTTACCTCAAGGCCACACTTTCAGTTTGTTTGATATTTGTTGTCAGGTCTGTAACTTTGTCTTACATGGAGGAATTTTAAAATAGCTTGCACAAATGATCAACTTGCCATGATGATCTTGCTTTTACCTGTAGAAATAACCAGACCGTTACATCAGATGTCATGGTCTAGGTAACACAATGGTCAAGGGCACGCTTTAATGTAACAAAAACCATGAAATTGCATGTCTAGTCTAAAACGTCGTCCATATTCTTGATATGCATGGATATATCGCTACATATTACAATAAATATAATTGTTATTTTCACAGACCATTTTGGGGGAGGGCTTGCGACACTTACCAGTGACATTTTTTTCTCCAAAATTGCGTTCACTGAATAAAACAAAAAAACACTTTGGCTGAAACATCCATTTCAATCAATGGCTTTCTTGGTACCTCTAATTGTCTGAATTAAAATGTTTTAGAATAATGAGCTTAATAATGACTTATTTCTTCTTGAGTTACTCCTTCATCATAAGGCAACATTAACTCAAAATTGCCGTTATCAGCCGTTATATCGACACGGTGCGGGTACGATGTAACATTTGGCAATTCGAATAGACGCTTCAAATAGGTACTATACCATGTGTCTACGGCATGCTACACCAGTATGACAGCGCTTAGAATACCGTCTCAAGTAAACACCGTCGCGGTATATCTGTAACAATGTTTTAAGCGACCCTAAAATCATACAGCATCATCAAGGAAGAGAGAGTTATTTACGTTATATTGTTTTGATCAAATACAAAATATTTCTATATTTAATTAATTGTCTGTCTGCATAATTTCTGCATCGAAGTCATATTATTACTTAATCAGGAAATTGTGTCCAATTTATACGGGTTCCGCCATTCTTTAAAGTCCTAGTAATTACACTTGTGTTGTTTATCTCGTGGAAATGTTAGTATCAATCTTTAACCAATGCCGTGTTCAAATATCAACTGAATCTAACAGATATTAAGGATTAGAATAATCCCCAAGTGCTTCTACGGAAAACGTCATATACTATGTTGAATATGTTCGCAGTTTTAAGGAAAATGATATAACTATGAATTTTAAAACGTGAGTAGAGACAACAATAGTTATAAACTGCAACATTATATTTCCGTGGATTTTCTTTTCCATCATTTAATATATGGTAATACAATTTATTTTAATACCGCATATTGTCATAGATGACTGCAGATATGGAAAATAAAAATGAACTTTATTTATGAACCTTCAAAAAGTAATATACAAAATTAATAGTATGTGTACATTATCGAGTAATTTATTTTCACATTTTCATTACATAAATAATATATAATTTTAAGAATTGTTATCACAATTAAAAATATATGCATAGAGCATCACAGGTAACAGTTTCAGCAACATATCTATATCAAACATCACACGTAACAATCACAGCAACATATATATCCAACATCACACGTAACAATCACAGCAACATATATATCCAACATCACACGTAACAATCACAGTGATATATAATTCCAACATCACAAGTAACAATCACAGCATCATTTATATCCAACATCACACGTAACAATCACAGTGATATATATATCCAACATCACTTGTAAGAATCACAGCAACATATATATCCAACATCACACGTAACAATCACAGTGATAAATATATATCAAACATCACAGGTAACAATCACAGCGACATTTATATCCAACATCACAGGTAACAATCACAGCGACATTTATATCCAAGATCACACGTAACAATCACAACAACACACATAACAATCACAGCAACATATATATCCAACATCACACGTAACAATCACAGTGATAAATATATATCAAACATCACAGGTAACAATCACAGCGACATTTATATCCAACATCACAGGTAACAATCACAGCGACATTTATATCCAAGATCACACGTAACAATCACAACAACACACATAACAATCACAGCAACATATATATATATATCCAACATCACACGTAACAATTACAACAACATATATATATCCAACATTACACGTAACAATCACAGCAACATATATATATATATATATATATATATATATATATCCAACATCACACGTAACAATCACAACAACATATATATATCCATCCAAGATCACACGTAACAATCACAACACCACACATAACAATCACAGCAACATATATATATATTCAACATCACACGTAACAATCACAACAACATATATATATCCAACATCACACGTAACAATCACAGCAACATATATATATATATATATATATATCCAACATCACACGTAACAATCACAACAATATATATATATATCCAACATCACACGTAACAATCACAGTGACATTTATATCCAACATCACACGTAACAATATCAACAACATATGTATCCAACATCAAACCTAACAATATCAACAACATATGTATCCAACATCACAAGTAACAATCACAGCAACATATGTATCCAACATCACACATAACAATATCAACAACATATGTATCCAACATCACACATAACAATATCAACAACATATGTATCCAACATCACACATAACAATATCAACAACATATGTATCCAACATCACAAGTAACAATCACAGCGACATTTATATCCAACATCACACGTAACAATATCAACAACATATGTATCCAACATCACAAGTAACAATCACAGCAACATATGTATCCAACATCAAACCTAACAATCACATCAACATATTTACCGAACATCACACATAACAATCACAGTGACATGTATATCCAACATCACACGTAACAATCACAGCATCATATATATCCATCATCACACGTAATACTCACAACAACATATATACCGAACATCACACGTAACAATCACATCAACATATATATTCAACATCACACGTAGCAATCACAACAACATACATACCGAACATCACACGTAACAATCACATCAACATATATATTCAACATCACACGTAACAATCACAACAACATATATACCGAACATCACATGTAACAATCACATCAACATATATATTCAACATCACACGTAACAATCACAGCAACATATATACCGAACATCACATGTAACAATCACAGCGACATATATATCCAACATCACACGTAACAATCACAGCGACATATATATCCAACATCACACATAACAATCACACTGACCTGTATATTCAACATCACTCATAATAACCACAGCGACATATATTTCCAACATCACTCAAAACAATCACAGTGACATGTAAATCCAACATCACACAAAACAATCACAGCGACATATATACCCAGCATCACTCATAACAATCACAGCGACATGTATATCCATTATCACACATAACAATCACAGCATCATATATATCCAACATCACACGTTACAATCACAGCGACATATATATATCCAACATCACACGTAATAATCGAAAGTCACAGCAACATATATATCCAACATCACTCATAACAATCACAGCGACATATATATC
This sequence comes from Panopea generosa, assembly GCA_029582155.1. Taxonomy (NCBI): domain Eukaryota; kingdom Metazoa; phylum Mollusca; class Bivalvia; order Adapedonta; family Hiatellidae; genus Panopea; species Panopea generosa. The sequence goes on from CM055909.1 coordinate 6,004,049, forward strand.
CAACATCACACGTAACAACCGATGGAACATCAACATATATATCGAACATCACACAAAACAACACATGGAACATCAACATATATATCGAACATCACACGTAACAATCGAAAGTCACAGCAACATATATATCCAACATCACACGTAACAATCGAAGGACACAGCAACATATATATCCCACATCACACGTAACAATCGAAAGACACAGCAACATATATATCCAACATCACACATAACAATCGAAGGACACAGTAACATATATATCCAACATCACACGTAACAATCGAAAGACACATCTTTGATTCTGTATTAAAACAGGTGACACCCCTGATACTATGCATCTGGTGAAAACAATTTATCATATTTCCATGTAAATTATTATGTTTAGATCACTGGTACACAGTGGCAGCAAATAAAGGGTTCTGTGTGTACTATTGTGATTACTGTGTACTTTGAACAGTGCGCCCCTGTAGAAAATGTATATTTACTTATCTTTCGAGAACTTCGTTGTTTAACGCCTCATATACCTATATTAGTTTTTTACTGTTCCATATATAGAGACATACCTTTCTCGAACACTGAATTCATTGTCCACATATCAAGAAAAAACATGGGGTTGACTGGATTGTTTTTTTTCACATTTTCTAAAGTTTGATGACGTCCCTTAACATCATTGACAGTTCTGTCCATTTGTTGCATTGTATCACTACGCATCTGTAAACTGTTATATATTCACCCAACAGAAAAACATGTCATGTAAACTGGGAAGAACTGGCCATTGTAAGCATTTCTAACAAACATAATGTCCAATTGATTTACAAAGCTCTAATTTTCTTTGGCTTAAGAATCTTGCTATCGTCACCAAGGGGAAATAATTGGTAAGTGATATTTCTGTGTAATTTATAATATGACGGCAATACGAAGATGAATATTTTAAAAAACATCGAACTGAGACACAGATGTTGTTGCAGACGATTAGAATAACTAGTATTACATAATGTCTAAGGAATACATTCTATGTTGAAAATGGTTTGGGATTAACACTTTAGACATCGTAATTGACATGTAAACTCGGATCAGACGATTTCTTTAATTAGAGGTTAGACATATTATTTAAATATTTAGATGTAATCAATAAAGTAACGTGACCTTGAACTTGGTGGGATGATCTTGAAGCAACCTTTTATAGATTTACAGATGCCATATATATAACGATACCAAAAAAACTGATGCATTATTAATACAAAGGTTGATAGATTATGAACTACGCCCATCAGTAAAATCCAAATAAACTATCTCATTTCAATTGGATATATATGCAAAAGTCCTTGGATGATTAACAACGTCCATCAATAAAATTCGAATATAATTATCTCATTTCATTTGATTATACATTCAAAGGTTAATAGATAATAAACAGAGTCCTTAAAAAAAATCGAATATAACTGTTATATCACAATTTTCAAAATATTATAAGTACTTAATGGGAGAACAGCCTAAGTATTTAATTGAAGAACTTATAGACTACCGATATTTCTTCATACTGTTGATAAGTACTGACTCGTGAATAGGTTGTTTAATTTACTTATAATTGGTAGTATGACATTCTTTAGGTGGTGTCCAACACGTTTTGACAAATAAAGTATTCATACTTTTAATTTTGTAAAATAAAGGAAGTATGAATAAAAGCTAATAGTTTGAACTGTTATACATAGTTTAAGATATAACAAATTCCCCTAAAGCTGTATACATGTACCTGAGCATACCACACACTAGTGGATGCTGTTGCTATCCTTACAGTAGGGAAGTTTACTTTTATTGACAAAGTTTTAATTTTATAAAGGACTATGTTTATATCATAATGTTACATTTTACAATATATATTCATGACAGGGATAAATAGGTTAGGAAAACAAAATTGTATCCTTTGATATTTGGTTTAAAAAATGTGTTTACATAAGAAGTTTATCTGTTAAGTTGCACGACTTAGAAGGACGAGTGATTGACTTGAATTGTTGAAACCAAATCATTATGACAGAATATGGACTAATTTGACAGAATATGGACTGACTATTAGTGGGAAACTATAGGTTTCATCTTTTTCTTTCAAAGTGAGGGTTCTCCGTTGCCGAGTGGTCTAAAGCGCCGTTTCAATATCACTTACCTCTCACCGATAAGGTCGGCGGTTCGAGTGCTGCTTTTTCAAAAAAAATGTGAGAGAAAGTTTTCCAGTTACTTGCAGAAGAACAGTGGTACTTGTCAGAATCATTTTGATGTCTTCCTCCACCAATAAAACTGGACATGCCATGTCATATAAGCTGAAATGTTTTGAAAATGGCATTTAAAATGCAGCACAAACAAGTGTGTGTTTATGTTGAATGAATCTATTTTTTTAATTATACAAACATAATACTATTTATTATTTGCTATTCCAAAGTTAAAGACTGTCGCGTTCGTACTTAAAGCATATTTTCGTTTTACGCTATAGTTATTTTAGATTCAACTGATATGCATATACAAACTCATGTCAAACATACTTATATATGTTTAAAGGAGTTCCTATATTTTGACACAACTGCTAGATGGTGTTTCTGACAACAGTTGTATGGAACCTAAAATAGAGATAAACAACGCCCGTCTCAAATATATTTCTTATAACAACAAACTGCTTTTTATTTCTGGTTCAATTATTGGCCACAGTATTAACCTAACTAGAAGAAGTAACACATGTTTCATATATACCCTAAATAATTGGTCTGGTCATTTTCTGCATAAACGTCCATCATGTGATTGGGCGTGTGGTAGTTTAATGATGTCTAGCTTGAGTCTGTGAAAATGTTATTCACTTTTCACAGACAAAACTATGTTTTTCTCCTAACGTTTATCGAATTCCTTATATATTTAGATAAGTGATTAGTTTCAGTAAAGTACTCCAGATGTGGAATAATACCAGACTATGAAACGTTATTTATCATTTAACAAAATTATAGTCTGTATAACGGACCCAGCTCTCCCGATTTGATCCGTTATAAAGCAATATTCGGAAAACCACATTTGAGAACGTTGATTGGTCAGTTACCTCAACTGAAAATTTGAATGACGTCACAGTTTGATAAGCCTTCAATTAATATGAATTTTGGGACAGGCATAGCATTCTCTGCTTTTTCATTGGGTGTTAATATACCTGATTCATGAAATATCAGGTTCTGTAATATACTCTATGACTACTATAACATTTTTAGTTATATCACTTTAATCTAAATATGCATGTTTTAATATATTTAGTGTATACATAAGCCCATTGTGACTGGTCTTTCCAATTAAATCTATAACGTAGCTCCTTACATACACGTAATTTATATAGAATTATGGCGTTTTGATTTCGAACACATTTAACAATAGAAAATAGACATGACATATGAATTTTGCTGTTTCATTGCTGCTGTTAATATTTGTCAATTTACTCAATTGATATACCATTTCTATAAAAGTATTCTTTCGCCATGAAAACTATAAAGTGAGCTGTTTATGTTGATATCTTGTCAGTTATTTCTGATTGTAGAACTAACTATATGGCAGCATAACAAACAAACTGTTTACGCGTTTGGAACATAAAACACACATTAATACGCAAAGTTTTATGTTATTTCGATTGAATTACAAGGCAACCAGACGACAAAATGAACACACACGTGACTGATTGTTTCTAGGAATAGTCTATGTTAATTCTCAGATTCGATTATTGTTTTAAGATAGTAGTGTTTAATCTTGTGAAACACGTTGGCAACAAATTAAAACTGTTCTGTGTATAAATGTGATCTAGCTACACTAGTTTGCTATGTTTGATATAGTTCCTATTGAAACAAATAGAACGTAGTTGAGTGTAAGGAATTTTGAATACGGTTAGGAAAAGGAAAATGCACAAACTGTTTTGTTAAGTAACTTTACTGAATAATATTTAGAAAAAAAAACTACTTATCTCGTCTGGTCATCTCTGTGCACATCCATTATACCGTGTGACGTATGGCGGATACGGATAACAGTCAAATCTCTCTTATAGCTGCAAGGTTTCGAATCTCCAAACCCCTATGTGACCATAAACCATTTAAGACTTCTGATTTATCTCGACATTATCCGTAATGATGGTAAGATAACATTCACTAAGGCATTACTCCATTCAAACAGGCCTCTACATAACAGCGACTTTTCTTTATGAAATGTACTGCAAAATGCCAAACTTTTGTTTATAAGAGAATGTTGATATATTGATACAAACGATTGTTGATCCATGCCAAACTATGCATATGATATTTGCATGTATGTTATTTTGAATAAATAAAATATGTTTTAACCAAACTATGTATGTATTGTACGCAGCATATTTTTTACAATATAAAAAGATAAACAATATAGAAAGGCATTCACTTACTTTTTTATTTACTGACTTTGTTACTTCATCATTAGAGGATTCAAAGGTCTATAAAAGCGCTATTTCTCCTTTTTATTAATTTGTTTTTTTTTCGACCAGTTGAATATCGATATTAGTAGGTATAGTAATCTATGTGATGTTTACGTCACAGGTGATCTGACTGCCAGAACAGGTAAAAGGTCAGACACGGTTGATAACATAAACCTTCAACGGTATGTTAATATGCCACAGAGCGACATTCACGTGCAAGATATCCCTTCACGGTCATCTCACGATAATATTTGTAATAGCTTTTGGAACAAATTATTAAGCCTTTGTAAAGAAAACGGACTTAGTATTGTTAACGGCCGCCTTGAAGAAAGTAATTTTACGTGTCATAATTTAAATCGTAACAGGTTAGCTGCAAGTGTTGTCGATTATTTTATTACACATTTTAACAATTTTCCATGTATAAATAATATAAACATTTTTGACTTGACCGAGTTCTCAGACCATTGTCTTATCCATTTTTCATTAAATTTCGATAATTTACAGATGTATAAAACTGATAATTTAACTTATGAAAAAATATTATGGGACAACAGGTGTTTCAAAACATATTAGAGGAACAAAAATACTTATTTGATGAAATATACCAGAAGTTGATATCAAACAGCATTGATATTAACTCGTGTATAGAATTTGTTTTCTGAAATAGTATATAACATTTCTTTTAAGACGAACGGACGTACTTTAAATAGCAGCCCGAAACGTAAGCTTATTGAAAAAGCATCTTGGTTTAATGATGAATGTAAAAATCTTAAAACTTTATTTTATAACAATAAGAGACTTTATAAAATGGATCCTACGGAAGATAATAAATTTCGTTTACTAACTAGTAGAAATGATTTTGCGAAAGAAAAGAGAAAAGCAAAATATATTTATTTTAAAAAAGAAAAAACAAATTTGTCAAAATTAAGTAAAAGCAATACACGTAAATTTTGGAAATATATTAAAAAATATCAAACGAAAAAAGGTAAAAATTATTCTGATATTAATTTGAATGAATTTTTCGAGCATTTTAAAAATCTCTCAAATACAGCTCATAGCCATTTTAACCCAGATGATGATGTAAATATAGACAGAGAATCTTTGGATATAGCTGCACTGGATTGTTCTTTTACTATTGCTGAAATAAAAAACACTATTTCATCAATGAAACGCCATAAAAGTTGCGATTTTAGTAATAATGTAGCTGATATTTTTTATCGATTCAAAAGACTTTATTTCACCGTATCTTGTTCAAATATTTAATAATATATACGACACTGGAAATTATCCGGACTGTTGGGGAAAAGGTGTAATTATTCCTATTCATAAAAAAGGCGATTTATCTCATCCGTCCAATTATCGTGGCATTACTTTAACAAATATAATGTCAAAAATATTCTCTCTCACCTTGCGTAATAGAATAAATAAATGGTGCGAGGAGGAACACGAGGCACAATTCGGCTTTCGCGATAGTACTACAGATTGTATATTTATTTTACATTCAATAATTCAAAAGGTTTTGGTAACAAAATCAAAATTATATTGTATTTCGTGGATTATATGAAGGCGTTCGATACCGTTATTCACGATGCCCTTTGGATTATGCTTGTCCAATCCGGTAGAGGTTGTTAGATGGTTAACATAATTAAAGCAATTTACGGCAACGTTAAATCATGTGTTAAGATTTTTCGTTCTCAAATTTCTTTGATGTATCGCTAAGTTTAAAACAAGGGGAACCACTCTCTCCGCTTATGTTTATTCTTTTTGTTAACGATTTAAGCACTACTATTGATCTTAATTAATTAACTGACAATGATGTAGAACAGTTTTCTTTATATATGTTACTTTTTTTTGCTGATGACATAGCATTGTTTACAACAAATCCACTAAGTTTATCATTTATTTCAATATTCAACCAAATGGGGATTAAAAATAAATGTAGATAAAACAAAAAATTGTATCATTGAAAAAAGAAAACAATAACATAACCATGAATGGTTTATAAATAATGAAAAAATAGAAATTGTTGATAATTTCAGCTACTTGGGTATTAAATTCCATTTCACTGGAAATATGTCACATGCTGTAAAGGCATTATTAGACCAAGCACTCAGAGCATATAACAGTTTACTTTCAGTATTCACTAGGGTTTAATTAGATATCAAAACTAAATTATCTTTATTTGATTCTATGGTTGTGCCAATTTTATTATACGGATCGGAAGTTTGGGGTATTTATGAAAATAAGGAATTAGATAAATTACATATTAAGTTTTGCAAACGCATCTTAGGTGTTAAACCACAAACTCCTAACGTATGCTTACCTGTATGATTTGGAAGAAATAAAGATATATATATATATGTATTAGGTGAGCTAGGAAGATTTCCATTATCTGTTATCTGTAAACAACGTGCTATAAGCTATTGGACAAAAGTTAAAAAAAACAACAATTTTATTAAATTTAAAGTTTTTAATGAACAATGTACTGTACAAAATACCAGCTGTTGGGCTGGTAGTATGCACATGCTTTAAAATCGACTTGATTATGGAGATATTTGGGTGAATTTCAATTTAAACACAAATTATTTCTCCATGTTAAAACAAAGGATGTGTGATCAGTATTTACAAAATTGGAATACATCTCTTCAAAATATGCCCAAACTAGACTATTTAAGAAATTTAAAAAATGTTTTGAATATGAATTTTACTTGGATTTTATTCCAAATGAAACAAACCGTAAAAATTTAACAAGATTCCGACTGAGTGAGCATAATTTAGAAATTGAAACTGGGAGATATACAAATGTACAAAGGGAAAATCGTTTTTGTAGAGTATGTAATGGGGGTTGGTTGAATCGGAGTATCATTTTCTCTTATGTTGTCCTACATATAGAACAATTAGAAATAAATATATTAAACATAGTGCTTTTCCAAATATTAATAGTTTTTAAAACATTATGTCATCAAGGAATAAAAAAAGTATTTGTAATCTGGCAAAATTTATAACCGAAGCTCAAAAGCTAAGGCAAGACACTTTAAACAATTTGATTGATTATTGATGTGACTATAAATGATTTTGTAATTAAAGATGTATAATACCATGACTGCTTCAGTTTGAATATGTGATATGTATGTATTTGTTTGTATTTCATATAGTTGTATGTCTATGCCATATTTAAATTAATTTGAATGTGCAAATGGCCATAGGCAATGTTTTGCTGATATGCCAATAAACTTGTATTATTATTATTATAATATATTATTTACCTATTTGATTTCTCAATTACTTGCTTACTTATCATTTTATTTTGAATACTTAATTTCTCGCCGCTTACTAAATTATTAATTTATTTGATTTTTCAATTACTCGCTTACTTAATTATTCACTTATTTGATTAATCAATTACTCGCCGCTTATTTATTTGATTTATCTATTACTCGCTTACTTATTTATTCACTTATTTGATTAATCAATTACTCGCCGCTTATTTATTTGATTTATCTATTACTCGCTTACTTATTTATTCACTTATTTGATTAATCAATTACTCGCCGCTTATTTATTTGATTTATCTATTACTCGCTTACTTATTTATTTTCCTTTTTGATTACTCGCTTACTTAATTAACAATCAACTGCCGTAAAGAAATTGAAACTTTACTAGAAACACTTTTAAGTAATGTACAGAAAACATACAGCAGGTATATTGTTTTAGTAACTCATTTTTTTCTGTAATGAAGAAATGTGCTGAAATATTACAGAATGAGACTCGTAATTGCTTTTGTCAGAACCATCACTATAACAGAACAAATCAGACAAAATATATTACAGCAGCCGCTAGTATGACTGGGTTCTGTACAAAGTAGATATATTATTAAAGAACACTGTTCTCGCATTGTCAATATTTAGTTCTATTGGACTGAAAATCGAATTATTGTACGCCGAACTCTCACTTGAGTCTCGTGTTGCCTTTATCATATATCGCAAATGCAAGCTTACTTTTATAACTGCCTTGTATTCTTTCTAATCAGTAATTATATTGTATCGTAGCTACTCTGCAAATGCCTTGTTTTATTTCTAATCAGTAATTATATTGTATTGTAGCTACTCTGCAAATGCCTTGTATTCTTTCTAATCAGTAATTATATTGTATTGTAACTACTCTGCAAATGCCTTGTATATCTACTCTGCAAATGCCTTGTATTCTTTCTAATCAGTAATTATATTGTATTGTAAATACTCTGCCAATGCTTTGTATTATCTACTCTGCAAATGCATTGTATTATTTCTAATCAGTAATTATATTGTATTGTAGCTACTCTGCAAATGTCTTGTATAATTTCTTATCAGTAATTATATTGTATTGTAGCTACTCTGCAAATGCCTTGTATTCTTTCTAATCAGTAATCGAACTACATTGTATCTACTCTATAATATCATGCACTGTTGTTTGTACAGTATCTACTCTGTAATATCATGCACTGTTGTTTGTACAGTATCTACTATGTAATGTCTCGCACTGTTGTTTGTAAAGTACAATGTAATATATTACACTGTTGTTTGTACAGTATCTACTCACTAATATCTTGCACTGTTGTTTGTACAGTATCTACTATGTAATGTCTTGCACTGTTGTTTGTACAGTATCTACTATGTAATGTCTCGCACTGTTGTTTGTAAAGTATCTACAATGTAATATATTGCACTGTTGTTTGTACAGTATCTACTCAGTAATATCTTGCACTGTTGTTTGTACAGTATCTACTATGTAATGTCTTGTACTGTTGTTTGTACAGTATCTACTATGTAATGTCTTGCACTGTTGTTTGTACAGTATCTACTATGTAATATCTTGCACTGTTGTTTGTACAGTATCTACTATGTAATGTCTTGCACCGTTGTTTGTACAGTATCTACTATTTAATGTCTTGCACCGTTGTTTGTACAGTATCTACTATGTAATGTCTTGCACTGCTTTTTGTACAGTATCTACTATGTAATGTCTTGCACTGTTGTTTTTACAGTATCTACTATGTAATGTCTTGCACTGTTGTTTGTACAGTATCTACTATGTAATGTATTGCACTGTTGTCTGTACTGTATCTACTATGTAATGTCTTGCACTGTTGTTTGTAAAGTATCTACAATGTAATATATTGCACTGTTGTTTGTACAGCATCTACTTTGTTATATCTTGCACTGTTGTTTGTACAGCATCTACTCTGTAATATATTGCACTGTTGTTTGTACAGCATCTGCTCTGTAATATATTGAACTGTTGTTTGTACAGTATCTACTATGTAATATCGTGCCGTGTTTTTTGTACTGTATTTACTTTGTAATATCTTGCCGTGTTGTTTGTACTGTATCTACTCCGTATGTGTTATTTGTACTGTATCTACTATGTAATATCTTGCACTGTTGTTTGTACTGTATCTTCTATGTCATATCTTGCACTGTTGTTTATACAATAACTACTCTGTAATATCTTGCCGTGTTGTTTGTACTGTATCTACTATGTAATATCTTACACTGTTGTTTGTACTGTATCTACTCCGTATGTGTTGTTTGTACTGTATCTACTATGTAATATCTTGCACTATTGTTTGTACTGTATCTACTTCGTATGTGTTGTTTGTACTGTATTTACTATGTTTTATATTGCACTGTTGTTTGTACTTTATTAACTATATAATATCTTGCCGTGTTGTTTGTACTGTATCTACTCCGTATGTGTTGTTTGTACTGTATCTTCTCCGTATGTGTTGTTTTGTACTATATCACCTAATTATTGCTTGCACTGTTGTTTGTACTGAAGCTACTCCGTATGTGTTGTTGTGTATTGTATCACCAAAGTAATGTGTTGCACTGTTGTTTTTACAGTATCTACTATGTAATATCTTGCCGTGTTGTTTGTACTGTATCTACTCCGTATGTGTTGTGTTGTACTCTATCACCTAAGTAATTGCTTGCACTGTTGTTTTTACAATATCTATTATGTAATGTCTTGCACTGTTGTTTGTACTGTACCTACTCCGTATGTGTTGTATTGTACTGTATCACCAAAGTAATTGCTTGCACTGTTGTTTGTACAGTATCTACTATGTAATATCTTGCCGTGTTTTTTGTACTGTATCTACTTCGTATGTGCTGTTTGTACTGTATCTACTCCGTTTGTGTTGTTTTGTATTGTATCACCGAAGTAATATCTTGTCGTGTTGTTTGTACTGTATCTACTCCGTATGTGTTGTTTGTACTGTATCTACTCCGTTTGTGTTGTTATGTATTGTATCACCTAAATAATATCTTGCACTGTTGTTTGGACTGTATCTACTCCGTATGTGTTGTTTGTACTGTTTATACTCCGTATGTGTTGTTTGTGCTGTATCTACTCCGTATGTGTTGTTTTTACTGTATACACTCCGTATGTGTTGTTTTGTACTGTATCTACTCTGTATGTGTTGTTTTGTACTGTATATGCTCTGTATGTGTTGTTTTCTACTGTATATGCTCTGTATGTGTTGTTTTGTACTGTATATGCTCTGTATGTGTTGTTTTGTACTGTTTATGCTCTGTATGTGTTGTTTTGTCATGTATATACTCTGTATGTGTTGTGTTGTTTTGTACTGTATATGCTCTGTATGTGTTGTTTTGTACTGTATATGCTCTGTATGTGTTGTTTTGTACTGTATATACTCTGTATGTGTTGCTTTGTACTGTATATACTCTGTATGTGTTGTTTTGTACTATATCTACTCTGTATGTGTTGTTTTGTACTGTATCTACTCTGTATGTGTTGTTTTGTACTGTATCTACTCTGTATGTGTTGTTTTGTACTGTATCACCTAAGTAATTGCTTGCCTTGTAATCTTCTTAATTCCGTTATTGCTTTGTATTGTTTCTATTTCGTACACTGTATCGTTGACGCGTTTCTACTTTGTAATTGCTCTGTGCTGACTCTATTTCGTAATTTACTTAACACATACAAGTATGTCCTGTGCATATTTTAATAATTAGTGATCTCTTAATTGAATATTTTTTATTAGCTGACCTTCTCATAACAAGTCCCCAATGTGGCAGTTTTGTAAATGAAGGTTCAAAGGCGAAAGGCTCTATTGTCAGTGCGTCTGTTTGTTTGTTTGTATTGTACGTATAGTTATACGTATGTATGGTTTGGGTGTTTTCGTGCTTAATTGTGACCACTGATGTATCCAGACACAAACTAATTGGAAATCATTTTTAATTGCTTTCTGAAATATATTTTTATAATTTTATATCTAGAAGATGATAATTATAGATGCCACGTGCGAACCCCAGACGTTGTTACGACTACTAGATCATATATAACCATTACGTTTGTTATGTCTTCTTTGCGTTGCATATCGTCCCGTCCAAGTAAAGAAAATTACATAGTCATAATAAATATCTAGCACTATTGCAAGTAATGAAGTGAACACTTTTTGGCTTCATTGTAAATTAAATATCAATTGTTTTTAATCGAGTTAGCAGTGAAGTGATGAAATCACGAGTGGCAAGGATTTTATAAACTCCGACGTTCTCTGAGCCTTTTTTGTCTATTGCAAAGCGTCATCTCTTAAGTCGTTGACTTAGTTGATTACAGAAAGACCACGTTTTTACACCGTGTTTAGGGTCTTTCTGCACCAATTAAACTGAATGCAACACATATCTCTTATCATGTAGCTTGTTGGAATGGCTCGTGTGGTTCTGCTAAGAATAGAATCACTGCCGATCTCTGCAGACGTGTAGGAATCCTCCGAATGGGTGTCATGTTCATTTTATCATTTTTTTGTCATGTTCACTATTGTGGTTAAATTATCAACCCCTGTGTGGTTTCAGGAAGCCATATGAGTGATGGCAAGATTAGGACCACTGTGGCTCATGCATGTCGTAAGAAGCGACAAATTTGAATAATACGATAGAATTTGCTGAAACTCTGCTGTACTGCAGGTATCAAGGTATCAATGTTCTAGGTTCATTCTGCATATTCATTTGTTGATCTGTATGTTAAGTTGTTGATTTTGGACATTTAGAATGAATATTGAATATTGCTTCCTGTTGGCGTCGACTAACCTATAATGTGTTGGTACACCGTAAAACCATATTCATCATGCACATAGCTGCATCGTTAAACAAACACATTAAATACATAAATTATTCATTAATACGCACGCATACACGCATGCACATGTAATTTATTTCAATACAAACAGCGATATTAATATAGCTTTCAGACTTGGTAAAATATCTGATGTTAACATAAACCAACGCTGCTTGCCAGTTTTACCAACAGCATAATGTGTTCGGTACACAAACTAATTATGTTGCTACGATATATAGGAACAATTAAATAAATTAGTTTAGTGTTACATTATGGCATTCCGTAGATGAGATAACAATTGTTGATCGCCTCGAGTGTTTTCCGGGTTTAAGGTTTAAACTCAACATCCATGAGTTATAGATAATGATTATTATGTCTCAGTAAGGTTACCAGAACTTTTTTCATAGAGGCTTTATTATGCTCAGAGCTTACGGGTTGCAAAACCGACTGCTGTATAAAAGCGATACGATGACTCTGCGAAGATTTCTGTATAATTCTGTGCATTATTCGAATATTAATGTAAATGCCTGCTTCATAAAATAGTTCGAATTCAGCATATTCCTGGATTAAGGTTAACATTATACATTAAATTGATTTTTTTCTCAAAAAGAAGTATTTGGTATATGAAGCTTTAAAATATCTTTAGCCTTAAAAAATGGGAAATTCTTGATAATGTACAAGTTGCAGACGGCGTTGTTTAAGAAATAGAGAAATACAGCAAAGTTAATTTTATCTATAACAAACACATTCATCATTTGCCATCAATGTAAGATCAGTAGAGTTCAGAATGAAATGGAGCTCTCTTTTCTAATTCGAATTGCATGCAAGAAAGCATATTCGAGTTCTGCCCTTTTTATCAAAACCTTATCTGTAATAGCTATGATTGCACTATTTACCATTCCGTAGCAATTTAACATTAAGAAAACATTAACTTGATCTGATATTTCATGGAAATATTAGAAACATATATATCATAATTTAACAATATACTTCAAACGTTTATAAGAACCTTCCAGTTATATACGAAACTTGATTTACCGCTATCATCCGAGTCAATGCTTATTTTAAACAAAATACTTGAAAGTACTGGTAGTCGAACTTTTATAAATATTCATACACCTTCTTAATTTGATTGAACTCATTGTAACATTTACTTTATATTGTGCAATATATTATAAGATTTGCACAATACAATTTCTACATTTTTATCGTTTGATTTGTTTCTTCTTGCATATATAAATTTCATGATAAAAAGGAGATATTTGAGGAATAAAAAGTAGTCCCTGTTGCGTATGATAATTATGACGGTGATCAACAATGCAAATCTTGATAACGACGACATACACAGGCTATCGATATATGTGTCGAACATAACACATACGGGCGTCTAGAAACAATACACAAGTAAATGTGATTTCTGATATTGAATTAACCTTTTCACGAATAGAGCAAATTTTAACAATAAAATATTAAAACAATGTGAAATACATAGACGTAAACTTTACTTTTACGTTTTCCCACACATGAAGGATTTTAGCCTTCTCCTCACATCTGGTCTAATGGTAACTGCAATTTCCTTTTCGTTTTATTACATGCATTTAGTAATATATTGCATCGAATTTTAATGTTAGAGGAACTAAATTGACTTTACAGGCAAAATATAATATTGATAGACTAAAACGTATTGTTATAACAATAGGTTCAATACAATTTGTGATTCACTACATCCAAAAGTTATTTATTTTAAAAAAATCAGTTTCCTTCATGACGAAACGGTCTTCAAGACTGGGTTTTGCATGTTAAAATATGCGTGTATCTTAACTGTATTCGATGAAGTCGACCTAGTAAAGTCAGGCCTAGTGCTTGTTACTAGATAAGAACATACACATGTTTTAGATACGCTTCTGATGTGTATTAGGCTCAACGTTGAATTATTTAAATGAATACTTATAGTAGAAACAGCCATCATAGAATATTTCTAATAAGCATATATCTAAAATAACTTAAAACCTCAAAAACTGAATACTTTTAACACATACCAAAGACTGAGTATGTTGCTATATTTAGCATAATTCGTTAACCAGTCTAGGTCTACCGAATATTCTGTAGAACGTGGAAACAGTCCCAGCTCTTTTCACCAGGGAACTTTACATAGTATTGTGAGAAGCACGCTGACTGGCTACCAGTTAGCAATATTAGGCGCATACTAATTGGTCAATTAATGTGCCGTCGGAGAAACCTTCAAATAAATGTTTATTTTATATAAATAGCATTTTTATAAATGAGGTTTAAGGTCAAACATCGATAATTTTTCCTACTAAGTTACATTCAAAATGCCACACGGTAGACAAAAAACTATGTGTCAGTCATATGCATTGACAGAGTCGACCATTAGTGTTGTTGTTATTCTGTAATACTGGCATGGGACGTGAATCGGAAACTGCCAGGGACTGGTATAGATTAAAACATTTTTGTGTCAGTCATATGCATTGACAGAGTTGACCATTAGTGTTATTGTTATTCTGTATTACTGGCATGGGACCTGAATCCGAAACTGCCAGGGACTGGTATAGATTAAAACACTTTGTGTCAGTCATATGCATTGACAGAGTCGACCATTAGTGTTATTGTTATTCTGTAATACTGGCATGGGACGTGAATCGGAAATGCCAGGGACTGTTATAGATTGAAACACTATGTGTCAGTCATATGCATTGACAGAGTCGACCATTAGTGTTATTGTTATTCTGTAATACTGGCATGGGACGTGAATCGGAAACTGCCAGGGACTGGTATAGATTAAAACATTTTTGTGTCAGTCATATGCATTGACAGAGTTGACCATTAGTGTTATTGTTATTCTGTAATACTGGCATGGGACGTGAATCGGAAACTGCCAGAGACTGGTATAGATTTAAACACTATGTGTCAGTCATATGCATTGACAGAGTCGACCATTAGTGTTATTGTTATTCTGTAATACTGGCATGGGACGTGAATCGGAAACTGCCAGGGACTGGTATAGATTAAAACATTTTTGTGTCAGTCATATGCATTGACAGAGTCGACCATTAGTGTTATTGTTATTCTGTAATACTGGCATGGGACCTGAATCGGAAACTGCCATGGACTGGTATAGATTAAAACACTTTGTGTCAGTCATATGCATTGACAGAGTCGACCATTAGTGTTATTGTTATTCTGTAATACTGGCATGGGACGTGAATCGGAAACTGCCAGGGACTGGTATAGATTGAAACACTATGTGTCAGTCATATGCATTGACAGAGTCGACCATTAGTGTTATTGTTATTCTGTAATACTGGCATGGGACTGGTATAGATTAAAACACTTTGTGTCAGTCATATGCATTGACAGAGTCGACCATTAGTGTTGTTGTTATTCTGTAATACAGGCATTGGACGTAAATCGGAAACTGCCAGGGACTGGTGTAGATTAAAACACTTTGTGTCAGTCATATGCACTGACATAGTCGACCATTAGTGTTATTGTTATTCTGTAATACTGGCATGGGACCTGAATCGGAAACTGCCAGGAACTGGTATAGATTAAAACATTATGTGTCAGTCATATGCATTGACAGAGTCGACCATTAGTGTTGTTGTTATTCTGTAATACTGACATGGGACCTGAATCGGAAACTGCCAGAGACTGGTATAGATTAAAACACTATGTGTCAGTCATATGCATTGACAGAGTCGACCATTAGTGTTATTGTTATTCTGTAATATTGGCATGGGACCTGAATTGGAAACTGCCAGAGACTGGTATAGATTAAAACATTATGTGTCTTTCATATGCATTGACAGAGTCGACCATTAGTGTTGTTGTTATTTAGTAATACTGGCATGGGACGTGAATCGGAAACTGCCAGGGACTGGTATAGATTAAAACATTTTTGTGCCAGTCATATGCATTGACAGAGTCGAACATTAGTGTTATTGTTATTCTGTAATACTGGCATGGGACGTGAATCAGAAACTGCCAGGGACTGGTATAGATTAAAACATTTTTGTGTCAGTCATATGCATTGACAGAGTTGACCATTAGTGTTATTGTTATTCTGTAATACTGACATGGGACCTGAATTGGAAACTGCCAGAGACTGGTATAGATTAAAACATTATGTGTCAGTCATATGCATTGACAGAGTTGACCATTAGTGTTATTGTTATTCTGTATTACTGGCATGGGACCTGAATCGAAAACTGCCAGGGACTGGTATAGATTAAAACATTTTTGTGTCAGTCATATGCATTGACAGAGTCGACCATTAGTTTTATTGTTATTCTGTAATACTGGCATGGGACCTAAATCGGAAACTGCCAGGGACTGGTATAGATTAAAACATTATGCGCTAAGAGATAAAAATAGTAGATTGTTTTAGCTTCATTTCATTCTCAAAAGTCAGTTTCATGCTAATATTTATACGGAACAAATTTGCATTAAAATGATATATTACCAAGAGTTTGTTTGAAATGTATCCTTATTGTAAACACATATATTATCTGATAAAATGATCTCTTGTAAGCAAAGAACTCTAAAAAGAAAAGAAAAACAGCTCACTCGTGTTTATTTAGCCTGTACATCAGATTTAATAAAAAAAAATCTCACTCAACCCAAACCAAACCACTCCGACATCGGTTGAAGTGATATTCTATTTTCGGCACTGACTGATCTCTATGGGTCTATCTTACATCTGATTGGTCAGTAAGAACAACTTGCTTGAACTATTTATTTTTGTTAATGTAGCAATTTTTGTAATGCTAATTATCTGCTTTAGACACTTTTAATAACCATAATGTAGTAAAGGAATTTTTTTTTTCATATCTAAGCATTATCATTAGCCTTCAGTGTACACAATTGTCCGGCTGCCCGACATCTAAATAAAAGTCCATAAGAAGTTTGACCAATTTGATGTAACCCTACACATAACTTCGATAGGAATTTCAGCGAAAATGATAAAAATGTTAACCCAAGCACGATACCTGCTAGATTGCCATTTACTTAGGAAGTAACGTAATAACCACGGTAACCAAAAAACATGAAAAAAATGCTGTATGTTTTTATATTTTGTGTGTTATACTTAACGTGTGTATTCTCATGTCTTACGCCATATATATATATATATATAAATAACTTTGTTTAATACAAGACAATATATTCTAGTCACACCACCACGGGTAGTACTCACCAACCATTCTTAAGAATATTTTTAGACTTGAACTCAAAAATGAAAATTTAAAAAACACACTTAGAGACCAAATGTGCCAGCATGTAGTGACGCCTACATGTAACATAAAGGCATATAAAACTTCACAATCATTCTATCATGATAAACTAGATATCTAAAGTTGAACTTTTCAATTCTAAGACTATTCTCAAGAATGGTTGGTGAATACGAATCTTGTATGTATTTATGGTGCTAATTGTGATTATTCTATAGTATATATTGAGTATGAATATACTGTTGTGGTACACTGTAGCTGTGTCGTTTGAGTGCTACGGTTCCTGTTGAACATATGACTGACCTGACGCGTGATGTCAAACAAACAAGTCGATAATCAAATCAGTGATCGATAATGGTTGCTATTCTGACATTTTCCTAAGACAAGCAAGCATTCTAAATAAACATTGTATTGCATTGTATATATTTGGACAAACAACGACACGTGGTCGGTGGGGAGAGCGATAGTCGCTGTGGCGTCAGGTCTATTTCATATTTTGAGTAGGAAAATGTCTTCATATACATTTAAAATACACATGTTTTGATAACAATAGTTTGGTGCTGGAATTTTGCAATGACATATATAGTAATATATATGTATGTACATTGCTTTAAAAACTAAATAAGAATCCAACAGAACACTTAACACTGAACATTGATCAGAACAGCTTGGATACAAACATGCAGGAGAAATAATGTCAAAAAAGCAATGAGCGTCTACCTGAAGCCTTTAACCCTTTACTTCATAGATATGCGTTTTCCCGCATCAATCACATAAGGCCTTTGAAAACAGTGCAGGAAGAGTTAAGATTGCTCGTAAAGAGCAATCTGAATACCTCCTGCACTGTATTCCACTCTGTCAGTTAATATAAACATAATTCACCCAGTAATTCAAAAGCCTTCAATATAAAGTGTCCAAAGGCGTCTAGATATGAAGTAAAGGGTTAACGATTACGGTATCAAACTAGCACATGTTCTATTACAGACTAATTCCTCTACTTCCATCGATGAGGATAATTGGGTGATTTTACATATCTAGATAAAACGCACAACACCATGATCAAGTCTACCTTATTGTTCGTCTTATTTGCATACGTGTTGTCTTTAATGGAATAATTCTAACGCCTAGCTCGGTTCGTCTGACAGCAGATAATAACTGTTTCCTATTTTTCCAATACATAAGCAACACACTCGCCAAAGTAATTATACCGGTTACGTGCTTCGAAATCTAAATTATAAACAGAGAGTATTGCTCCATTATTTGCGTCGTATTCTAAGGAAAAACAAGAGCCATGTTGGACATGGCGAATACACCCGCCGAAGCAAATTCTTGTACTGCCCTCTTCCAGTCAATGCTCATTATCATTGTATGAAGTTTCAAAGCATTCACCAAACAATGTATGATCCAAACAATGGAAAATAACAAAGGGGAATAATAATGCGAAGACAGAGGTCGACAGACAGATGTTTCCTGCACACGGCACTTCCTCTCAATGTCCTCTATCATTATGTGAAATATCAACTTAACCCCATGAACACATTTTGAGTTATGGTCCGGACTAGCATAATAACATGTAATAACAAAGGGAATAATTATGTAAATAAAGAAGACAGAGTTATGGTTTTTCACGCTGCACTTCCTCTCAATGCTCTCTACAATGGTGTGAAATATCAACTCAATCCTTTGAACACTTTTGAGTTATGATCAGGACAAGCATAATAAAATATGATAAACTGAAAGCAGATACTTTAAAAATGGGAAAGGTTGAACTATGGTTCTTGGACAATGCACTTCCTCTGAATGTCCTCTATCATTGTGTGAAATATGAACTAAATCCCTTGAATAGTTCTTAAGTAATCTTTATGACAAGTATACTTTAATACATAAATGGGGACTTCCTCTCAACGACCTCATTCATCGTGTGAAGATTCAACAAAATCCCTTGACCAGTTTTTGGAGTTATGCTTAGAATAAAACAGTAAAGGGAGATAACTAAAAAAATAAACTGGTACAGTTATGGTTCTTGTACACTGCACTTCCTCTCATTGTCCTCCTTTATTGTGATTCTACAAATTCGCTTGAAGAGTTTTATAGTTATACTCCGGGCAAAAGTGTCACTGACGCACGCACGCAGAGAACATTACCATATCTCTCTTCTCTTTCGGCGGGGGGGGGGGGGGGGGGGGGGGGGGGGTAAAAAACAGATTGTAACACATATACATTAATATACTCAAATGCCGAACGTATTCTCTCTATGGTTTTGTAGTTTTAACGACAAAACAATGATATAAAACTAATACTAATATCTCAAGATCACTTAGGTTCGAGGACCGCTCACTCTTAAAACGTTATGCGAGAAAGTTTGCCAGTTGCTTACAAAAGGACGCTGGCTGTTCTAAGATTCATTCTGAAATCTTCCTTCACCAATGCAACTGGAGCTGCAATATATAACCTGAAATGTGTTGAAAATAGCGTTAAACCCCATTAACAATAAATGGCGATATTTAAATATGACAACAGGTGGCACTCTCGCACTGCTAATCTTTATGCCTACAAACCATACAAAATGGGAATACTCCATTGTTGGTTTCGTGCATAGAAAGTATGTTTGTATTCCAATGGGTACCAATTATGCATTTCTTATCATATTGATCTACATCGCTCTTAGAGAGATTGATGCTTATTTTGTCGCCAAATAACACACACCGATGTCATCAATTGATTTTACAATGCATCGAGTAACTTTGAACGTATAAATAATATTGATATTTTTCACTTAAAAGGTATTTGATATATAGCCAAGTGAAGTTCTGATCAGGTTTTAATGATCTTTATTTGGATGGATATGTGTGTCAAGCTTAGCCATATTTTGTTAAATTTCTCACCTTAATGATTTTGCTAAAATGTGTTGTAAAGCATTTGTGTTTTTACAATATTATACTGTTATTTGCAAATATATATATACAATATGAAAACACTTCAGCGATATAGAGTTTCTAACATTACAGTATATATATATACACTTATATAGCGCTTGTGCAGCAATTGTTAAAGGTACGATACCTAAATTAATAAATGTTTCTCTGTCATGACTGTTTGTGTTTAATTTTATTATTACAAACAAGATTTGTTATAAAATTGCAAATGTGATTACCAAGGATTTATTTTTTCTTTTATCAATGATGTTGTCGTTTTTAATTCTGACAAATAAAACAGTTTACACATTGTGACCGCGACTATCTGTAAGGTGTGACAGGTGTGCACGTTAATATGCTATTTCTGACATTCAAAGCTTTCCTTAGTATAACGCGATATACAAGGATTGAACCAGAATTAACGGGGAAAATGAAAACACCGTTTATATTATACCGAATGTTTTAATGACCAGGACCTGATTATGTCTTTGGCTCTCTCGGAAAAACAATCGGAAACATTGCAATTTAGAAAGAATGGATATATGGTGCTTAGGCAACGCTAAGTTTGTACAGTCGGGCAAATTTCCGATTTCTTGTCATTAACATGCAGCGGTTTATTTCCCATAGTAATCATAGTTAAGAGTTATAAATTGTTGTACATAACGAATAAATATTCTGTTAATATTTTGACACCGTGCACGTGGCTTGTGATGTCACGATTATGTAACTGTCTATAAGTAGCTAAAACGACGGATAACAAACGTTACGTTATAACATTCTTGTTGTTAAAGAAAAATAAGTAATGAGAGTCAGAATATATGATCGAGCAATGTACAAAATAAGAGTTTACGCCCGGAATGACATACATGTATTTGCGGAGAGGTTTAGCACTGTCAGTGATATACCGGGTAGAGAACGGAAATTGACGCCGGAGAAAGATAATAACGTTAAATGTATGAAAAAAAGAATGCGCTATGATTAGTTGGTTCTGATATAATGTAGGTTTCAAATTTCAAAAGTAAATGTGTTTGTGATATCGATAGTATCTAATAATATGTGTATTATGAGAAATGATTCAAATCAATACTACTAACTAGAATCGTTACTCAGTGAGACATTTATTCAGGAATTTTAGTTGCAACCAGAATCTTATTGCGATCTATCAATACCAACCATTTCATACAGTATCTCATATATCTTTCTTAATGCCTGTACTATTTGTAATCCCATTTTTCATAAATAATTATTAAGTAGTAGTTCCCTGACAGTACCTGTTTCCGAGCATATTGAAATATGATATATTTTTTGTAGTATCCTATGACATTGTATAATTGTTGCTGTGCCAATACCTTTATCATTTTATTTATTGCATCTTTATATACAGTTCTATGCCAACTGAAATCATTATGATACTATGTAAACACACGATTTTGGGAAATAATATCATAACATAAGTATATGCTACTGATACAATATATAAATCTTTGCAAAATCACATCTTTTCCGCGTGTACCTGGCATTTTTTTAAAGATAAATATTTAAACTGGACTGGCCTCGAACTCGTGACAACGTTGGCATAATACTAATTTAAAACATCTTCCGATGGTGGTGATAATTACACTAATAATCAGTTTTATAACGATTTGTTTTTATAAACATCAACGATACTCAGCCAATATTTCGTTTTCATACTTCAGTTTCCCTGTCAATATCGAGGACGCTTCTGTGTAAATATTTGACAATTTAATGGACTCTTTGAATACTAAGTTCGTCAACAAACCATTAATCGGTAGGATATGAAAACTTAACATTAATTTGTGTGCTTACACAATTGATTAAAAAATTGATTCCCAATTGCTGTTGTCACATCAAAAATCAACAAACTCATCATGAACATGTAAACACGCAATATGAAAGAACACAATTTTTGGTTTAATACAAATATAGGAGAAAGTAAACGTCCACCAGGAGAAGCTGCATTCTAAGGATACAACCACCAAACGGAATTGAACATGTTTTTGTTTCATGAACGTTTTCTTAAGTTTAACTTTAAAACCTAACGTCGGTTTGACAGGTTACTTTAATTGTTTTTAACCAATGGAAATGAAACCAAATGCAGTTCTTCTTGAGCCAGTCTAAAATCATGATCCGCTGGGTGTTTTCATTGATTTAAGCTTTTAAGTATTTGAGTATATACTTAATATCATTGTGAAACATGCGCTAGAGTATAATAAAAAATATGTAAAAACCTAATAAAAGTGACAATATGGATCATTGTGTCTTGGAATGGTCAGGAGCCATCGGCATTGGGGACCTTAAACCAGGTTTCATTGGTGTAAGTTTGAATTTATTGAATGTAAAATACACCATTGTCATATGTACTCTAAGTATATTTAAACAAAATTTGATCGTATTTAGCACACGCTGTCGGTGGTGTTCACATTATAAAAAGTTACATTTACATAAATTACTATTATTACACTTGAATGTATACCCATGTAGAAGTATTCATTGAATATGTATTACACTTGAATATATACCAATATGAACATATCTACATTAAAGTAACACTTTTTGAAACTTCGATCTCTAAGAAATTAATATGGAATAGAATAAAACTAATTCAACGAACCAACTAATTTCACGTCGTTCTTTTGAAAAATATGAAAAATGGAAGTGAAAAGTAGTCAATATTCGCCCGTCAAAACTATAAAGATATAACACGATATATTCTTTTTAAGCCAATCTGTTAATTCCCCGGATATATTGACTCAATATCAATTTAAAGCACCTTTTAAGTGATTTTTTAAACATTGTTAGAGTTTTAAGCGAGTTTAGTTACACGAGTTACAGAACAGAAGGTTAAGAAGTAAAACATCGATACAATAAGACGTTGAAAGTTGAAATACCATCGGTAATACGTACAAAAACATCACAAATGCGCAAAAACATACAAAATGTGCTAGCCATCCATTTACATTAGCACAATATAAGAAAAGAAGATCTGTGTACCTTGTTTAAATAGATGTAGATATGAATATATACTGGGGAATTTTAATTGTATCATATAATTACATATATATATATACTTTTCAGAGATGCACTATGAAAAATTATTTAAATGCCGTGTGTCTCTTTAAGAACACGAACCTGTGTTTTACTAATTATATGTCGTCATCTGGGAAATACTTTATTAATGCACCCTATTGTAAACTAGCCATCCGTTATACAACGATGTTATAATCAATTCGTTTTCAAAGCTCAATTGTAAAATACGACAAATCGAAAACCATTTAATCACTGTCTATGTGTTTCACAAATGAGGTCTCAATCGATAGCACTTAAGTCCATACCGCCTCGCATAGCTAATTGATTCCCGTCATATGTTTAAACGACGCCATACTTAAAAGGTTAGCGTTTTAAATATACGATATTTTCATTTTTTGAATGTTTTAGTAAAAAAACTGTAAGTGCCGTTTAAGTGATTTATGATGCTGAATGAAATGGGAATTATATTATATTTAAAAATTTGTAATTAGTTTAATTAAATTTTCCACCATACTATTTATGATAGTATTATTTACAAATTCATTAAAGAACTAGAAATGTGCTTGCCGACACGAATGCTTCCATGCTGCATTTAGCTTTACTATTATCAATGTCATTTGACTTATGTGCATCATCAAGAGGCAGCAGTGCCACTACGGAGACAATGATATGTGCAATTTGACTTGCGTCGATGCCTCAGAATGGACCCTGCATTTTAGACGGACGACTTTAGAGTGGTACATGTACTCGTTAGCAAGTTTCACCAAAATCAGCTAAGTCGTTTAGATTGAGTGATTGATTGATTGGATATTTAGCGTCATTTTAATGCCATTTAGGGCTAAAAGACAAACAATTAACAAATACTGTTTCCTGGGATCCTAAAAGGTTAACCAGTATTCGAGCACAACCAATCTCCGCAAGTAACTGATAACTTCCCCACTTGAATCAGCGGTGAGAGACGAACGATAATGAGACACAATGTCGTTTATCAGTTATCACGAAGACTGTTGCCGGGCGTGGATTCGAACTCACGACCCCTGGATATATAGTCAGACGCGTGACCGACTGAGGTAATCATGGATTGAACATGGATTTTTTAAAAGAAATAATACACGACTAGATTCTATACTGATACTTCTTAGTATGTTTGACCAAAGTCCGTTAAGTTAAGAAGGATTATAATGACAAGATTTACCGTTTAAACCAGTTGTGACAGGACCGAAACGCGACAATTAAATAGGCAACTACACTTCATATTGATATACTCAAGCAAGTTTGGCAAGAAATCGGTTGAAAATCGGTAACGACGAATTTTGTTATTTTTACTTTTTGTTTCCATGGTAACAGAACAATATTGAAAATGAAGACTCCCCATGGTAGACGACACTACTAGACCATAAGGTTGGCATGTTTACATAGTTTCGTGAAGTTACCTCAAACAGGTTTGGAGTTGTGCTCCAGAAACGGTAAATTTCGTATTTTTGGCCATTTTTTATGGTAACAGAAATAATATTGAATATTAAAACTCCTCAATAGCAAAAATCACTTCTAAACCACTAGGTTACAATGTAACATGTGTATGAAGTTACCTCGAGTTTGGAGTTATGCTCCAGTAATGGCGAAATTAGTAATTTTGGTTATTAGTTTCCCATGTAACAGAAAAGAATACTGAAAATGAAAACTCTCAAATAACAAAAGGTACAATTAAACCTAAGTTTCGGGGATTTATTTTGAACAGTTTTGGAGTTGTGCTCCGGAATGTTTTCAGACGCACTGACGCGCATACGGTTTCCGATTTAGTACTCCCTCAATTCATTTTTGTGGATGGGGATAATAAATATGGAATGTATAGAATAATCATAATAAGACAAGAGGGGTCGCCGCTCTAGAACAGTATGTATTAAACCGCCAATCGGGTGTTTAAACCAGGTTTACTGGTGCATTAAACACCCTCTTACCACTGTATTCACGTAATATTTTCTATGGTTACACAAAATTAATATTTCCTGTTTTCTTTTCAGATGACGATTTTTTCTTTAAATGTCTTGTTCCGATGGATGCTTATTTTTATACTTATTTTTAACAATTGCGGTCTATCATCGTCGTCGACCTTGGCACAGGTACAAAACCTACACACGACATTATTTACCGGTTATAATAATGATCTCTTACCAGTCTTAAACCAAAATGAAACAACGAATGTGGGACTGACTGTCTTTATCATCAGTCTTAATGATTTCAACCAAAAATCTGGAGTCATTTCAACAAGCATGAGTTTTATCTTTACATGGACAGACGAACGATTGACCTGGGACCCTTCAATATACGGAGATAAAGATTACATTTACGTATCACCAGAAAAGATATGGAGGCCACAGGTTTACCTTATACAACTGGCGGAGAAGATCGAAATGATTGGAAACATATCACTGATGGTTTGTGTGAATTATACTGGCTCTGTAGTCTGGGTGCCAGGAATGGTAGTCAAATCCACGTGTTCGGTTGATGTAACATTCTTTCCGTTTGATGAACAGAAGTGTGTTTTAGACTTCACAACTTGGTCAATTGCAAATTCTGATTTACTTTTATATCCTACAAACGGGCAGCTCATGACTACATACCTAACAGAGAATAATGAATGGGAAATCTTATCAACCAGTAGTGTTACAAATTATTCGCGTTCTATTGACGGAATACGTTTTGTAAGATTAAAGCTCCATATTAAACGAAGGAGCTCATTTTATGAAGTATATATTCTATGGCCACTCATATTTTTATCTGGGTTGAACATAGGTGTGTTCTTACTGCCGTCCAACTCCGGTGAACGCTTGTCTGTAGCAGTGACGATGTTTTTGTCATTTATTGTATACATGGGTATTGTAAATGACAACGTGCCGTCCAGCTCTAGTCCAATGTCGTACATGTACTTTTACCTGTTGATTTTGCTGATCTACAGTTCCTGCGTAATGGTTCTTTGTATTGCATCCCTCCGTATATACGACAAAGACACAGAGGTCCCAGAAAAAATCATAAAGTTGATATATTATCTAAACTTTAGATGCCTGAGACTGAAAGTATCACCGGCTGAAATGAAAACTGATGATTGTGATGACAATGATTATATTCCTCGCGGTGTTGAAGAGGCAAAACAGTCAACAATTGTCCAAGAATACAAGGAAGACCATAAGGACGATATTAACGTGACCACTTCTAATAAGACAATGACGTGGAAAGAAGTTGGAAAGACTTTTGACATGTACTGTTTTGTTCTTATGCTATTTTTTTACATATCTATAACAAGTACAACATACACTCGCCTAAAATTTAACATCACTTAATATATACATCGAAGTCATGTATCAGGAATTTGGATTATATATAGAAGTGTTCCCTTGAATTGTGAACATGGAGTTTACACCTCCGTTAAATCTAACAATAATTTATAATAAAAAGTAGATTTAAAGTGTAATTCTTAGAAGAAAATATTTGGACATTATAGATTATGAGTGTATCGGCTTCAGGTCTGGGAAAAAAAATAAAAAAATAAAATAGTATCAGTGAACCGCGTAAGAAGAGGAAAACAAAACGTACAAAACACACAGTCGTCATTGTATGACCAGGGTGACCAAAGTGGACAAGAAGATAAAATCGGTAAATTCACGGACGGGATCATTGTGAACAAAACAAAAACAAAGTGAGTACATGCTAACAATATTCGCTATGAACGTTGGATACTCCTAATAGGCAGACGGACGCATCAGTAATGACATTTACTCAACAATCGCCTTTTAATTCACAATAAAGTATGCCTGGCAATCCAATCAAAACCAAAATCAAACCCTACAGATGTCCCAATCCGAACCATTTACAGTCGCCAGTTACGCAGAGTATGTTTCAACGCCAACCGCAACAGATATTTTCTATACCAACAATGCAAATTCTTCTGAGGTAATTGATTAACAAATTAAAGTATTCGTTTTGACAACATCGAAAAATGCCGTCAGTACAATGAACAAAAAAATGTCAAGAAACAAAAGTTACCCGAATAGCAGAAAGAGTCACACAGGTCGAAAACGGGCGTTCATTCATGAGCGAAAAACATGGCAACCAAAAGAAAGAACTTGAATGAACAAAAACAGAACTTAAAATAATTAAATATTATTGTAACAAGCAAGAGTACATGGCCCGGCAGCTTCTAGACCGCAATTTACAATTAGAACTATTTAAGTAAAACTAATGGATCTAGAATTAAGATCAGTGCGTGACAATTTATTATTTTACAACATAACAGTAAACGATGCAGAAAAATGTGAAGCTAAAATAAAAGAATTATGTGTAAAACAATTGGAAATGTTATAGACAGCGTATAGGCCTTTCGATCGGCTATATCGTGTCGGTCCATGCACTGTCAAGAAGCATAGACGATTTTGAAGACATTCTACACTTTCAAAGAAGACAATGCGTGTGTAGAGTCATTAAAAAGATTAGACACCGGTATCGTTTTCAGACGGCGGCATCAGTTTTCATTAAAACATTTGATACAGCTTATGTTCTGTTAAATTCATGTTAACATTCTTTTAACCCTTACATTGTTTTATATTTAGCTTTCTGTAAGCATATGCTTTGTTTATCAATTGAATGTTGTGTATTATCAATGATAGCTTCTACATAGTAAGAGGGAGTGCAGATATGACAAATTAATGATTGCATCTATATTTGAAATGTCTGTAATTCATTCTCGCAAAATTCGATAATCAGTATCGGTTTTGCGAAAATGAATTTGAGTACAGTACTGCTGTCAATAAATAACATTTTTACATTGAACACGATTATGATAAACAAATAACATGTTCAGATAATGGTTTGTTTTTCTTTCCAAATTTGGATATAACCCGATTTGAAAAAGTTGACACATCGACCAAATCCCAGGTGTTTTAACACTGTTTTGTTAAGTATATATCTAAAATTTCTTAAAATGGAACTGGCATTTTGTGAAATTCTATAGTAGTCATACCATCACGGTTCTGTCTAATTCAATGAGTTGTGGTGCTGGTCTCACTAACACAGTTTAAATGAGATTCCATGACGCCAAATGCGTGATGGCAAAAATAGGATTTGTAGCTCACGCATGTCTTAAGGAGAGACAATTTAAGAATAACATTTGCTGAAAATCTGCAGTTCTGCAGGTATCAAAGTTTATGTTTTGTGTTCATTCTGCATATTCATTTGTTGATGTTGTTTTATATTCAAGGTGTATGTTGTTTTTGTACATGTAGAGTAATATTCCTTCCTGTTGGCCTCATATAAACTATAATATGGTGGTACGCCGTCAAATCCCATTCATTCATTCATTCATTCATTCATTCATTCATTCATTCTTTCATATTAATGGTTTTTGCTTCGTTTGACTCGGTGTAATTATAGTTTGTATCTATGTGAAAATATCTGGATTGTGTGAATGTACCTGCACATTGAAGGGTCTTGAGGTAACCTGAGATGTAATTATGTTGTATACATTATATCAACTGTAAGTTTGTCACTTTTACAGCAGAAGCTTATTAATGGTTCCGATTATTGTGCTACATATGACTTTGAATAAGATGTTTAAACATATGTGCTTGTAAGTGGTCTAGTTTTTTTATCCAACCAGATAGGAATTCCCGACTTGATACCATGACACAATTTAATTTTTTAATCCATGAAAGACATAATACAATGTTATACAAACTGTTCATGTATCAATACAAGCTATATAATTGAAACTTAACACATTATATGATAACTTTAGATAGCATAACATGATAACAATGTCTGACAAGCAATATTTTAAAGGTTAATATAAAAAGAAAATATTAAAAACGGATTAAAGTGAGTAGAGAAGGAGAAAAGATAAGTCAAGTAGAAATTTACAGATGAGAAGATAAAAAAGATGTATGCAGTAAAGTTTGCATTATTATAGTTTACATGTTTCCCCATTTATTTTCGTGTGACCTAAGATTGTTTTTGTTTATTGCAATAGGTTTTTCTATTTGTTTTTTTTCTTGTAAATATGGTATGAATGCTTCAATACTGGGAACTGTGTTCGTGTATTTATTCTTAAATATGAAGTATTTAGCAAGTAATATTTTACTGCTTAGTTAATTAAATGATGACACGTTATATAGCCTGAGCGATATATTTTGATAAAATGACCGGACACATATTTTTAAACGTCAGTACTGCTGGACGATCACTCTGACGCCCAGATGTTGTATTTTGTCACAATGTTAGTTTTGATTTCGGACATGATTAATAATGCCTGCATAAATAACAAATTTCCCAGCCCAGGAAATAAAAAAGTTAAAGGAAAGGCATTATAAATGATGTGATAGACAAAGACATCTCAATACGTTTATACTTTCATCAACAAAACTGCTGTTCAAATTTACACCCCGTGTGGCTGTTGTTGAAAAATGCAGCCCACGCGGCTACAGTTTGATAGTGAAATAAATCATAATAATGGTCTGTCAGGTACAACTTTACATCTCAGTGCAATAAAACTTTAGGAAGTGTTCAAAGTGATTAAAAAATGTTACATCTCCAGTCACTATTAATGAATCTTTTCAAGCGAGAAGACACCAATTTAAGTAAACATTATTGTCTACGGATTGCTACATTTAAAGCAATATTTATGTTTATCACACACGTTTGTTTTATAATTCAATCAAATGTTTAAAATCATCTGAAATTGGTCTCAAGAGTGCTCCTAAGAACGGTGCATGTAATAGTGCTGACAACGTCAATCAATTAATTAAATTACTAAATGACAACAATAACATTAAATGCATGCCTTCTAGGTCAATAAATTTACATACAAAAAACGAACCTAAAAATTAAAGATTCAACATACAGCCAATAGGCAGTGAATGACTGCTAAAAGTCTCGCTATACAGTTGAATTTTGTTATTTGTTCTATATAAAATAAGGTCTAAGATTTCAAAGGTAAAATAGAATCTTTTCATAGCAGTGATGCATCCCCTCATAAATAACAATAACTGGTGAGTTGACAACGTGTTTTTTAAGAGGGTGCAGTGACACCCTAAGATAGTTTAAAAACGAAATCTCAAAAACTCATAGATTCATGTATCTGTTGAAATCGTATAAAAGTCACCTTTTTCACACAGTTGATGTCTTATTGCAGTATATGCTATACCAAGTTTTGCTCTATTCATCTGTAGCAAGCATTCACAACTACTATGAAATATTTTGGAAATATTTCAAACCAAATTGCAGGGGTTTTTTAAGCGTAGGAATCATGTTACCGTTAGGAAAAAGAGGGACACAACTGTGTAGTAAGACGTATATGACCCATACAAAATAACTGCTATCTTTTAATATACTTTTTTGTATTTAAATATGTTTTTATTGAAAAGATGTTTCTTTCCAAAAGATTTAATGAATTCGCACATCAAAATGTACAATAGCTAACATACTGTTGATTTTTTTTCGATAACTACAGTGGAATCATAAGCATCAATATTTTTCAATGGCAATCCATGGTTGTTTCAAAATTAATCCTGTTCATAACATCAAATGATCTCATTTTTGTATTCAGTTAGGTCTTATCTCTGTATACTTTAACACAAATCTTCGCGTCTACAAAAAAATATACCTATTTTTTTAACAAAACATGAAACAAATTAAAAAACACTGTCGTTTCATTGTAAGAGACCGCGGCGTGGTCTAGCGGTAGAGCGTTCGCCTCACATGCAAGACCCCCGACCGGGTCATACCAAAGACTTCGAAATATGTACTAGAAGCTTCCTCTCTTGACGCTCAGCATCTAGAGGAAAGTTCTAGGTCTGGTATTCCCGGTGTCAGTATAAAATGACTGGGTGTGGTATCATACCATGTGTCTGCGGCATGGTACTCCAGTGTGACAGCGCTCTGAATACTGTCTCAAGTAGACACCGTCGCGATATAAAATTGTTGAAAGCGACGGTAAATACCATACAAAATCATTGTAAGAATTGATCTACCGGCATAACGTTGTAATAAGATTTTTACTTCATGTTACACACAATTCTGTCGCAATATTTGCAAGTGGAATTGTATGTTAATGACAAATTACTGGAACCAATTTATAAATGGAATAACACGCTTGGAAAAACATTGAATTTTATACTTAGTTTATATAGAGACAAAAAACAACAAATGATATAAATAAAGGACGAACTGTGTTCAATATTAATAATTTGAATTCTGTTACAAAGGAATGTTTGTGTGATTCCATATGTAGAAATTCTAACTTATGATCTGGTTTGATACAGATGGTATTGTATAGGTTAACGAGCGGGTTGTAATGTCTAACGTATTGCTTTTCTGTTTCGCCCGTGGTGGAATCATTTAAAAGGTAGCGACAACCTGAAGATGAAGATTATTTTTAGCATCTCAATATCTAAAGAATAAAAATGCCAATATATAAAGTATCAGTAACGAAATTGTTGACTGTATGTTGGTGGATCCCTGAAGTTATTTATGCAAATTGTTTGGCACGACGTGGTTTGTTTGTGTAGTTTGTTTATTTTATACTTGTTTATTTTATACTTGTTTACATTATACTTGTTTATTTTAGCTGCGACCGAGATAGCTCAGATCTTATGTGTGAACCGCTCTCTAGGTCGCTTCATCGGTAGAACCAGCACTGAGTGTTATTTTATGAAAGATTATCATGTCGAGTTGAGGATCGAACCAACACATCTAGTGTGAGCGGCTAACATTTTATCCTCTGCACTACCACCCGCTTTGTTTATGTACAGTTTATTTTATTTAATCGGCCAAAAACTGTGAGAGAAGTTGTGACATAAAACCCAAGATTAAAGAATAAATGGACATAACTCAATATAAAATATTAAATTCGAACGCATATTCAATCTTTGTATCCGTTGAATGTCCATTTGAAACTGTTGGAGCAGTTGCGTTTGCAATGCTGTTTGTGCAAAGTGCGACGGACAAACAATATCTACTAATTTCCTTCAAAAAGTAAGAGATGAAATATATAGTTTTATTAGAACACATCCTAACTTTGTCCTGTTCATTATTTTCATGGCTCTACTGGCTTAGAATATATGGATTTTTTCTGGTGTTTATTCAAGAAAGTTGATTTACACAATCAACTTTATAATATCATCTCAACGTATTTGTTTTTTTTTGCACCAGAAAGTAGTCACATAATATTTTTAAAACAATCATTTCTTTTAAACATCGCTGGGTGTATTAAATGTGGCTACTCCATTTTTACATATATCACGGGAATATCTACAATAGCTGGTTGACAGGCGATCTCATAAATAACAAACAACAGGAGCACGTCAGGTCTGCCACAATGGATTATAGAAGTTGTACTGTTGTCTTTATACGTACGATGTCGTGCTTTATATCACGGAATGTAGACGTTCTTTGTACTAATACGACAATATATTGGACAATCCTAATATGGATAAGGTAGATGGAAGCAAATAAACCATGATACATTAAGATAAGTTTCAAGTCCAATAATTTATACGCAAATATATATGGTAACCCCGTAAATTGTATAAAAATAGTATGGGGATTATATTTGTTAACGAGTGATAGACTAAGTGTAGTTTAGAAGGCCACAAGGGAAATTGGTGTCGAAGTGAGTTTTTCCTTCATTTAACTTTTAAATTTAATATGGTCTTGTAGTCCTCATTTACTTCAAACGCATTCATTTCCCGTCGATTTTAAAGTAATAACATGTAATTTTATCTTGAAACAAACATTTTTCGTTAATTTGATTTGTCTGAAGGTGTATATCTTCCTCAAGTTTTCAACTGAGTCATGCCGATATCTGTCGGCAATTCGTGACAGATGTGATTGAATAATTTCCCTTTGTATATTACTACATATACTGTAAGATGAGCCCAACACAGTAGAACCTCCTCGGCTCGAACACGGATGGCTCGACTACCATATATAGCTCGAAACACTTATCTGGTCACGGCATCATGTTGAACAATATTTGGCTCGAACAACCATTAACTCGAACTATTTGGTCCAGTCCTGTCTAATTTGAGCCATCGAAGTTTTATTGTTATTCATATTTTAGAAACAAAGGGCGACGATGTAAAAAGTATATTAATATTATAGGAAGTATATTAATGTCTTATATGGAATTGTAAGGGTAAAAATATTTCGTATCAATCAGAGTTTTTTTCCCATTCAGTTTCAACAATTTTGTAAGCATGTAGATCGCATTATTATATTAGTGTAATACAACATCATCGATGCATTAGAAAAATAAGATATATTTAAAGCAATTATTTCTTTAAAACATCGCTGAGTGTATTAAATGTGGCTACTCCATTTGTACATCTACAGAAGTTGTACTGTTGTCTATATACGTACGATGTCGTGCTTTATATCACAGAATGCAGACGTTCTTTGTACTTATTCGACAATAAATTGGACAATCCTTATATGGATGAAGTAGATGCGATCAAGTAAACCAGGATACGTTTTGATGAGGTTTAAATCCAATCATTTATAAGCACATTTATGGCAATACCCTTACTTGTATTCGATAGTATTGGAAGTTTATTTATGAAAAACTGATACTATATCTTAATACCTGTAAGGGAAATTGGTGCGAAAAGTGTTTTCTTTTCATTCAAATGCACCTTGGCAATTTTGTCTTCAGTTTAGCCAAATTATTATTATAAGAAACGAGATTCTACATCTAGAAAACAAAGTTAATTTTATTGAGTAAATTGATATAACGGACATTTTTCTTCTTCATGTTATTCATAAATGTGTCATGCTGGCACACATGGGTCCACGAAACACAACCATTGTCTTACCTCATCGAATAATCTTCAGACAAGGTGAGATGGGTTAAGTCTAATAATTCATAAATAGAGAGCAAGACCGTCAAATGTATACCGAGTGTAAGTGACTTAATTCTGTGTTATCTTGCTCGTGTAAGTGTCAAGCGGTAAAGTTGTATAACGGGGTGGGGTTTTCCATTCAGTTGCAAAATGTTATAAGCGTGTAGTCCTCAAATAAGTTTAAATTTATTGATTGGCATTAAAAATCGAGCGTTCTTTGCAAAGCAGTATTTTATTTTTAACAATTTTGATTGTTTCAATTGTGGCTTTTTCATTGTATATCTATCTAGAAACTATCTATCTTAACTGATTGACAGATAATCTCCTAAATAAAATTTCTTTACACTAGTGCTGCCGGATTGCAACAATGCATTATGGAAGTTTGTATGTTGTCTAAAATACCATATGGAGTTGTGCCCGATTCCACGCAGTGTGGGCGTGGTGCACCAACAAACCATGTTAAACTCCCCACCCCAAGTGACGTAACTTTGCTACTGGCCGTTCCAAATCAATGACCCATGTTGTCACTTCTTATCAATATCTAGTGTACTTAATGTGATAAATATTCCTTATATTAGCTGTGTTCATATCGTCGCTGCTGGCTGCTTTTTCTTTGAAATATGCTTCCCCTAGTGAGTTTACGTTTTATCATTTCGCACTTGCATGGCAATTAGTTCGACACTCTATATACGGATAAAGAAGATATGACCAAATAAATCAGGATACACATAAGGTTTAAGCCCTATAATTTATACGCAAGAGAGGGCAAGACCACAAAATGTATATTATAATAAGTGTAAAAAAGTGAGTGTCACAGACAATAATATTGGTGAAGTTGGTGTTGTTGTTTTTTTACCAAAAACTAAGCTTAATTACAAATTTTCTCGATGGAACATTTGGAATTTATGATATTTTTTTTATTTTAATTGCATTTAAAAATATTTTATCGATATGATCTAAATATGAATTTGAAAAACCGTTTTAGATCCTTAATTTCGATTTCTTTTTTTTACAACGAGCTCTAATATATTGTTGGAAATCATCATATTTTAAACAATTAACGTGACACCGACCTTAAAAAACAACAGGCGACGAGCTTGGTACGAAAACTAGCGTTACAAAATTCAAATATTGCTTGATGTTTTCGACCATAAAGTTATATCAGCTGATTCATAAAATATGACAGAAAGTAAAGGAACACAATGAGATAGAAAGCATGTATGTTAAACCAAATATTTCAGTTTAAATGCTGTTTAATATATGGCGTTCCAAAGTGATCAGTATACCACTCCTTGGGAAACACTGACATCGTACTGTTGTCCTGCTGAATGGCGTGTTTTATGTCCTTAAACTAATTATAAAATATTCTCAATACTTGTACAAGTAGTCTTTTCTTTGGAGGAGACATAGTCTGAAAATAACTGATCACCAAGCGTAACATATCTGCACTCTCTTTCGTCACTCTACACTCACCTTTATGTACACTGCTCATTACTGTTCTCCCCGGCGTTTAATTGTCTCAGAGTTTGCGTTTACCTTATTGAATGTAACTTCAACACTCTTGGTGATTGTATGCCTCTGTATTTTTTTTAATTAAAATATCTTTTCTCAGTGACACGTAAATCGTATTATAGACGAATTACATGTTCTCTGTTTAAGTTAGTTATTGAACTTATTTGGAGAAATAATAACAATGATAGTTTCTCATGTTAATCATATTATCGACAGATAACACGTACTACATTTAATTTCATTATTGGTCGAAATGATAAACAAGGCATGTTCTCATGCAAATAATAATTTATGCGAATGAAAAGTTCTACATATAATTCTATTATAGTTAAACTTATTGGGAGAATTGCTAATGAAATGACGTTTTAAATGATTACATGTACATGGCTGTGCTGCATGCCTTCTGTGATCTGAATCCTGGTAATAATAGGTATATGTTAGAATAATAAGAACATCACAACTCACGTTGTTCACTATATTGATAACACTGTCATAACCTTCTCGCGTGTCGTGTATGCTCTCCAGGAGTGGTGACATGAACACGCAACTTATATTCGTATCCAATAGTAACTATTGTCTCTTGACGTTATTGGTTCTTTAATATATATTATGGTAGTTGTAATGTCATTTCTCTGTTACCAATGGATTAAAACAATAATTTCTGAGCTTTACGGATACATGCTTACCATTTTTTGTCATTGTATTTTAAATGTTTTTTCTCTCCCATGTATGTATTAATGGCCAAAGCGGACACGGCGAGACATATCATTCCGCGCAATTTTTGTTTTCATTTTACCCTGTTTTGTTTATATTTCATCTCTCTTCCTATGTTGCGTTTCCATATCTCTTGAGTGTACTTACTTCTAGTACTGAATGGTCATGAGGTCACAAGCGGTTGCGATATTGAGAAACGGAGTGAATAATGTGTTGTCTCAAGACGAAAATATTGAGAACGGATTCATCGCTCCGTATAGTTCGACTATCGTACGTTAAATGAAGAGCTCTTTTCCGACTTCCCGGAACACCGTAACGACGTCGATTTGTCATGTGAAAATGACGTGATTTTGAGGCGTTGCGTCATACAATGAATGAAAAAAAATGCATAATGTTATTTATAGAATCCTCAAAAAACGATATTTATTTCGTTTCTTTTTAAAAACGAATCCGAATGGGATGAAGAAAAGCCCGAACATTCTTGCTCTTTTATTATTATATATATTAAACTATTGTTAAAATGTCGGGGTCCTCCGTGGCTGAGTAGTCTAAGGCGCCGTCTCAAAATCACTAACCTTAAACTGAATATGTCATATATAACCGGGAATTAGTTGAAAAGCTTCGCATTATACATTTTGCCTTTGGTTTATATTATTGCGAATGTAAAATCCTTTATGTGCTATCTGGCATTCAATTTTACATTCAAGATACAATCGGTTAAACTCTGGTTATGTACTTTTATGTATAAGTTTAATACCCTTGCAATCATATTGAGTCTTTTCCGATTTATGGAAGTACTTGGGCATTTATACAATGACAGAGTATGTCTAACCTACTGCTTTAGCTTATTTGAACTATGAGCAGCTCATGTCACTCAATAAGTAATAATTAATACAAGAATATCTGTGAATTCTTGTTCCTCGCTCAAAAAGGTCATGGAATCTGACTATTAGACATTGCCTATGGGTGTGCATATTGAAACAGACTATTAGACATTGCCTATGGGTGTGCGTATTGAAACAGACTATTAGACATTGCCTATGGGTGTGCATATTGAAACAGACTATTAGACATTGCCTATGGATGTGCGTATTAGACATTGCCTATGGGTGTGCGTATTAGACATTGCCTATGAGTGTGCGTATTGGAACATACTATTAGACATTGCCTATGGACGTGCGTATTGAAACAGACTATAAGACATTGCCTATGGGTGTGTGTATTGAAACAGCGCGACGCCGGTATAATGCCTGAGATGTAAATAATTTATTTTTAATGTGAAAAAATCAATACGATTTTTCTTGTGGTTTTAAATAAAATCAAGACGAAGGTTTGAACAAAAAATGAAAAAAAACCCAGATGAGCAGGAATGAAATTTGGAATGATTTGGGGAAGGTTGAGTATGGTATAGTGGAACAAAAGGCATTAGGAAAAACAAATTATATTCATTTATAACAAAAAACAGTGAAATTACCATTGGGAATTGTATTAATTTCAACTTTAAATTAACATAAAATCGCACTGAAATATCCATATAATTCATTAAAAGCATATCATATATATCCTTCTTTACCAAGAGATTTATTTTTTTGTTATTACTGTTAGTAAATGTGTCTCTATCTTGTAAGGAATGTCTTAGTGTGACAACAATTTGAGCTAGCATACATCAGATCCGCATCTATTGCTATAACCATTCATCTTCAGTGCAGACTCGTCTTATTTGATCAGTGTCCAGTTACACTAAACATTTCAAGCTGGGATTTTCCTTAACTCAAAATCTCAATATCTCTAAATCACGACTCTAACTCACTACACAATATATGCCCATACATAATAAAAGTCGGGGCACATCATAACTTATTAGTAAAGAATAACTTGCAAAATGAATAATGTAAATGAAGTTTTAGCATTTAAAAAAACTGAGTTGAGGAAACTATTAAGTTGAGGTGTTTAGTAAAACGTGGGCCAAGCCAATGTATTCCTTTATCGCTGAGTAAAGATGTGTTATAACTGCAATAGTGTGAGATCGTCCAATGCGTAATGAGTTCAGTAATCATTCTGAGAATGGGAAGAAATTATTCAGTGAGGAAAATATCACCTTGAGATATTTAGTAAAGCCGACCCCAGCTGTGATTGTTAAGTTCTATAGAAACAATTTTGATACAGAAGTGCTTTGTGTCTTTAGTATCGTTTCGCATACATGTTAATTTCAGCAACTAATGAGTAACACGTACTACTGTTTCTTTATATCATATCATAAACTATATTTTCCATTTTTTCTTAATTTTCAAAGAAATCATATTGTTTACATTATTTATTTCTAATTGGATTACAATTACAGTGTACCAACTTCATTTCATTTGCTTCAATTAATAACAATCTCCGAAAATCTGAATATACTATAATATCAATTTTAATGAACATCAATATTATACTCGACTATAATGCAAATTATTGTACTATTCTACTACTAATTCACGTGTTGCTATTTGTAAAAGTAAATTACTCACCTCTAACTGTATCTATTACTAATTTCAATAACGAACACAATTTCATGAATTTCACACAGGTTGAGTGTTTTTCAGCATATAAGACAATCCAGTTGTCATTCTGTCATAGCGCATATCAAATATAGGCGCATAGTTAAGTTGTTCAGTATAGGCGCTTAACTATAATAAGCGCATAACATGTCATTTAAATTAATATAAGCGCATACGGCTATTTACCAGATTCTGCAGTATTACTAATATTTCCAAAACAGTACATTCCGCAATGAAGGATATCTTCATCAACGAGCGGTTTGCTGGTTATTATAGATCGGTATTTGTACAGAAATACACCCAAAGTAAATGACAGTATGTCAGGTTTGATATATAATGCTCAGATATGCTCATGGAGTCCATGTTGACATAAGAGTATACTGTAAAACATGCCACAATAATTTATTGAAAAGGGATTTCTTATTGGCCTATGCTCCAAGTTAGACAAAATATTATTCCCGTTTAAAATGCAATGAGCTATGGGGCGTATCAAATTTGTCACGTGACTCTAATTTTGGTATTTAACGCAGCGGTGGTCAAGGGGTAAAGCAGCGTCTGCCTCGCATACGGAAGATCGTGGATTCGTACCAAAAACTTGAAAAATGGTACTACATGTATAACTTCCCTTGCATTACGCTCAGCATTTAGAAAATAATTCTAGATCTGGTCGTCCTAGTTTCACTATAATGTGACTGACTAATATTATAATGGGTGTCTGCGGCATGATACTCCAGTGTAGCAGCGCTTAAAATACT
The DNA here is from genome assembly GCA_029582155.1 of Panopea generosa. Classification (NCBI taxonomy): domain Eukaryota; kingdom Metazoa; phylum Mollusca; class Bivalvia; order Adapedonta; family Hiatellidae; genus Panopea; species Panopea generosa. Next base: position 6,044,242 of record CM055909.1, read on the forward strand.
GTCTCGTAAGAACACCGGCGCAATATAGCTTCAAAATTATTAAAAGCGACGCTAAACACCATGCAACAACTTTAGTTTGATTTCTCTTTGATTCGGCGCATTCATTTGAAACAACTGACCAATAAACGTGCTCAAATGTGACTTTCCCAACATTGCTGTTAAACGGACCCAATTGGAAGAGATTGGTTCGTTCTACATAATATGAAAGTTTTACCAAGATTTATCATCTGTCTCACACGTAAACGTTCTTCACCAGAAGAATCTATCACCTGCTCCACTTCATGTTATCACGCAAGCACCAAAGCCAGCAATAACGTGGGCATGTATGCTATTTATGTTATTTAACAAGTCTTCTTATAGTATACATACGTGCACAGCTGTGCCTTCGACACAATCTCCAAATCAATATGATCACAATGTGTCTCCCCAGCGTGCATAAAGCTTTATTTAATACCTACAATGATGTGTAAATAGGTCCTGTGGAATATGGCAATATAGCTTGCAATTTAGTCACTGCTATATGCCAACACATGCACACAACATTCCTCATAAATACTCGAAAGCTCCTGAATGCACTGATAGTTAGGCTTTCTGCGAGTGTTAGTGCAATGGTGTAGCGTTTTGCGATTCAACTGTTAAGTGTCCTGTATGCTTTACTCTATTTAATATTGATATATTTTTGTATGTATTTTTGCTACTCAGGTTCATGTTTAATATGTTCTTTATGTAATAACATATGTGTCGCTCTCCGCTAATGGAGGAAATAAAGACTATATATACATGTGCCATATCTTTTATATAAGTGATGTATGAGCGTCGCAATACAATATCAAAATATGAACATATAGAGGCATTCGATTCAATTTTGTGTATTGATTTTAAGATAGGACTTTCATAGAATGCCCTTTTCTATAAACAATCATATTTTAATCCCTAGTCTTATTACATTTCTTTAAGGGACGTAAAACTTATTCGTTCGTTATTTTATTAATTTATGATTTATTTATTTATTCGTTGGCTCTTTCGTTATAGTACACATATTGCTCGCCAAAATGTGTAAATCGAAATGAGAGGACATCTAAAAGTATTACACTTGTACTATATATACACGTTAACACTGCGTACATTTCCATATATTAACATTTGTTAGTCTCTTGCAATTCCAGGGTGAATGATGTTTTATTTAAAAAAAGATAGCTCTTCACTTAACATTATATTTTGAAATCATAGATTTACATGATGCAAACATAAAATTAAGGTACACCAGTATGTATGCAGATTCTTAATTTCATTTTAGCTGATCAAGCCTTTCTAGTGTTATTCACCGCTAAAATGATCATACGCGACTGATACTTCTTTTGATTCACTGAATTCCATTTTTCAGTGTGTTTAATATAAGCAAGCAGAAAAAATTAAAACAATATACATATATTGCTGAAATTTTATTAACTTACGTTATTTTTAGAATAAACCAAACGCTACAATAAAAGCATGAAATAAAGTGAATGCTACAATAATATCATGAAATAAAGTGAATGCTACAATTATATCAATCAAATTAGGGAGGCGTATGAATTCTTATTGTATTCCTATTGGCCGGATGTAAGTACATTCACGTTCATCGACATTTGTTTTGAAAAGAGCTGCAACAAGTGGTTGATTACCATCCTACTACGACCAAACGGGTAAAATGTTTCTTAGTTTTATCGTTTTCAGTCCGCTTGATAAAAAAGAGAAAAATTAATATAGACTTGCGGCAGCATTGGAATATTGTGCATTTTAATATTAACTTTAAATAATTAGTCCGTCATAATAGCCTCAGTATCTAAAATATTGATTTGAATTTCCATTATATTTGATTAGATACATCTTCGTTTAAATTTGTCATTATATTAAATAGCCACAAGTTATACTCAATCTCAGCTAATAATTTAATATAACTTAACCTATCAGCCTAATGATGTCCCTGTGGGATCATTTTACGAGATTTGTATTTCCTTAACCATATCAATGCAGACGAAAACCAGACCATGGAGGACTTTTGTTTGTTTAAATTTAGCAAAGAAGCAACATATATCCATATTATGATATCAATGTTCTTCCTGCTTGAATAAAACTCGGTTATTTCAACAACCATCTTGAAAAATATGAAGTTTTGTATAGCGTGCCAGGCTGACTGCAACTATAGCCACAGCGAACAGAAGTTGTTGTATAGCGTGCCAGACTGACGGCAACTATAGCCACAGCGAACAGAAGTTGTTGTATAGCGTGCCAGACTGACTGCAACTATAGCCAAGGCGAACAGAATTGTTGTTTCTAATACAGCAACTATAGCCACAGCGAACAGAAGTTGTTGTTTTTAATACAGCTGTTTAACTGGTTCAAAAGAGTCTGTTGTTATTAAGTTCAACAAATATAGCAAAAAAACTCAACGTGTAACTGAATAGGTGCATTAATTACACAAATATAAGAACTGAACTTCATTTGTAAAACATTTATGAGCAAAGAACTAACATGGAACGAGCAAAGTGTATATGAACACTTTCGTAGTTCACTAACATATCACGTGGTACTGTAAAACACTTTAATTACACGTAAATTTTATTTTGCGAAATTGCTCTGATTCTAATTATACGCGAAATATTGAATTTGTGACATTCGAAAATTGAAACAGGAAATGCATTTTTATGCTCCCGCCCCTTCCATCCCCCCCCCCACCAAAAAAAAAAATGGGGTGGCATATAGTAATCGCAGCGTCCGTCCGTCATTCTGTCCGGTATTTCGTGTCTGGCTTGTAACTTTGTCATGCATAGATGGATTGATTTTGTTAAATCTTGCTACAATTGATCAACATAACATGACGACATGTCGCAAGTAAGACCCACACCCGTACCTCAAAGGTCAAGGTCACACTTTGAGTCTGTGTGAGGTTTCGTGTCCGGCCTGTAACTTTGTGATGCATAGATGAATTTTATAAACACTTAACACCAAGACTCCCACTTCAAAGGTCAACACTTTCAGTCTGTTTGACTGTGTCTTGTCTGTAACTTTGTTTTTAACTTGGCTCAGTTGATGAAAATGACATGACGACCTAGACCCGTTTCTCGAATGTCAAGGTCACACTTCGAGTCTGTTTGAGATTTCAAATCCGTCCTGTAACTTTATCATGAATCGATTGGTTTTAAAAACACTTGGCTCAATTTATCAATTGATAAACATGACATAACGACGCATCACGTTAAAACCCAGAACCTTACCCCTAGGTCACATTTTTAGTTTGTTTGATATTACATAACTGGTATAAAACTATGTCTTTCATGGAGGGATTTTAAAATAGCTTGACACATGTCAGACAATTACAGAAATGTTTTATATCACTTGTCCAGTCAGACAAGTACTTCTAAAATCAGCTTGTCCTGACAAAAAAAACTTATCCTACTTTGTTCTAGAAATATGATACTAGTCATATGGATACAAATCAAGGTTAAAAAACAGGGGATTTGCGAAAAAGAGATGCCGTGTTTAATTTCTGAATTTTCACTTGTCCATTCGGGCTAGCAGCCTTATATTTATTTGTCTGTACCCACCGTTCAGTTGTCTTGGACAGTCGGATGAACTCTAATGTAAAACCCTGCACAAGTGATCAGTAAGTCATGATGACGTGTCGCCTGCATTTACCTAGAAAAACTAAGACCGTTACATCAGATGTCAATTTAAAGATTACACAAAGGTCAAGGTTACGCTTTTATATACACATGGATACATCGCTACCTATAAAACATATAGTGTTATTTTCACAGACCATTTTGGGGGCATGCGACACTTACCAGTGACATTTCTTGTTTATTCTGAATTCTGACATCCTCGGATTATCTGACTTGTAAAAAAAAAGTTCGCACTTATAAAATGAATATGACAGTATATGTAGAAAATATCCATTTCTAAGGACCTCTCAGCAAATGAAATGCATGTCTTTGATGTACACATGCTTGTTAAACACAGCGCCACAGCTATGTGTGGTGTCCTGGAGCAAGATATTTTTAAGCATATGCTTAGTACTGGTTCTAACCTGGAAGACTTAGAGCGCGATTTGCCTAAGTTGTAAGGACTTGTTTCACAATCGAAGTAAAAAAATGAATTTAAACTTAACACACCGTTAAAAGTCCGATAGCCATATTCAGAACATTTTTTAAAAGCAAATATTGGTGATGCAAATGTCTGGTGTTATACCGACTACGAATACAATGTGGATAAAATTAAATTAAATCCGATATAAATTAGAATACGTAGATACTTTACAATAAACCTGATGTTGGCATGCGTTAAGTAAGCTAGTCTAATTCCTAATCATCGGTCTATAAACGCATTCTTTGAGGACAGACGTTGGTTTTCTCTTCTGGTGAAATTATCGCATTAATCCATTTCCGTCAAAATGTCGACAATCCATTTATTGCTTTAACAAGGATATCCATCCATTATTCTTTCTAATTGGTCAATTAAATCTTTATTTGTGAGATTTTCACAAACGATTTGGAAACAAATTTCAATATTGAATAATGAAACTGGCGATAATACTCTTAGTGAAAGGTATAACATTTGCAATTATGTCCGTACTTATCTTGTTTGTTATTGACTGAAGCCTCCCAATGCATACACATATTTTCATTTATAGAATTAAACAGTCTTTCTTTGTTGGTTGTAATCTAAGTCGGATAAATTTTACATTTTACATGAGAGCATTATAGCATAGGAGGTAATTGTTAACATTCAAGTGGGAGACAAAATATAATATAGAATGACAAAAACTACACCCCCCCCCCCCCCCCCCCCACCACACCCCAAATAAAAAAAGAAAAGAAAAATAAATCTATAAGAAGTATTATCAACATCACATATACTCCACGTTTTGAATCACTATCAGATATTAAAACATGATAGTGGCTTAAAGGTGTTTAAATGGCCCAGGTTGTATTGAAATGTCAGCTGGTATCAAAATATCATTTACATGTTCCATTTTTAGCTCTTTTTGAAAACACAAACGAACAGCTATTGACATGACCTTTGCGTCGGCATCGTTGTCGTCGTTGTTGTTGTCCACCGGTTAAAGTTTAGCTCTGCTTTTTCTCAGAGTCTTAATAAACTACTTATGTTATGGTGATTAAACTACATAAATACATTAATATTGAGATATAGAAACAATGTATATAGCTAACATACCTAAATGTCCATACTTTGGGCTTTAAAACCGTAGCTTAAAGTGTTTTATTTAGCTCGTGTTTGGTTTAAGTTTTATGTTTATCTCAGCGTTTTTTTCTGTTTCTGAACAATTTACTCATGTTTTGGTGAATAAACTTCATAAACACATTCATATTATGTTATAGAAACAATGTATACAGATAACTTACCTAGATTTCCATACTTTGGGCTCTAAATCTTTAGGTTAAAGATTTTTGTTAAGTTCGGGGTTAATTTGTTTTCTAAATCAATTTTATTTTTCAGTAATACTATTGATTTTGTAAACCGATCACCATCAACTAAAACAGTTTACATCACTGACCATTGCCTATTTAATTGACCCGGTTAAAACTTGCATTTACGGGTTAAACAATTGAGCCCAAATCTGTTTTGGGGTATTTATATGAATTGTACATGTAAATGTGTCCAGATTGATAAATAGATCATAGATGAGAAATACTTTGTATTATTGTTTGAATATGCCAGGCCCATTGTCCCCTAACCATCGGCTGTCCAATTTATATTGTGTTTGTATTAAAATTAAATACTCTGCCTCATTTCAATTTTATTACTGACCCAAATACTCTCACCCCTAACCTCACACCCTTTTTTTTTAATTTTTGATTTTATATTAAATCAAATAGTGTGCCCCATTTCAACTTTGTAACCGACCCCAAATTTTAAAAATAAAATGTTTTGTTTTAAATTAAATACTTTGCCCCATTTCAAATTTGTTACCGACCCCAAGGACAACCATTACCCCAACTAAGAACCCCACCCCTGGCATTTTTTAAAAAAAATTTGTTTTGTTTTAAATTGAATACTTTTCTTCCCCTACGTTACCAGCTGCCCCTTTTCAACTTTGTAACCAACCCCAAAAAAACCCATTCAAACTTTATTGTATTAAAAGAGCACAACCCTGTTTCTTAAACTTTGGCACATACACCCCCTCCCCCTATCCGCACCAAGAATAAAAAAAGGTGGATTAGATTAAATACATTTCAACTTAAGTACTTAGACAAGTGATCAAAATAACAAAATGTGTATATTCTGCCCTAATTGTCTTGCTTGCACATACATGTATCTACTATTTTGCTAAATAGATATATCTGTTTTTCTTATGGTACATTATATTATACTGTTCTTTGACAAGGCTAGAATAGTCAAGTTATTAGTGGTTAGCTATTGCGCTCATTATAAACCGAATTAAATCACAGTATTTCCAAAATGCCCGTGAATTAGAATATTAGAATAAGAAGATACCCAATAATTAACTCATATGACATGATACTACACTTTGATCGATTTTATATAAAAAATAAAAATAAAAATAAAGATACCTAGATAAATTATAAAGCATCTTTTAGTTAAAATTTAAAACAAACCAATATGCATGTCTTTCTATCTTTAATAAGCATTACGGATCCATCCGATTATTTACAGTGGTACTTTAATTATCGGTAATGAGCATGGCATAGTTTTGCACTTAAATCAAATTATTGCTATTGGCAACTTGATTCCACGTTTTTAATAAAGCTGTAAATTAACAAAGAACACGCATCAACACATTTCATGATAGTAAAGTGAAATTATCGGTTTTGCCAATCAATTTTAATCATTTGATTTTAATAAAGCTTTCTTTATGAAATGCATCCATAAAACAGTTGTCCGAGGTTGTCCGACTGTTATATACTTACTGTATATGTTTAATGACGGTCATTGACACATACTGGACTTTTGGATAGAATACCGGTAAAATAAAAAAGTGAAAGAGGGATTGTTTAGTTATTATTAATTGATTTATTTTCAAATTAGGTCGATTACCGCGAAAAAAGTTAATATCTTATATGAACCGCTCTCGAGTCCGCTTCTTGGGTAGAACCAGTACTGGGTGTTTTTAAGAGGCATGGGGTCGAACTGAAGATCAAACCCACAACTTCTGGCGTGAGTGGCCAACACTCTATCCACTACACAACAGCCTCGTGGTCGTGGTTCAAATCGAAGCTCGACCAAATAGTATATTGAGAAACACCATCAAATATTGGTTACTCCCCATAAACGGACTCGGGAAAGATTAAAAAGATCTCAATAAAACAATAAATTGGCTAAAATATATTTATGAGAGTTTACTTTGCCATTGTTTTGTTCATTCTAAATGTGTCCATAACTAACCTGAATACGCTTAACCAATTATGCGTTCTCTTCAAAAGGTAACCATGAACGCACGCCTGCATGTGCTTCTACATACATAATGTAAGACTTGCTAACGACAGTATACGATGGTAAAGTAAGTGATATTCCCTAAAAAACAATAAGAATGGTAAACTCTACCATTAACGTGTGTTTCTCCAGCAACTTACACGGGGAATTATTCTCAAACGTGTTCTAAGTGGCGGAACGTATCAAATTAAACCCATGCTGAAAGACAGTTAAAATAAGAAGTGAGAAGGAACAGAGCTGTCTACCTATCTGTTACACTAGATTGTCTATTTATAAGAGTTTAGAAATAAATATTTCGGACATTAACGTCTATTATACTATTAGTAGAAACCGACATCGTCGGACACTATTTTTATCATCGGTTTCGTGCTATCTCTCGAAAAATGAGTATATTTGCATTGCTGACATGTGCATGTGTGCCTCAATCGTTTGCCGTAAACATAAAAAGCCCCCAACATAATGTTCTGGGCCAGAACATATTGTCTTATAGGCACCTTTTATTACTTCCTCTGTGTGTATGCATTTCATAAACTTTTTCGCGGTGTTGATTATATGTACATGTTATTTTGATGTTAGTGGCATGTGAAGTAACGGTAACACTCGAATCGGAGCAGACTTTTTTAAAAATACGGAAACTGAAGTTGTCCTATATCTAAATACAATATTTAACAAAATCTTAGATAGCGGTACTTATCCAGATGCTTGGTCAGAAAGTATTATATGCCCAATACACAAATCCGGATTAAAAGACGACCCAAATAATTACAGAGGAATTTCGCTAATAAGCATGATGTACAAAATATTTTCTAATATTGCTACGCAAAGAATTTACAGTTGGGCTGAACGTGAACATAAGATTGATGAGGCGCAAGCAGGCTTCAGATCTAGTTATTCTGCAATAGATAATATCTTCTCCTTACAAGCACTTGTACAGAAATATATTTCAAAGAAAGGATGCGTTTTTACTGTCTTTTCGTAGACTTTAGCAAAGCGTTTGACACTTTAATTCATAATAAATTATTTAATAGAATTGCGCGTAAAGGCATTCATGGTAAAATTGTATCTATGTATCCAAATCTATGTATAGTAAAACTAAATGTTCCATACGTACGCCAAATGGCATTACCTTCGGCGAGTGCGGAAGGCTTCCTTTGTGCGTTACTTATCATACAAATTGCATTAAGTACTGGTGTAAAATAATACATCTGCCAAATCACCGATATCCAAAACATTTTATAGAATGCTTAAAGATTTAGATGATGTTGGAAGAAAAACTTGGGCTTCAAGTGTCAAGAAATTATTGTTTCGATATGGATTCGGGTATGTTTGGATTTCACATGAAGTGGGGGATATTAATATGTTTATTTTAGCATTTAAACAACGACTATCAGATTGCATGACCCAGTACTGGCATGGTAGTATTGCAGAATCCTCACGTTGTGACACTTATAAGTATTTCAAAACTTTATTAAATCCAGAAAAATATCTTTGTATTGAAATTCCCTTTTAACATAAAAAAATCTCTTGCCCGTTTTCGATGTTCTAGTCACAAGCTCAAAATAGAAACTGGTCGTCACGAAATTATTGAAAGGCAAGACCGAAAGTGTACATATTGTTATATTCATATAAACGTTATAGAAGACGAATATCATGTATTTTTTCTGTGTCCGAGATATGCGGATCTGAGACTACAATGTTTACAGTCTTGGTATTCCGGTGAAAATAACTTAGACGATTTTTATCAGCTACTACAACTAAATGACACCTTCAAACTTAGGAAACTAGCTGCAAATATCCATTTTATTTTGGTACGAAATGAATCACAATTATAATAGAAAAGAATATTGTAAAATATTTCCACATAAATTGTATGCCATATTTCATTTCATATTTTGACACTACTAAATGTTTGTAAATATTGATATGTATTTTGGACCGGAAGCCTCTATTTACAAAGGATTTGTATTGTATTGTATTGTATTGTATTGTATTGTATTGTATTGTATTGTATTGTATTGTATTGTATTGTATTGTATTGTATTGTATTGTATTGTCCATGAAATGGAAATGAAAACATGAAGCCAAGTAAGAACATTTGGTCTGATTAGAATAGTTGGATCTGTCCTTAGCTCTAGTCGTGGTATCTTGTTCTTCCTAGTAGTCAATCATATGTTATATGAATATAAACGACGGAATATAGCTATGTGAGACTGGTGTTTTCTCCCTCCAGGTTAAAAAACTTGCCTCTCACTGCAAAGGTCGTACGTTCGAGTACCGCCCAGTTCAAAAACTTTAAGTAAGAAAGTTTGCCCGTTACTTGCGGAAAGACGGTGGTTCTACTCAGATTCATTCTGAGGTCTTCATCCAGCAATTAAAATTGATATGCCATATATGATCTGAAATGTGTTGAAAATGAAGTTGAACCTAATTCACAAAAACAATCATGTTTATGATATTGTAATGGCTGCGATTTGTGATTGCCATGTCTCCTTATTTTTTGACTGTAAATTGCACTATGTGTAACATTATCATTCAAATGGTATTCCTAAAATAAAACTTTATTATTGAAGATTATTGAATTTTGAAAATACAATTAGCCTCCTGTCAACTAATGCGCTTGTTTATTACAAAGTCTCATTCGTTGCACATTTAATAAAACTTTTGCTACCACCATGTTTCCCTGGGTGCTAATATCTTTTGATAAGAAACAAAGTAAAATAGTATGGGTCGGCATGTGTAATAGTAGTTTATATGACTAATGCTCTAAAGAAATGGAGCAGCCCCATGTAGTTTGAACGCATTGATTGACGGCTGAACTGTATGTGATCTATGCGTACTCTTTCTCTCCAATTACCATACTCTAAATAAACAAACTCTTTAACATCTCAAATATGAACAGTAATCAATAATGTCGTAATGCCACCACGTTCAGATGTTTTCTTCGCTGAACTGTTCAAAAGCATTACATCATATTTGTTTAAAGTTTCGACTAACGGCTATACATCTTTTGTCCACAGACCAAGATCAAGCTGTTACAGTTTGTTAAAAGAAAGGATCGGTTTTATCTATAACAAGAAAATAGAATCAAACTATTTGAAAGTACTGATAGCTGGGCTTTAATAAATATTGAAACGCGTTGTGGCGTTATGTTGTTATTATATTAATATGACTGATGCAATATCCACCGTAGATTATTATTGTTTGATTTTTTTCTGCTTGCATACATACAATACATTAAACAAATCCATTCTAGGAAAAAGTAGATCCTGTCGCGTATGATTATTTTGGCGTAATCAACACTGCAGCATTCATCATGGCGACATGGACAGGGCTATGCCTTTGACATAAGGCACAGCTAATATCACACTTGCCTATACATCAACACTTGAATTGATTGTGTCATGGCATGTGTATTGTGATATGGTGTTGTGTTCAACATTGCACGGCGCAGTTGTTGACTTATCTTTTATTTTATCAAATATTCAGTATCATTTATTAACTTTATTTACAAAAAATATACCAATAAATGTAAATATTTGATATATTTTGCATACTTTTGCCTCGAAATAAATTTGGATGAAAATATATATGTATATACTGATATACTGTAACAGTCACTTAATGTACTAAGTTTAAATTGTCTGTATGAAAAAAAAATGCCAACGTCAGGATATGTTTAACGTTGTGCAGTCATAAACAACACGCACCATCTTATTTCCCAGGTGTGTGATAATCTCATACAGTAAATATATATACTTCTGTTCCCAGACACGACTATGTGTCTTAACAATTTACGAAAAATTTATTTGATAAAGTATTACTATAAAAGACCCTCTGAGTTTTAGAACTACTCAATTCACAGGATAAAATCTAATTATGTAACATTTCAAGACATATAAAAAAGCATTAAAAACAGAGGTAAACAGTGATAACTGTTTAAGCGTAGTGTCCATTCTCGTTTCAGTATAAACCTTTATTAAATATTTTATTACATGCTCTAAAGTTATATACTGTAATAATGACAAATGCTGTTAATGTACATAAAGTAGCTGTTGAATGGTATCAACAATTTTTTTTAGTTATATCGCGACGGTGTCTATTTGAGGCTGTGTTCTTAGCGCTACCGCACTGGAGTATCATGCTGAAGACATATGGTATGATATACCACCTCGCCATATTATACTGACATTATGCCGACCATACCTAAAACTATTCGCTAAATGCTATGCTAGGAAGCTTCTACAACATTTTTTTTCAAGTCTTTGGTGTGACCATACCATGTATCGGACCCACGAGCTCTGCATGCGAAATGAACGCTCCGCCAATTGACCACCGCTTTGATGTATGATCAATGTTAAAATGTTTAATATATTGATTATATATTGTATAACTTATGATATCTTTTCTATATTATGTACATGTATAAAACAGAACTTGTAACTTGTGCCATAATGTAGTAAATGACTAGAACCTAAAGTTGCATCAGCCTAATTCCATATGTGATCTACACGATGTGCTGATATTAAACAAAAATAAAATAAATACAGCATACCTGCAATTACGTTTCAAACCAATATAATAAATAAGTTTCAACTATAAACCAATTGGATTCATTGTTTTATTGGACAATCCGTCAGCCCGTCTCTCTTCCAAACCAGATCTGAAACAAATGTGATTTTTTTAAAAAGCAGCATAAAAATAGACAGAATCAATAATTTTAAGCTTCTGATATATCTACTGTTTGGTTTGCTGTTTTGTGTGTGTTTTTTAACCTTGGGGTACAATCGATGTTCAGTTGCTGGAACAAAAAAATACCACTTGAGCCGAGGTGAAGTTGTAATTAGTTTTACCAATTTAATGAAAAAGCATACTGATATTTGTTGTGAAAATTTGTTTATTTCATTGAAATCAATTTAAATACATAGTGTTATTTTCATAAATCAAAACCTTTCTTTTCATGAGTAATAGAAACTTTACAGGTAATATACGTTTCTACTTATTCGAATCCTTGTACTCATTTAGGCAATATGTGACTATGTATTGCTTTCATGCACCACTTGTGTATAATATATATATATATAAGTATATTGAAATAGCTTTTTTTCTTTTTCTTGATAAGATACAGTGAATTCATTTATATTTAATTTCATAAAAGGAAATTAATTCCGTTGATGTGGATTTAATTATCTCCCTTTATGAAATTAAATATATATGAATTCACTGTATCTATATGATCCAACGGGTTTATAAATATGTCCTTTATATAGCATGTGAGTAGTCATGAATCCTTAACTGGATCCTACTCATATAAAGCTATCACCTCATGTATGTAAATTTGTCCACCCTGTCCAGATGTGTTGCATGTAATTCAATAGTATATAAGTCATGGTCGACACCAAATTTATTGGTTTGGCAGAGGCCTTGATATTGTATCCATGGTTTGCATTGTAGCTAGGCGCACTCGCCGTAGCCTGGTCTGTACATTTATGTCTTGGTTATTCACAAATAATTATCTCCATATATATATCATGCATTGTGAATGAGCATCTGAAAAGATCCCAAAAATCGTAAATTCCGTTGTTGTGAATTTAATTATCTCCCGTTATATATATATATATATATAGAGCATTATTTAACATTCCGAGCATTTCAACGAATAGCACGGAATAGTCAACATAACAAGTTTGAATCGACCAATCAAAGTTTGTTTGGTCAGTGTCGCGTTAATTTACGAGAGAGCGAGATAGAGTGAGAACATTTCAGTTCTAGAGGCTTTAGCGTGCTAGTCACTTCGTTAAATTGATGACCACAAATTTGAACCAAAGTTCAATATTGCATATATGGGTTGTAAAATCAAAATGTTGTATAAATGGATTATGAATTTATTACATTCAGTTTCTGAAACATACATTTTATTGACGTTTCTCAAGAATAACAATGACAGTTACCATTTTGCTTCCAGATAAAACTACTGCATACCTGTAAACTAAAACTATTTTTAACATTATAAAATGGTTTAAGTGGCTGAGCGGCGGGTTTTTCAACGAAGGAGGAGTTATTCAATTTTATGCATCGTTTTTCTGATATACAAATCGATATAGACAGCTAAACATGTCAGCTATTAATTAGATTTAAGCATGAATTATGTTATACATGACCGCGGCGTGGTCTAGTGGTAGAGCGTCCGCCTCGTATACGGAAGGTCGTGGGTTCAATCCCCGGCCGGTCATACCAAGACTTTAAAAATGGTACTAGAAACTTCCTCGCTTGACGCTCAGTATTTAGAGGAGAGTTCTAAGTCTGGTCGGCCCGGTGTCAATATAATGTGACTCGGTGGGGTATCACACCATGTGTCTGCGGCATGATACTCCAGTGCGACAGCGCTTAGAAACTGTCTTAAGTAGACACTGCGCGATATGACTGAAAAATTGTTGAAAGCGACACTAAACACGATACAACATGTTTTACATGTATGTTTGTGCATATAATAAGTCTTAAAAATAAGCCATCTCAAAGCATTAGCTAATAAAGCCGTCTATTTGCCATAATAGTTGTAATGTTGTCCGGTTAAGGAGAGACAATATTTTTTCCGACTAGATTACAAACAATTGTTATAAGAGTAAAAAAGTATGTGTTTAACCTTCTCAAAAATTGTGTCGAAATGGTGTGTTATACCGTAAATTTATCTAAATGAATATTGTTAGAAGTTTGTCACATGTATATTGCATTTTTGTCATTGTAGTAGTATGTAGGCGTTAAAGCCTTTCGTTGCATGCATAAAACTATCAAACTGTTATATAATATTAATAAACCATGTTCCTGCGTTGAATTCTCGCTCAATAAAGCTGCTAAAAACATCATGATGGTCTGCTGCTAAGTCCCAAACCAGCAATTCTGACCAATCTACCAATCTTAATGTTGTATGCTAAAACTGCAGTTATCATATATATGTTTTATCTACTTTTGTCTAAGCCAAATATTCGTTCAGACACAAGGTCAACATTGTCATACTTCAACCTTCTGCCAATTGGTACAAATAACAATAGGTTTAAAACGAACATGTTTCATAAAAGGACAAAGAAAACTGTTTTTACCAATAGTGAGGTAGGTTATCAAAAAAAACAAAACAACAACATTATAGGAATGTATAATGTAACAAATGTCTTAAAGCATAGAACCACAATCAGAAAATGCTTCCATAGGTAATCGCATAATGGCGGTAATAAATTAGACTGATTGTTTTTCTTTAAAAATTTATTGTCTTATTTTAATGCTATTTTCTTTAATTAAATTGGTCTTTTGATGTATCTAGAACATTCGAAAAGCATTATAATGTTTTAGTTATGACTGTAGAAAAAATGGTGCTTGGTAATCTGGGTATAAATACATGATTTCGGAAGTCTACTTCCGGAAGTCTACTTTCACTTTGCTAACAGTGTACACACTGAACAGAAACAATCTTCTATATGCTACTTGACTTTTACTTTTCTCATCATATTTTGGAAGGGACTAACACACATTAGAATGTAAATTTAACTAATTAAATTTGGGTATCTCTTTGAATGACAAGCATGCAAACATTTTTATTTACCATAGAATATAGAACAAAAAGTAATGATGAGTTTACAACTCATCCATTAATACTTTCCGAGGCATTTGAATAAACGCACTGATCTTTTTTTAATATGGATAAAACCTTACCTCACAAGCAGAGGTCAAGTTGTTTGTTACCATTGAACAACTTGAACTATAAATTGTCGAGTAAATAGAACGGGGCGGTAGTGTAGCTGATAACGTGTTGACTGCTCATTCAGAGGTTGCGAGTTTAATTCCTAGTTCAACTTTATGTTTCGCAATAACCAACACTTACTACTGTTTCTACCCAGGGAACGGAGTAGATAGCGGTTCATATTAGCTCTGAGCTTTCTTTGCAATCGACTTAAAAAAGATTAGGAGCAAACACAAATACCAAATGCATAATTTTAGGGGTTACGCAGGGTTGTAGTTTAGGCCCATGATTAGTTTTGCTTTTCATAAATGATTTACTGGTATCTATAAATAGTGTTTAAATAACTGACCAATATGCAGACGATACAACGTTATATGACATACAAACAAATATAAATATTTTACTTGATCGTCATCACTTAATCGTCTTAACATGTGGTGTATTCGAAATGGTGTGGTATTAAATAATGCCCGAACCAAAGTGATGATAATTTTATCATTTCAATATACTACTTACGTAAAACAGTATGAAATTTATTGCTACATCAGGAGATAAAAGCCCTGAAATCTGTATAAGCGGTTGCATGATATGGAATAAACTTTTATAATCTGTCTTCAAAAATTTATATTTCTGGTTATACCGAATGTAAAAGATTATCTTTTTTAACAATAGAACGTTATATTAAAAAGCTTATATACAGCAATTTAATTATTGTTTTACAATTTGGGGATTTGGGAAATGCTTCAAATAAAAATATAAATAAATTATATTGCAGAGGTGAGAATGCGTATATACTTTAGAAAATAAATATGAAAGTCTAGATATAACATTTGAAAAACTGTGTATTTTGTCTATCGATTAAACTGCTTTTCTGTAAAAGGCAAAACTCATGTATAACATAGCAAACTGCGCTATATTTGTGCGAACTTTTAACTTCGAAGAGGCAATTAATAATACATTCATCTTGTTAAGTTCAAGCTCAAATAAACATGGCGTTATTCCCAAACATACATAGAACAGTTTAAATGTAACTACAACTATGATATTCGGGTGCAATAATAAGGAATATGGATTTTACTCAATATAAGAAACGCGACTGCATTGAATGTTTTCGCAAGCAATTGTTCAAATTTGATAAGAAATATCCGTTACAGCTTTATGATTAATAGATAGATTAACTATAACATAATTAGATTTTGCAAAAATATTTGTTTGTTTTGTTGATTTCTTTTTCATTGATGTTGTGCTTTTCCCCTTTCAATTCAAGTGTGCATGTACATTTGCATATTATATAAACTTCAGTAGGTACTTTACACGAATACCAAAAGTGAGATTTTGTGTATGTGTTTGCGCCCGTGTAGATTCTTGCTAGCAGCAGAAGCATTGCGCATAAAGTTTGATCATTTATAATATGTTACGTGTCTAGAAGATGAATGAAAGTTATTTCATTCATTTTCTGACAATGTATGTACATTTTTGTTTATATGAAGGTCTTAAGGAAGGTTGATTTTACCAATTATGTTACCATCTTTAAATAAAAAAATTGCTTACTTAAAATTTACTATGAAATTGAATTGCTGTTTGTATGGGTTTGCTGTTTGTATGGGTTATCTTTTTGTATTGGGTTGCTGTTTGTATGGGTTTGCTGTTTGTAAGGGTTATCTGTTTGTATGTATTTGCTGTTTGTATGGGTTATCTGTTTGTAATTGATTGCTGTTTATATGGGTTATCAGTTTGTATTGGATTGCTGTTTGTATGGGTAATATGTTTGTATTTGATTGCTGTTTGTATTGATTTGCTGTTAGAAAGGGTTATCTGTTTGTATGTTTTTGCTGTTTGTATGAGTAATCTGTTTGTATTAGTTTGCTATTTGTATGGGTTTGCTGTTTGTAAGGGTTATCTGTTTTAATGGGTTTGCTGTTTTTATGGGTTGGCTGTTTGTATTGGTTGGCTGTTTGTAAAGGTTGGCTGTTTGTAAGGGTTATCTGTTTGCATGGATTTGCCGGCTGTTTGTAAGGGTTATATGTTTGTATTGGTTTGCTGTACGTATGTAGTTGATGTTTGAATGGGGTTATTGTTTGAATGGGTTCTCTGTTTGTATGTATTTGCTGTTTGTATGAATGTTTTTTCACCCTCTGTGTGTGTTTGTCTCCCACAATACTTTAAACTTATATCTTACGTTTATCATAATAAGAATACAGCAACTATAATAATTTTATGTCCAGTTTTAATGTTTGTATTTAAGAAGTAAAAATTAGGGTAAAGTAAATACTTAGTTTAAATCAATTCAATAGTTTATTTCGGCATTTGAACATACATGTTCGTCGCCTTGACATATGCATAGGCGGCGTTTACAACAAATTTGTGAAAAGTATAATATATTCAAGAAATGTACAATATAAACCTAACAATATATATAATTGATTGACACTTGATAACTTATTGTAAACACACAATAGCGAGAGATGACTAGCGGTCAATGCCATTGTTTGTAGCAATATGATATCATCGGCCAGCGTATAAAAAACAAATTGTTTGAAGTTCACATTGATAACATTTATCAAATTCTAATAAATAAATTGTATTTTTTTAACTTATATTATTACGTCTCTTGTTTGCTAAATAAATATATTATTTTGCAAGTTTGCATATTACACTAGCTTGTTTAGAGGTAAACAATGATATGACTTTCTGTTTTGTCTGCTAATGACAGTAAATATGTGGGAGACAATCTGTTCTAATATCTCTATTGAAAGGACAAACAATAACAAAATGATATTTGTCTTCCACTACATTCATCTGACAATTAATACATTTTTTATCTGATCTATCTATATTTCTATAACGGCCCTCTTCAATGGCAAGTTTTTGAGCGGAACAACGTAGTCTTGTGAGTGCAATTCGGTGATTATTATTCTTAAAATATGACATGTATTTTTCTATACCAATATCAGTTTTATACCTCTATACGTACTTAGTCTAGGCATGTTATTCTGCAATGAATAAAAGTTTTGGTAATACTGATCATACAATCGTTAAATCGAAGATTTGAAGTTTGCTAATAGATATTTTATTCCATAATTAGATCATACCAAGTTTATTCAATAGATAGTTAACATTAAAAAACCTTTAACAGACTTAGTTTTCTCGCCAATAAAACTTTTATATATCAATGAATCAGGACAAATGACTATTATTTGCCATTATTTAAGGATTCTCTCCATACGTATAATTTCTAACGGGATTTTACCCAGTTCACCGTATATTGTAGTAGTAGTAGTAGTTTGATATCTGACATACATAATTTGTTTAAGAAATTTTAAATAAACTTTATCCGTATCTGGAGCTTTATGGAATCCCCCTATTTCACACTTATAGTTTAAAATTGGTAAGACCGTGGTATCAAATAGTTTAAGCTTTTCACTTAAACCAAGAGGTACAGCATCAAACAATGTATTTAATGGAAACAAAGCACGTAGAGCTTGGTCTAGTAATGTTTTTTAAGTATTATAAAACTTGACTCTTGATGACAACACATTACCTAAGTAATCAAACTTGTTAACAAACTCTAACTCTATATTGTCATAATATACAAGTTAGTTTTCTCGTCTTGGTCCTAGTTTGAATACCATGGCAACCGTTTTATTAATATTAACAGTAATATTCCATTTAAAACAATATGCCTGTAGTTTATTTAATATAATCTGCAAATCATGTGACGAATATGAAAACAAAACTGTGTCATCAGCAAATAATAACATAAAATTGTGCAGTTCATCCAGTAAAATCAGATCGGCATTTTCATCTTATAAATGAGTTTCGATATCATTAATTAACAATATTAATACCAGTGGAGATAGGGTTTTTCCTTGTTTAACACCAATTTCACTCTCAAAATAGTCAGTAATGTTACCGTTAACTCTAACACATATCCTAACAGAGTTGTACATATATTTTAAAATATTCAAGAATTTTATGGACATATTATATTGCAACAATTAAAAACATATCCCATTGCAGTAAACCATGTCAAATGCCTTTTTTAAAATAAAAAAGCACTCTTTATTTTTTCTCTCATGCTAAATAATTATATCAATCCACGACCGCAGCACAAAAATACAATCAATAGTGCTTCTTTTTATTGGCTGAAGCCAAATAAGCATTCCCTTAAAATCTTGTTGTCTTCGACATAATTACGTGAACGGGTATCTTAAAATTTTATAGAAGATACTAGTAAGCATAATGCCCTTATAATATTCTGGAACAGGTACTCTGATACTTTTTGTCCAACTACAGGGTAAACACTATTACTATATATATGATTGACAAGTTTACAAAGTATCTGTGCTAGAGTATGTTTAGAATCAATGAATATTTCTGGAATTAATTAATCTTCCCCAGTAATTTTCTGACGTTTTTAATTACCTATAGCTTTGATTACTTCATCAACAGAAAACTCTCTATTTAATTGCTCAACACTATGATCATCTATACGGTCTTGATTTAATATTTCTTCTACAATTTACGTCACAAAACACATCATTACCAGAAAAGAGACTTTTAAACAGATTGTAAAAACCGTTTGTAGACAAATAACTATTCTTTTTATACTTTATTTGTATTTGCGTATTAAGTCCCAAAATTGTTTGGGACTACTACATGTATTAGCAGCAGTATGTAAATCGGACTTCTGTTTATTTAAATATGTGTATTTAACTTTACGTTTGATATTTCTACAATAACGACGTTTATTGATAACCAAACAATAATTTTCATGTGTCATCAATTGCCGATAACGTTTATTTGCACGATTTAATAGACTTCTGGCGTGATGGCAATCGCACGTGAACCACAGATTATCTCTTTTGTGTAGGGTTATTATTACTAATATGTTTCCTTACACCAAATATTTTATATGCATCGTTATACATTACGTGTCTAAAAGCTGAAACACCTTCGTTTTATGTTACAATATTCGATTCAATATCATTAAACTTTTCTCTTTCATTCAATAATAAATCGTTAAACCTGTCAACTTCATTTACATTCCTAACAAGCTTGTTAACAGTAATTATATCGTCACTATTGACATTATTATACCCCCCCCCACACACCCACAATATTTTGGGTTGGCATATAGTTATCGCAGCGTCCATCCTTCCGTCCGGTATTTCGTGTCCAGCTTGTTACTTTAGCATGCTTAAATGGAATTTGTCAATACTTGCTACAAATAATCAACATAACATGACGACGTGTCGCGAGTAAGACCCATACCTTTATCTCAAAGGTCAAGGTCATGCTTTGAGTTTGTTTGATAACACTTTAAGTGTGTGTGAGATATCGGGTCTGGCCTGTAACTTTGTCATGCATAGATGGATTTTATAATTACTTGCTATAATTGATCAACATAATATGACGACGTGTCGCGAGAAAGACCAACACCCGTACCTCAAAGGTCAAGGTCACACTTTGAGTTTGTTTATACAACACTTTGAGTGTGTGTTAGATTTCGTGTCCGACCTGTAACTTTGTCATGTATATATGAATTTTGTTAATACTTGCTTCAAAATTATCCATCATCTAACATGACAACGTGTCGCACTAACTACCACTTCAAAGGTCGAGGTCACAATTTAATTTTATTTGATGACACTTTCAGTCTGGTTGAGACTTCGTGTCTGGTCTGTACTTGTGTAACCTATGGATAATTTTCAAAAACACTTGACTCAATTCAATAGCATGACATGACAATATGTCATGCGTGATACCCACATGTGTACCTCAAAGGTCAAGGTCACACTTTGAGTTTGTTTGATAATACTTTGAGTCTGTGTGAGAATTCATTTCTGGCATGTAACGTTGTCATGCATAGATGGATTTTATAAATAATTGCTACAAATGATCAACATAACATGACGACGTGTCGCACATACACCCAGACTCCCATTTTAAAGGTCAAGGTTGACAATATTTTTTAGTCTGTTTGAGATTTTGTGTCCGGTCTGCAACTTTGTCACCTATGGATAAATTTCAAAATTACTTGGCTCAGCTGATTAACATTACATAATAAAGTGTCACTTGTAAGACCCAGAACCTTTCCTCTAAGGTCAATATCACACTTTCATTTTGTTTGATATTGCGTGTCTGGTTTTTAACTTTGTTTTTAACTTGGCTCAATTGATTAAGATGACATGACGACGTGTCGCATGTAAGACCTATACCAATACCTCAAAGACCAAGGTCACATTTTGAATTTGTATGACAACACTTTGAGTCCGTTTGAGATTTCATCCTGTAACTTTATCATACGTTGATGGATTTCAAATCACTTGCCTTAATTTATCAATTGATCAACATCTTTATTGACAACATGTCACATCAAGACCCAGAACCTTACGTCAAGGTCACAATTTCAGTTTGTTTGATATTTCATGACTGGTCCGTAAATTTGTTATACATAGAGGGATTTTAAATAAGCTTAACATAAGTGATCAGCAGGTCATGATGATGTGTCACCTGTATTTACATGTAGAAATACCCAGACCTTAACAGCAGATGTCAAGGTCAAGGCTACACAAAGGTGAAGGTCACGCTTTAAGGTAAAAAAACCCCATGAAATTGCATGTCTATTCTGAAACGTCAGTCCATTACTCTTGACATTCACGGGTACATCGCTACCTATTATAACATATATTATTATTTTCACACACCATTTGGTGGGCATGCGACACTTATTAGTGACATTTCTTGTTATTATATATTACATGTAAATTTAAACTGCGGTGGCGTAATCAACAACACTTTTACCAGTATTTGATAAGAATGTAAAACGCCCAATTTTCTATCATCACCAAACCGGCCATTTAGTATTTTTATATCTGTCCTTTCATAACATTCTTATGGTTTTAACCCATATAAGTTACAGACAACATCATCACTATTTCGTGAATTGACGTCGGCTTCATTATCAATAGTATAAAATGTATTTGTCAAACAAAGTGGGGGTTCTATGGAATCATCTTGGGAAACATTTACGTCACCAAGTATGCATATCTTACCAAAATTACAATATTGTCGTATACTCGATTCAAGCTGCTAAAAAAATCCCGATTTCATGAGATTTAAAATAAACGGACGCACTTGGAGGGATATAAATATATGTAAAACATATACATACAATTTAAATCGAAAAAAGTATTGTCTAATTTGACCCAAAATGAACCCATTTTTATCACATTTCAGAATAGTTATAACATTAGCAACAGATTCTCTTATAAATAAACATATACCGCCATGACCCCTACAACATCTTTTTGAAATACGTTTCTAGGTACACACACACTGTTGTAGCTTTAAAGTATAAATTTAATATCAACATAACATATATTTTAATTACATGTAGTTGGTTTGAATTATTTCAAACACTATAATAATAATGTTATTGTCTTAAAGTAATTAAATGTTATTATTGCATTTTCGAAACATTGCGATATTTCCCAAGTGTACACTTATATAGAAATAATTCATTATATTCAGCTTAGTATCCCATAAATAAAAGATGAAGCAGTTTATGAATACATACACGTCGCTATTTCTTCTTGTGTGTTGGCACACTAAAGTAAACCCGATGCAAATATGTTTTGACCTCAACTTTAAAAAAAGCCAGAACCTGCTTATCATATTTCATGTTTCTATTATTAATGAGGTTCGAAACTGGATATGCCAAAGCTGAAATGCGTTGAAAATGGCGTTAAACCCTATTCAAAAACATATGAGTATATTATTGGTTTTAAGACACTGCTCTTCATATACGCTTGTTTTTTGTATGATATTGCTTTAGTGTTATAGGATATATAAAAAGTCACATGTGACGACAGGGTCAAATATTCATATGCGAGGGCCAAAAAATCAATATGTGAGGGCAAAAGAAATCTATATTAACTTCCGTCTGAGTTTTTGTGTTTAAGTATAAATGTTTAGTGCATTATGAATTAAATATATGCAGAACCCGTCTATTTGCGCACTCACAGGCGCATCTAACGACGGCGACCGTAAGCAACAGTTAAAATGAAGGAGGCATCGCCTTACACGCTTTTTTTAGTTAGAACAACTGATAGCACAGACACAGAATAGAAGTAATGACTGTGCAAATGAATTGCCGGCTGTCACTGTGCAATTTATGGAAGACATCAATAGAGTTATATAGAGTCTGTATGAGTCCTGAAAGACATGAAGAATAAAAATACAAAATGCAAAACAAAATAAGACATGGAGGCGCGTACCCAGGCTGTATTGAAGTGGATTCAGGAATCTTAGTCGCCGGTTCGAGCCCATCCAAACCAGGAGTTTGATTGCCTGTTATTAACAGCAGAAACTCTTTAGTGTTGTTTTCAACCCAGGAAGGTAAACATTAGCTCTAGAAGCTTGCAACACTTAAACAATGTTGTGTGATCTGTCTATCCTGTTATGTGTCATAGTCTAGTTGTTAGGGCAATCTCGTTTTTAAACGCAATAGTAATAATAACAAAATAAGTTAAACTATTTTTGAAGTTTAATGACGTTTTATTTAATGATCGCCTGAACAAGGTCGGGTAAAAATCACAAAAATACCAATCTCATTTTGCAAAATTATGATGTTTTTGTGCACTCAGCTGCGTATCGCGTAACATATAGTTTAGTTTAAACATATTTTATTGCTTTTTAACATATATATATATACATATATAAGCAAAAGGGTTGGGCCACAAGTTCTACCAACATTAGTTACGGCCCTTCCCTACACAAAATGAATTACAAATACTCAAAATGACAATTGCAGATAAACAACATATTATAACAATTTGATTTAGATATTAGATAACTATTATAGAGAAAAAGGATTTAGAAAGAAAGAAAAAGGAAATTGAAAATAATGGTTGTATGATATAACAATAAGGTTATCTAAATATACCCTATAATTAGAAGAATCGTCATCAGGCCGACTTTTTATACACATATATTGTTTAGTTAATTAATATCAAATCGTTTTGAGTCTTTAATAAATTGCTGCACAGATGTGAATATAAATGAGTTTTCATCGTCAGTATAAGAGTCTTCACCGAACAGTAAAGTATGATGACTGAGAGGATGAAATCGACGTGTGGCTCTAAAAAGTCGAATTCGTTCATTTGAGAATATAATACATTTCATAAAATAATGTTCGACGTCTTCTTTTCCGTTACCACAACCCGGGCATTTAGAATCTGTTGTTAGTCGATTTGTAAATTTATCAAAACCAAAAATACTACACCCATTTCTAATGCGTGCGTGTAGTAAAGATAACTTTCTATTTCCAGTAAGATAATACTGAGGCACTGGTTGAACGTTTAAGAAACTGGTGACTAAAATACGTTTGAAGGACATTAATGATTCTGAGCAACGTATGTGTAGAGGAAGGGTGTTCCAATAAGAAATACACGAGGAAATAAATGAATTTGCATATAATTGTGTTCTCATATTTGAAACTATGTAATCGGATGCATTTCTAAGGTTGTATGGTATATTAACACCTATTGTTTCAGGAAATAAATTATTAAGATAGTCTGGTAATAAGCCAGTTTTAATTTTATATGCCGTAATTAATTTTTGATATTTTCTTCTCTCTGACAAAGACAGCCAACCGATTTCGATATACAATTTTTGAATAGACACAGAACGAGTTTATCCTGTAACAAAACGCGCTGCTTCATTTTGTACTTTCTCCAATTTGTCCTTTTCGTAACGAGTGCAACCATCCCATACAACTGATGCATACTCTAGAGTGGGTCTGAGAAATGAAATGTATATTTGGTTGAGTGATTTTCTATTTAACAGGAATTTAATTTTACGCATCATTCCCAAAAACTTACAAGCCGAATTTACAATGTTATCTGTATGATGGTGCCACTTTGCATTATGACATTATGCCTAAATGTTTGTGGTGATCAACAAATTTTACTGGGACATTATCAAAAATTAAAAATGGATAAGAAACATTTTTTTTTAGTGTGAACAAAATTGCTTCTGTTTTGTTTGGGTTAAAATTAACTAACCACTGCTTGGACCACTGCGATATGACAGTAAGATCGTGATTAAGAATACCTTTTAAATATGGTAAGTTAGACCTGTAGATGCAAGCGATGTATCGTCTGCAAAAATACGAGTTATGCTTAAGAGATGTTCTGCAATATCGTTAATGTACACAAGAAAAAATAAAAGACCTAAGACCGGACCCTGGGGAACACCAGCAGATGTTTCCTTAATATTTGACACACTTGAACCAATAAAAACCTTTTGTTTCCGTTTCACTAAATAACTTTCGATCCATTTCAATATATCTCCTCTTATTCCATTTTGCCTTAACTTGAATAATAGACCTTTGATCCAAACTCGGTCAAATGCCTTTGATACATCACAAAAGATCATACAAGTATATTGTCTGGAATCCAATCCTTGAGCAAGTTGGTTATAGATGTCTATGAGTTTGTAAACTGGCGGATGTCCCTTAAAAAATCCGGATTGCAATTTGTAAATTAATTAATTTTCAATCAGAAAATTATAAATATGTTTGTAGACAACTCTTTCCATAAGTTTACCAACACAGCTTAATAAAGATATTGGCCGATAATTAGATGGCATGTTTGTTAGACCCTTTTTAAAAAGAGGCTTACAGTAGCTGACTTCCATGACTCTGGAAATTTACATTCAATTAAGGATTTATTAAATAACATAGACAGGGGTTTAGATATAGTGTGTTTTGTAAACAGTAAAATTCTGTGACTAATTCTGTCTTCTCCGACAGCTTACTTTGGGTCTAAAGTACCGATAATATCAATTATGTCTGATTCAGTAATGATCATGTTTGCAATGGTATTATAAGTTTTAAAGATACATTCTGGAAGTAGAGTATAATTGTTTATATTTTCATCTATTGTTGAGATGGAGACGAAATAGTCGTTTAAGCAGTTAGCTTTATCTGCATCATTAAAATAGACTGAATCCTCACCATTAACTGATGTATATTTTAGTGGAGGAATTATTTCTGAGTTTTTGTTAGATTTAAAAAACTGTTTAAGTAGTTTCCAATATAATTTAGAATTCGACACATTCGCATCTAAAACAGTGTTTTTTATATTATTAAAATATTGTTCTTTAGCATGTGTTTTTAAATTATTAACTTTATTCCTTAATTGTTTGTATTTTGTCCATGCTTCTGTCTGTTGAGTCCTTACGGCCTTTGTCTTTTGTCTGTCACGTTGTCTTGAATGACGTCTTATTTCTGAGTCATACCATGGTTTGTCATTTGGTCGAATTTGTACTTCTTTAGAAGGAATACAAGATTGCATAAAAACTAAAATAGATTCAGTAAAACGCTCACAGGCCAAGTCTACAGAACATGTGTTAAAAAAATCCCAGTTAAAATTGATTATCAATTCGTTCATTTTCTCATAATCACCCCGATTATAAAATCAAACCTGTCGAGTAACAATAGTGGGTAAAATATTAACAAAGGGGATAAAAACATATGTAGCTTTATGATCACTTATTTCGTGTGGGACATCTAAAGTACCAAAATCCAAACTGGTATATGTGTCTGAGATTATAATTGGGTCAATAAGAGTTGATGAGGTACGCGTTGTTCTGGTGGGTTCAGTTATAACATAAGTTAAGTTATTGATAAGCATGACATTCTTTAAGTGATAATTGTTTATATTAATTTGATCTTCATTTATGTCGCCGACGATGACTATATTTTTGGATAGATCAAGTGCTTTTTCTATACTTATACTGTAATAGTTCCAAAATGAAACAGGCGTATTTGGAGGACGATATACATTACAAAGTAAAAAGCTTTTCCGCCCGTAGTTCACCTCTACCTATATACTATCAACAAAGGGACATTCTAAAATTAACATTCGTTTCGACATAAGCTAAGTAGATATATAACTTAGAAGTCCACTAGAGTGTGCAGTGTTATCTTTACGAAATGGTTCAGAGTATCCGTCTAAATCAATCCCAGTAATATCGGTCGTTAAATGAGATTCTGTAAAACAAATATTATCGTCCAAATATGTGTCCAAAAATGTTGCTTTATATACTCTATTTGTTTCGGATACTACGTATGTTTAAATGTAAAAATGAAAGACAGTGTTGTCTATTTTCTGAGAAGGGTCCAGGATTTAACTCTACATCTCCAGACATGAGCACTAACAAAGTAACCTATAGGCAGGTACGTGCCTGACGTGAAAACGTTTTTGTGCGACTGGCTCGGAGAAGTTACACAAAATACCTCTGGAAAAACTAAATATGCATTTAGCCAGGTTTGTTCTTGCAATTCACTCCTTGGTACATGTATATTAAGTTTTAATCATTCAATTGGATAAACCCCGCTTTGTAAACTATTTTCTAATGGACACCGCATCGATATGACGCGCATAAAAAAATAGCGATAACTCAAAGGGAAGTAACTGTACGCAATCTGTTTGACGGGCACGCATTGGTGTTATAAAATCGTAACTATTCTAGATATATCAATAAAATAAAATAGTAAGATAAATCAATTAATAAATAAGTAGATAGATCGATAAATAAATAGATCAATAAATAAATGAATGAATGAATGAATGAATGAATGAATGAATGAATGAATGAATGAATAAATTAGATTATTTTAAATAATATATTTATATTGTAATACATTAAATAAAGAGATTGTTAACTGGGATTGATGTGCCTCATGGTGACATTGGCCCTCGGGCCTCATATCGCTTTAATGGACCAATATCCCCAAGAGGCACACGAATCCCAGTTAATAATCTCTTAATACATCTGCTGATTAATGTTGTTTATTGAACATGTTTTAATTCCGTATAAATCATTAATGGAAAAAAGTAATTAAAGTCGTTAAAACGTCTCGGCACTATTGTAAACATTATGGCAATAAAATATGTTGAAATTAAGATTATTGAATATGAATATTATTGTGAAAACAGTTTAAACTGAGTTAAAGCGTTTTGCAAACAAAACGAACGAAATTAAAGCGCGATTTCTATATGCATTTGAAATGAAGACTTTTATGTTTTGACACTTTATATCCCTGGTGAATATGGTGTTTTGACACTTGATACCCATAGTGGATATGGTGTTGACACTTGATATCCCTGGTGGATATGGTGTTCTTGCACTTGCATATTTTGTATTATAGGACCATTGGGTCAGAGGTGAACATTTAAATACGGCCAGTCTGCAGACATTGTATTGTTAGATTTTAAGGTTTCACTTAATACAGTTAAAAAAACACCAACACATAAAAAAACGTTAGTTAAAATTTAATACCGAAATTCGGTTTATCGACTTAATCATGGAATAATAAATTTATAAACGCCGGAAGTAACGTCACATAACGTGTCGTTAAAAAAGCGGGAAAAACAAATGAGCCGCGTCGCGCGAAATTCGAAGAATTTTTCATCCAGGAGCCAAACACCCGACAGGACGCGGCTCATATAGAATATTGTCGCAAACACAAGTACATGAAATATCGGATCGAAACGATACTTAAATTTCTATTGATAGTAATAAAAAAGAGAAATAGGAACAAACGATAGTACATATAACTGTTCAATGAAAGCAACTCTACATATAATATAGCTGTTTTGCATTTAGTCCAAATGGATACAACGTTTGTAATTTGTGAATCCAATAAGTTTCCTTACACAAACGATCAAAGTTATTACTAACAGTGTCGAATCGCATAAATGAAAAATCTTCTATTGAATGAGCATCGGCGTTAAAATGCGTTGCGACATTAGATGAAAACGTTGGATCTGAGAAACTTCTTATATCGAAACGGTGACTATTCATAGGTTTTGATACATTTTGATTCGTTTGTCCAACATACTGTACTTTACATTTTTTTACATGTAATAAGATATATAACATTTTTAGATGTACAATCGGTATTACAACGTATACCAGACTTATCACCAGTAACGTAACTAGAGATACTTGAATCTTGTACAATATTGCAACAATGAAAGCATCTACGCCTATTACATTTTTTTTAAGGTTTCACTTACCAACTATCTCCCCTTAGTGACGGTAGCAAAAGTCTTGCGCCCAAGAAATAGAGCTGTGCAAATCGGTTGGGCATTTATTTTATTGAAAAGAAAAAAATAAACATTTAGATCTACTATGCTTATGCACTTCCTATTGGTTCGGCATGTCGTTAATGTCATTTTAACGTAATTGGGCATGTGTTCAGCAATAAATGAAATTGAACCACTGTCATTCCTATCCCACAGTATATAAGTTGTTATATGTAATTGCTGGCATGTGTAGATTTTTCTCTGACTAAATTCATTAACATTTATATAAACGAATAATTCAGAGATTTACTTTGGCCTATGCTTCAAGTCATATTATCGCATTAATCCATTTATTTCAATATATTGCCAATCAATATAATTCTGTTTTGTAAGCTGCTTTTCACATAGGATTGTGAAAACGTTCAATATGGAATAATGAAAAAAATGGTGTTAATTCCATTATTGATAGATAAAGAGTACATTTGTTGGTTTTAATGAATTTCAAATATATTTTTGTTTTAATTAATCTAACGAAGACAGAAATGGTATGGTTAAAAGTGGTGAAGCCACGAATGTTGAATGTCAGTTTAAGTATGTTTTGTTTTATATTTTTTACAATTTGGTTTAACGCCATTTTCTACACATTTCAGCTTATATATGACATATTCAGTTTTGTTGATAGAGGAAGACCTCATGATGAATCTGAGTAGAATCACAGTCTTTCCGCAAGTAACTGGCAAACTTTCTCACATAAAGTTTTGGAGTTAGCGGGACTCGAACCTACGACTTTAGCGGTGCGAAGTAAATGATCTTGAGACGGCGTTTTAGACCACTCGACCACAGAGGACCCCAAAGTGTTCACGAGTGAAATTTGAATAATATTTTACAGAAGCCAATTTTTAATTTTATAGATAAAATCTTTTGAAATTTATTTTCCTCAAAAAGCATAAAAGAAACTACCATTTTGTAATTGTGTCCTAAAGTACATATATTTCAGCAATGCAATACACTTATTTATGTGACTGTGTTATTTTGTTCAAGCCCATTTAATTAAACTGTCGTTCTTGGTTATCATTCTCAATGCATGTTATCTTACATTTTGTTTAAAATACTCTTAACCATTCGTGCAACACGCACACTTACAGCCATCATCAGCCACACAGTGCAGTTTGTGCATTAATATCAGTTAGCGTGCATTAAACAAATTGTATACTTGGAATAGATGCGACTTTAACAGTTTATCATTGTGTAGAAATGAAAACGTGTTTCTTTATACCTAAAAGGGCCTCTTGAACGGTGTGAATCGACAGAAAAGTAATTGGTATTCCGTGCAAAACAATGAGATAGGAACTGTAAAACACTGCCATTAATATGTGTTTCTCCAGACACTTTCACGGGAAATAATTCGTATAACTGTTCTATGTATCACTCTTCACGGATATTTTAATTTAACACAGGCTTACAGAAGATGGTAAAACTTCAAAGTGATAATGAATATTGCCTATTCGTCTCTATCATTTATATCACTAAGATAACATGTATGTATATATAAACAAGAATATGATAATTGCATTTCACAAATATATTTTACTATCAAAATCAGTTGTAAACGGTTAGTAACAAATATGAGTAATATTTGTAATAGTCATCCACATGACATTACAATTGTATTTTCAGAAAATCAACCAATTTCTGAATTTTCCCATCAAGTTTGGTTTCATTTCGAGATATATATAAATATTATGAACAGTACTTGCTTTACTTGGCCAGGTTGAGGATAATAACAACGCATCTTACTTTATGACACTCACTAATGTTTTGTGTTATATCTAGTGGTCTTATAATGTATGGCCAGGTTGAGGATAATAACAACGCATCTTACTTTATGACACTCACTAATGTTTTGTGTTATATCTAGTGGTCTTATAATGTATGGCCAGGTTGAGGATCATAACAACGCATCTTACTTTATGACACTCACTAATGTTTTGTGTTATATCTTGTGGTCTTATAATGTATGGCCAGGTTGAGGATCATAACAACGCATCTTACTTTATGACACTCACTAATGTTTTGTGTTATATCTAGTGGTCTTATAATGTATGGCCAGGTTGAGGATCATAACAACGCATCTTACTTTATGACACTCACTAATGTTTTGTGTTATATCTAGTGGTCTTATAATGTATGGCCAGGTTGAGGATCATAACAACGCATCTTACTTTATGACACTCACTAATGTTTTGTGTTATATCTATTGGTCTTATAATGTATGGCCAGGTTGAGGATCATAACAACGCCTCTTACTTTATGACACTCACTAATGTTTTGTGTTATATCTAGTGGTCTTATAATGTATGGCCTGGTTGAGGATCATAACAACGCATCTTACTTTATGACACTCACTAATGTTTTGTATGTTATATCTAGTGGTCTTATAATGTATGGCCTGGTTGAGGATCATAACAACGCATCTTACTTTATGACACTCACTAATGTTTTGTGTTATATCTAGTGGTCTTATAACGTATGGCCAGGCTGAGGATAATAACAACACATCTTACTTTATGACACTCACTAATGTTTTGTATGTTATATCTAGTGGTCTTATAATGTATGGCCAGGCTGAGGATAATAACAACACATCTTACTTTATGACACTCACTAATGTTTTGTGTTATATCTAGTGGTCTTATAATGTATGGCCATGCTGAGGATAATAACAACACATCTTACTTTATGACACTCACTAATGTTTTGTATGTTATATCTAGTGGTCTTATAATGTATGGCCAGGCTAAGGATAATAACAACACATCTTACTTTATGACACTCACTAATGTTTTGTGTTATATCTAGTGGTCTTATAATGTATGGCCATGCTGAGGATAATAACAACACATCTTACTTTATGACACTCACTAATGTTTTGTATGTGATATCTATTGGTCTTATAATGTATGGCCTGGTTGAGGATCATAACAACGCATCTTACTTTATGACACTCACTAATGTTTTGTATGTTATATCTAGTGGTCTTATAATGTATGGCCAGGTTGAGGATAATAACAACACATCTTACTTTATGACACTCACTAATGTTTTGTATGTTATATCTAGTGGTCTTATAATGTATGGCCAGGTTGAGGATAACAACAACACATCTTACTTTAGGACACTCACTAATGTTTTGTGTTATATCTAGTGGTCTTATAATGTATGGCCATGCTGAGGATAATAACAACACATCTTACTTTATGACACTCACTAATGTTTTGTATGTTATATCTAGTGGTCTTATAATGTATGGCCATGCTGAGGATAATAACAACACATCTTACTTTATGACACTCACTAATGTTTTGTGTTATATCTAGTGGTCTTATAATGTATGGCCATGCTGAGGATAACAACAACACATCTTACTTTATGACACTCACTAATGTTTTGTATGTTATATCTAGTGGTCTTATAATGTATGGCCATGCTGAGGATAATAACAACACATCTTACTTTATGACACTCACTAATGTTTTGTATGTTATATCTAGTGGTCTTATAATGTATGGCCAGGCTCAGGATAATAACAACACATCTTACTTTATGACACTCACTAATGTTTTGTATGTTATATCTAGTGGTCTTATAATGTATGGCCAGGCTGAGGATAATAACAACACATCTTACTTTATGACACTCACTAATGTTTTGTGTTATATCTAGTGGTCTTATAATGTATGGCCAGGTTGAGGATCATAACAACGCATCTTACTTTACGACACTCACTAATGTTTTGTATGTTATATCTAGTGGTCTTATAATGTATGGCCTGGTTGAGGATAATAACAACACATCTTACTTTATGACACTCACTAATGTTTTGTATGTTATATCTAGTGGTCTTATAATGTATGGCCAGGTTGAGGATCATAACAACACATCTTACTTTATGACACTCACTAATGTTTTGTGTTATATCTAGTGGTCTTATAATGTATGGCCATGCTGAGGATAATAACAACACATCTTACTTTATGACACTCACTAATGTTTTGTATGTGATATCTATTGGTCTTATAATGTATGGCCTGGTTGAGGATAATAACAACGCATCTTACTTTATGACACTCACTAATGTTTTGTATGTTATATCTAGTGGTCTTATAATGTATGGCCAGGCTGAGGATAATAACAACACATCTTACTTTATGACACTCACTAATGTTTTGTGTTATATCTAGTGGTCTTATAATGTATGGCCATGCTGAGGATAATAACAACACATCTTACTTTATGACACTCACTAATGTTTTGTATGTGATATCTATTGGTCTTATAATGTATGGCCTGGTTGAGGATAATAACAACGCATCTTACTTTATGACACTCACTAATGTTTTGTATGTTATATCTAGTGGTCTTATAATGTATGGCCAGGTTGAGGATAATAACAACACATCTTACTTTATGACACTCACTAATGTTTTGTATGTTATATCTAGTGGTCTTATAATGTATGGCCAGGCTGAGGATAATAACAACACATCTTACTTTATGACACTCACTAATGTTTTGTGTTATATCTAGTGGTCTTATAATGTATGGCCATGCTGAGGATAATAACAACACATCTTACTTGATGACACTCACTAATGTTTTGTATGTTATATCTATTGGTTTTATAATGTATGGCCTGGTTGAGGATCATAACAACGCATCTTACTTTATGACACTCACTAATGTTTTGTGTTATATCTAGTGGTCTTATAATGTATGGCCAGGTTGAGGATAATAACAACACATCTTACTTTATGACACTCACTAATGTTTTGTATGTTATATCTATTGGTTTTATAATGTATGGCCTGGTTGAGGATCATAACAACGCATCTTACTTTATGACACTCACTAATGTTTTGTGTTATATCTATTGGTCTTATAATGTATGGCCTGGTTGAGGATAATAACAACGCATCTTACTTTATGACACTCACTAATGTTTTGTATGTTATATCTATTGGTTTTATAATGTATGGCCTGGTTGAGGATCATAACAACACATCTTACTTTATGACACTCACTAATGTTTTGTATGTTATATCTAGTGGTCTTATAATGTATGGCCTGGTTGAGGATAATAACAACGCATCTTACTTTATGACACTCACTAATGTTTTGTATGTTATATCTAGTGGTCTTATAATGTATGGCGAGGTTGGGGATAATAACATCGCATCTTACTTTATGACACTCACTAATGTTTTGTATGTTATATCTAGTGGTCTTATAATGTATGGCCTGGTTGAGGATCATAACAACGCCTCTTACTTTATGACACTCACTAATGTTTTGTGTTATATCTAGTGGTCTTATAATGTATGGCCAGGCTGAGGATCATAACAACGCATCTTACTTGATGACACTCACTAATGTTTTGTATGTTATATCTAGTGGTCTTATAATGTATGGCCAGGTTGAGGATCATAACAACGCCTCTTACTTTATGACACTCACTAATGTTGTGTATGTTATATCTAGTGGTCTTATAATGTATGGCCAGGCTGAGGATCATAACAACGCATCTTACTTCATGACACTCACTAATGTTTTGTATGTTATATCTAGTGGTCTTAGAATGTATGGCCTGGTTGAGGATCATAACAACGCATCTTACTTTATGACACTCACTAATGTTTTGTATGTTATATCTAGTGGTCTTATAATGTATGGCCTGGTTGAGGATCATAACAACGCATCTTACTTTATGACACTCACTAACGTTTTGTGTTATATCTAGTGGTCTTATAATGTATGGCCAGGCTGAGGATAATAACAACGCATCTTACTTTATGACACTCACTAATGTTTTGTGTTATATCTAGTGGTCTTATAATGTATGGCCAGGCTGAGGATAATAACAACACATCTTACTTTATGATACTCACTAATGTTTTGTATGTTATATCTAGTGGTCTTATAATGTACGGCCTGGTTGAGGATCATAACAACGCCTCTTACTTTATGACACTCACTAATGTTTTGTATGTTATATCTAGTGGTCTTATAATGTATGGCCAGGTTGAGGATCATAACAACGCCTCTTATTTTATGACACTCACTAATGTTTTGTGTTATATCTAGTGGTCATATAATGTACGGCCTGGTTGAGGATCATAACAACGCATCTTACTTTATGACACTCAATAATTTTTGTATGTTATATCTAGTGGTCTTATAATGTATGGCCAGGTTGAGGATCATAACAACGCCTCTTACTTTATGACACTTACTAATGTTTTGTGTTATATCTAGTGGTCTTATAATGTATGGCCTGGTTGAGGATAATAATAACGCAACTTACTTTATGACACTCACTAATGTTTTGAATGTTATATCTAGTGGTCTTATAATGTATGGCCAGGTTGAGGATCATAACAACGCCTCTTACTTTATGACACTCACTAATGTTTTGTGTTATATCTAGTGGTCATATAATGTACGGCCTGGTTGAGGATAATAAGAACGCATCTTACTTTATGACACTCACTAATGTTTTGTGTTATATCTAGTGGTCATATAATGTACGGCCTGGTTGAGGATCATAACAACGCATCTTACTTTATGACACTCAATAATCTTTTGTATGTTATATCTAGTGGTCTTATAATGTATGGCCAGGCTGAGGATCATAACAACGCCTGTTACTTTATGACACTCCCTTATGTTTTGTGTTATATTTAGTGGTCTTATAATGTATGGCCTGGTTGATGATAATAACAACGCATCTTACTTTATGACACTCACTAATGTTTTGTATGTTATATCTAGTGGTCTTATAATGTATGGCCAGGTTGAGGATCATAACAACGCATCTTACTTTATGACACTCACTAATGTTTTGTGTTATATCTAGTGGTCTTATAATGTATGGCCAGGTTGAGGATCATAACAACGCATCTTACTTTATGACACTCACTAATGTTTTGTGTTATATCTAGTGGTCTTATAATGTATGGCCTGGTTGAGGATCATAACAACGCATCTTACTTTATGACACTCACTAATGTTTTGTGTTATATCTAGTGGTCTTATAATGTATGGCCAGGTTGAGGATCATAACAACGCATCTTACTTTATGACACTCACTAATGTTTTGTGTTATATCTAGTGGTCTTATAATGTATGGCCAGGTTGACGATAATAGCATCGCATCTTACTTTATGACACTCACTAATGTTTTGTGTTATATCTAGTGGTCTTATAATGTATGGCCAGGTTGAGGATCATAACAACGCATCTTACTTTATGACACTCACTAATGTTTTGTGTTATATCTAGTGGTCTTATAATGTATGGCCAGGTTGAGGATCATAACAACGCATCTTACTTGATGACACTCATTAATGTTTTGTATGTTATATCTAGTGGTCTTATAATGTATGGCCAGGTTGAGGATCATAACAACGCCTCTTACTTTATGACACTCACTAATGTTTTTTATGTTATATCTAGTGGTCTTATAATGTATGGCCAGGTTGACGATAATAACAACGCATCTTACTTTATGACACTCACTAATGTTTTGTATGTTATATCTAGTGGTCTTATAATGTATGGCCAGGCTGAGGATAATAACAACGCCTCTTACTTTATGACACTCACTAAAGTTTTGTATGTTATATCTAGTGGTCTTATAATGTATGGCCATGTTGACGATAATAACAACGCATCTTACTTTATGACACTCACTAATGTTTTGTATGTTATATCTAGTGGTCTTATTATGTATGGCCAGGTTGAGGATCATAACAACGCATCTTACTTGATGACACTCACTAATGTTTTGTATGTTATATCTAGTGGTCTTATAATGTATGGCCAGGTTGAGGATCATAACAACGCCTCTTACTTTATGACACTCACTAATGTTTTTTATGTTATATCTAGTGGTCTTATAATGTATGGCCAGGTTGAGGATCATAACAACGCATCTTACTTTATGACACTCACTAATGTTTTGTGTTATATCTAGTGGTCTTATAATGTATGGCCTGGTTGAGGATAATAACAACGCATCTTACTTTATGACACTCACTAATGTTTTGTATGTTATATCTAGTGGTCTTATAATGTATGGCCAGGTTGAGGATCATAACAACGCATCTTACTTTATGACACTCACTAATGTTTTGTGTTATATCTAGTGGTCTTATAATGTATGGCCAGGTTGAGGATCATAATAACGCATCTTACTTTATGACACTCACTAATGTTTTGTGTTATATCTAGTGGTCTTATAATGTATGGCCAGGTTGAGGATCATAACAACGCATCTTACTTCATGACACTCACTAATGTTTTGTATGTGATATCTATTGGTCTTATAATGTATGGCTTGGTTGAGGATAATAACAACGCATCTTACTTTATGACACTCACTATTGTTTTGTATGTTATATCTAGTGGTCTTATAATGTATGACCAGGTTGAGGATCATAACAACGCATCTTACTTGATGACACTCACTAATGTTTTGTATGTTATATCTAGTGGTCTTATAATGTATGGCCATGCTGAGGATAATAACAACGCCTCTTACTTTATGACACTCACTAATGTTTTGTATGTTATATCTAGTGGTCTTATAATGTTTGACTTGGTTTAGGATCATAAGAACGCATCTTACTTGATGACATTCACTAATGTTTTGTGTTATATCTATTGGTCTTATAATGTTTGACTTGGTTTAGGATTATAACAACACATCTTACTTTATGACACTCACTAATGTTTTGTATGTTATATCTAGTGGTCTTATAATGTGTGGCCAGGTTGAGGATAATAACATCGCATCTTACTTTATGACACTCACTAATGTTTTGTATGTTATATCTAGTGGTCTTATAATGTATGGCCATGCTGAGGATAATAACAACGCCTCTTACTTTATGACACTCACTAATGTTTTGTATGTTATATCTAGTGGTCTTATAATGTATGGCCATGCTGAGGATAATAACAACGCCTCTTACTTTATGACACTCACTAATGTTTTGTATGTTATATCTAGTGGTCTTATAATGTTTGACTTGGTTTAGGATCATAACAACGCATCTTACTTTATGACACTCACTAATGTTTCCTTTATACAAGTTTGCAATATTTCCTAGTTTATGTATCAATCACGTTTCTACACTGCTGCGTCTTTTGACATGTGCTGACCTTTCCTGGTTGCATACTGACTTGTGTTCTGGAGTTGAATAGTTTTCCAAATTGAAGCCATTCTTCTCCCAATATAAGGTTAAATAGTTTTCCAAGATAAAGCCGTTCTTCTCCGAATATATGGTTAAATAGTTTTTCAAAGTAAAGCCGTTCTTTTTCCAATAGAAGATTAAATAGTTTGCAAAAGTGGAACCGTTCTTCTCCAAAATCTAGGGTTCAGTTTTGCCAAAGTGGAACAGTTATCCTCCCAACTGAGAGTCGAATAGTTTCTCAAGGGATAATTGTTTTTTTTTTTCCAAAATAGGGTCAAAATGTTTGC
The DNA here is from genome assembly GCA_029582155.1 of Panopea generosa. Taxonomy (NCBI): domain Eukaryota; kingdom Metazoa; phylum Mollusca; class Bivalvia; order Adapedonta; family Hiatellidae; genus Panopea; species Panopea generosa. Next base: position 6,083,069 of record CM055909.1, read on the forward strand.
CAAAGTTAAACCGTTCTTTCCTATATATAAGGTCAAATATTTTGCGTAAACGTGAACCATATCTTAACCAATCTAGTGTCAAATAGTTTGCCATAGAAAAACGGTTCTTCTTCCAAATATCGGGCAAAAAAATTGTCAAAGTAGTATCGTTTTTCACCAAATATCGAGTTAACTAGTGTACCAAAGTAGAACCGTTCTTCTCCAAATATAGTGTTAAATAGTTTGCTAAAGTAGAACATTTCTGCTCCCAATACAGAGTTAAAAAGTTTGCCAAAGAAGAACATTTCTGTAATTTTGTTCAAAATTTAAATGCTTTATTGCAAAAGTGTTTTAAATCGTTGTAAACGTCAACCTTAACGTTTAAATTTATCTTTTATAGAAATGTATTTTTTTTAAATAAAGTTTGATTATAAGTCAACATGAACTTAAGAAATTCGAAACTCGGGCACTGCACACACATTTATGCTTGATTCGGAGAATTGAGCGAGGTATTCCGAATATGCATAAAGCGTGTCCATATGCATATAATTGCTTCACTTGAAAGCATTGAAACTTTAAAATGACATAAGTACTGTGTTTATTGTATCCAATTATTTTATTCTTGTTTTATCGACTATACCATACTTGCTTGTTATTTGATCAAAAGTTACATTTTGTTATTTGAAAAAGTATGACTTAATTGAAGAAGTATACGTTTGACGATCTAATCAATATGTTATGGCTGATTAATTTTTAAATTTAAAACTGATTATTGAAAAAGCATTGATTATGAAAGAATTTTGAATGCGAGAAAAATTGTCGGCAACAGTGTCATTATTTTATTCTACAAAATAAAAGTGTGCGCTGTTCGTTCAATGTACTGAGTGTAGAGTGGCAAAATATAACCGTTCTTCTCCAAATACAGGGTCAGAATATTTGCCAAAGTAGAACTATATTCAGGGACAAATAGATTGTTTAACGGAGACCCGTTGTTCTTCACTTTTTACGGAATTAAATTGTTTCTTCTCTCAATATTGCTCCCGTTATTCAATCTATAGGCTTGTATGTAAAGTTTATAACACAAATGCTGCTAATATTTATAAGTAGAGTCGCTGAGAAAAAAGTGCATTATTGGCTTTTACTACCTACTTTGAACTTAAATATGAGTTTTTACACCTACGTTAATAGTGTTGAACGGTTCCCCTAGGTTACGACGTTAATAGTGTTGAACGGTTCCCCTAGGTTACGACATTGATAGTGTTGAAGTTTTCCCCTAGGTTACGGCATTGATAGTGTTGAACTGTTCCCCTAGGTTACGGCATTAATAGTGTTGAACAGTTCCCCTAGGTTACGACATTAATAGTGTTGAACAGTTCCCCTAGGTTAAGACATTAATAGTGTTGAACTGTTCCCCGAGGTTACGGCATTAATAGTGTTGAACTGTTCCCCGAGGTTACGGCATTAATAGTGTTGAACTGTTCCCATAGGTTACGACATTAATAGTGTTGAACTCATCCCCTAGGTAACGACATTAATAGTGTTGAACTGTTCCCCTAGGTTACGACATTTATAGTGTTGAACTGTTCCCCTAGGTTACGGCATTAATAGTGTTGAACTGTTCCCCTAGGTAACGGCATTAATAGTGTTGAACTGTTCCCGTAGGTTACAACATTAATAGTGTTGAACTGTTCCCCTAGATTACGGCATTAATAGTGTTGAACTGTTCCCCGATGTTACGGCATTAATAGTGTTGAACTGTTCCCCTAGGTTACGGCATTAATAGTGTTGAACTGTTCCCCTAGGTTGCGACATTAATAGTATTGAACTCTTCCCCTAGGTTACGGCATAAATAGTGTTGAACTGCTCCCCTAGGTTACGACATTAATAGTGTTGAACTGTTCCCCGAGGTTACGGCATTAATAGTGTTGAACTGTTCCCGAGGTTACGGCATTAATAATGTTGAACTGTTCCCCTAGATTACGACATTAATAGTGTTGAACTGTTCCCCTAGGTTACGGCATAAATAGTGTTGAAATGTTCCCCTAGGTTACGATATTAATAGTGTTGAACTGTTCCCCTCGGTTACGGCATTAATAGTGTTGAACTGTTCCCCTCGGTTACGGCATTAATAGTGTTGAACTGTTCCCTAGGTTACGGCATTAATAGTGTTGAACTGTTCCCCTAGGTTACGGCATTAATAGTGTTGAACTGTTCCCCTAGGTTGCGGCATTAATAGTGTTGAACGGTTCCCCTAGGTTACGGCATTAATAGTGTTGAACTGTTCCCCTAGGTTACGGCATTAATAGTGTTGAACTGTTCCCCGAGGTTACGGCATTAATAGTGTTGAACTGTTCCCCTAGGTTACGACATTAATAGTGTTGAACTGTTCCCCTAGGTTACGGCATTAATAGTGTTGAACTGTTCCCCGAGGTTACGGCATTAATAGTGTTGAACTGTTCCCCTAGGTTACGACATTATTAGTGTTGAACTGTTCCCCTCGGTTACGTCATTAATAGTGTTGAACTGTTCCCTAGGTTACGGCATTAATAGTGTTGAACTGTTCCCCTAGGTTACGGCATTGATAGTGTTGAACGGTTCCCCTAGGTTACGGCATTAATAGTGTTGAACTGTTCCCCTAGGTTACGGCATTAATAGTGTTGAACTGTTCCCCGAGGTTACGGCATTAATAGTGTTGAACTGTTTCCCTAGGTTACGACATTAATAGTGTTGAACTGTTCCCCTAGGTTACGGCATTAATAGTGTTGAACTGTTCCCTAGGTTACGGCATTAATAGTGTTTTACTGTTCCCCTAGGTTACGGCATTAATAGTGTTGAACTGTTCCCGTAGGTTACGACATTAATAGTGTTGAACTGTTCCCCTAGGTTACGGCATTAATAGTGTTGAACTGTTCCCCTAGGTTACGGCATTAATAGTGTTGAACTGTTCCCCTAGGTTACGGCATTAATAGTGTTGAACTGTTCCCCTAGGTTACGGCATTAATAGTGTTGAACGGTTCCCCTAGGTTACGGCATTAATAGTGTAGACAACGGTTTGTGAACACGCATTGAGAAGTGAACATTAAAGTGGTTTTAGATGAACAGTATATGCACCTTAATCGTATAAGACAGATAAATTATTGGAAGATTACCCATTTCATTTGATGCAATATCGTTTGAGGTTTGTCGCATTAATATGAAGAAAAAAAATCACTTGATTCTATATATGTTTCCAAAGTAAGTCACACTTATTTACTGATATGAATTGTTATAGATAAACAATGAATTTATTTTATTTTGAAAGCCATTCTGTGAATATGTTACCTACATGAGGAATTTCCCGATTGCGGGCTTTCGCTTCAAAGTTTGCATAGCTGTTTAACTATTTATTCTATCCTATTGGTGAACAGCACATATGTACATAGTTTGTGTTACAGGTGTATATTCGAGTGTATCCCATTTAAATATGCCTATATCCAATGTCTGTTATTTTATATAAGCCAGCAGATGGACCAATTTTCTATGTTTTTATACAATACATACATACAAGCTATCGATCTCGTTAGAGGATAATCTGACTTGGTTTCTTTTATTTTCACCATCTCATTTTTCATGATGCGACGATCGGGAAAGAGCGAGGTTGGGTGCGTCCGTCAACAAGCATGAGGCTGTACAGATGTAGATTTGTTACTGACACTAACAAAGCGTTTACACTAATTTTATTTCGTCTTCAGTATGTATATTTATAATTATGTTTATTTTTAAATCATATATTGTTTATGTTCATGCTGGTGTGGTTGAATGATACTGTTGGACATACCTGTTTTTACTATGGATTGTATGATATGAATGTTTATCGCTTAGAGAAAGTGTCGCTAAGTGTAGCTTAGAGAAAGCGTCGCTCAGAGGAAGTGTCACTTAGAGAAAGTGTTGCTTAGTGTAGCTTAGATAAAGTGTCACTTAGAAAAAGTGTGGCTTAGAGAAAGTGTCACTTAGAGAAAGTGTCGCTTAGAAAAAAGTGTTGCTTAGTGTATCTTAGATAAAGTTTTGCTTAGAGAAAGTGTCGCTTAGAGAAAGTGTCGCTTAGTATAGCTTAGATAAAGTGTCGCTTAGAGAAATTGTTGCTTAGAGAATGTGTCGCTAAGTGTAGCTTAGATAAAGTATCGCTTAGAGAAAGTGTGCCTTAGAGAAAGTATGGCTTAGAGAAAGTGTTGCTTAGAGAAAGTGTCGCTTAGAGAAAGTGTCGCTTAGTGTAGCTTAGATAAAGTATCCCTTAGAGAAAGCATGGCTTAGAGAAAGTGTGGCTTAGAGAAAGTGTGGCTTAGAGAAAGTGTGGCTTAGAGAAAATGTTGCTTAGAGAAAGTGTCGCTTAGAGAAAGTGTCGCTTAGAGAAAGTGTGGCTTAGAGAAAGTGTCACTTAGAGAAAGTGTCGCTTAGAGGAAACCTTGTTATGGAAGTATAATGAAACTACATTATCATTGTAGCTCTTGTCAACTGATTCGCTTGCTCTTAAAATAATCTTTTTCAGCGAACATAAGATAAAATCTTTACACCAATCTGTTCCCATGGGTTACATCGTATCTTGATTAGAAACGAAATTACATACCATGGGAAGGTCTTCGTGTGACATTGTAGTTTATATGACAGATGCACTAAAGAAATGGTGCTGTATAATGTATTTAAAATAAAATGATTGTCGGTCACACCGGTAGTGCACTTTACACACATAGCCGACATTTACTTAAGGACACAATCTCCTGTAAAGCAATCTTGTTATAAAACCACAAAGTGTCTTATTGATAAACATTAACCACGAAAAGTACTAGATAAACATCTCACTATCTATGCAATAATGGTATATCCTTTTTGAGTAGTTGGGGAAGCAATGTCCTTCCGTGTGTAAATGAAAAACTTCCTTATTGTATTTCTTTTGATCTGTATGGTCTCAAACCTACGACCATGCATAAACTTTTGCAGCAGCTTTTAAATTTTGCATGTAACATAAAGCTTTAATGCCCTGCAATCAACATATTTTTTTTTATTTATCTTAACAAAAAAATACCCAAGCCTATGAATCAGATACTTGCAAGAGTTCTTCCCTGCCATAAGGGCTTTGTAAAATAACGTCTGTTATTCTCACTTGCATTCCAGAACGTTTCTTACACAATTTCCATTTAAAATTTTAAACATGGTTTATAATAGTCTCCTTGACTTTAGGTGATATATTTTGGGATTGTTTGTTGTGTGATAGGAGTTGCGTGACGTTAACCTCCTCAGGGAAGCATTCATACACCCACAGGCAAACAGTGCTACTTTTAACTAATGGAAATACCATTATGTGACAGAGTTGACTGAATGCTTCGTTTTAGATATCCAATATTCTTTCTATACCAATGATAGAGACTTAAAACATGTACTTGCGAAGTAGTTGTTACCGGTCCCAGTTATCAGAGTCGGTAGCAAGTCGACGTCTGTCTAGTTATCCAGTTGTCGTGAGTTCGAATCCCCTCCCGGTTATAGTCTCCGTAACGATTAATATACGAAATTGCGTTTCATTGTCATTTGTCTGTCACCGCTGGGATAGTTATCATTTACTTGGAGATATGAATGTGTGTGGGTACTGGTGAATCTTCCAGGATCCTAAGAAATAGTAATTAGGTTACCTAACCGTCTTGAGATGTCAGCGAATAAATATGTACAAATCCTTTTATTATGCAAAGTATTGAATATATGAATTAGATTATTGAGCATGTTAAAGAATAGGAAATGTTAAGATGTCCGAACTCTGTACAATTATGGACATATCACACCATTGTATTTCCTTTCTCCCATACGCAATCTGTATTATTCTGTTTCCAGACCACCGGATTACGGTGTTATAAATATAATGGAGAAAGTAAACATTCAACCATGATAAATTAACGAGCATGTTTGATTGTTGAAGTATTCACGCACAGACAGTATTTATATATCTAAAGTAGGATCATTTTAGTCAAGATGTGTATTAAATGGTTATTAGTGTAAGCCCATCAGTAACCCTCCCTCTTATTTCTGAGAACGAAACCTTTTAAAGACTTGTCATTGATAGAAAGATCAAAATCAACGATGGGAAACTTACATTATATTGTTTGTTGACATCTTCAGTTCAGAATGATCATTAGAAAAGTATGGGTATTTTTTTCTTCCAATTTTTTATGTTCAGCGTGTACACTATTGAAAAGTGAAAGTAATGTATATATACCCCAAATTCCAAGCAAATAGTTTATCTACATTCACAATTCAAGCATGACAATGTTTTCATAATGTTCCAAATATACATCAATAATGACATTCAAGTTGCAAAATGAGATTTGACATACGGAAAATGCATTTTTGAAAAAAAGGAAACAGTCGATAGAAGTAAAATGAGTAGAGAGTAATAAAATGAAATGATATTTCATATATAAATATTTTTTTCGTTATTTAAGTTTTTCTGAATTCCAAATTTAATGTAGCTACAGTATTTTCCAAACATTATGCTAGTTTCCAAATTTGCATGTGCATAATTACATGTAGATTGCGATATTTTAATTCTATCCAGCTTAGATACCAATAAAATATGCAAGTGTTTTGACAACTGACGTTGCACATTTAGATATGGTGTTTTATCACTTTTCGAAATGATTTCCTTTACCTGGCCCGTGGTCCGTGGTCCATGTACTGGACAATTTGTATAAAAAGGTATGCCGAGATCGTAGGACTGATCGGTCTTCAGTCATGGAATTGAACACTAAGTGATATTGTTTGGTCTATGACTGATCGATCTTGTATCACATGACTGTTCGATGTTGTGTTACAAGACAGGTTAAGCTGGCTCTACATCACCAGTTGACGTTGTGATATCGGCTTTGTATTTGTGTTATTTGAATGAGCTAGTTGAACAAACCGCCTTAGCCACACTGCAACACTGATACATACAAACATACAATCAAACTAGTAAGTATATTTTCACAGATCAAACTCCCTATAAATGTTCTCCCCGCATTGGACTTTATATTTAGATATACTTCCCAACTAATGCTAACGTTGTATTCAGTGCCTTTACAAATTATTTAGTTCAACTTATACTTGTTTATCTACTTGTCAAATAAAAGCGTTAAAGTATATATACCAGCATATTGGTGTACTCACTAATCCTAGGGATGGTTGTTTTAATTATTCAACCATGTGTTTGGCAGATGTTAAACATAATATATTTATTTTGCTGAGCGTTTGGGTATTATTAAACACTGAAACAAAAAAATACATCAATTTATTACACACACCTGCAGTCACTCGTAGATTAGACACCTATAAATACTGCAGTTATTTGATCAGTAATCAAATTTATAACACCGATTTATTTATATGCACGTACGATACACATTCACACCTTAGCAAAATAAGTTACATTTTGGTTTCCGATATATATTAACTATTATATTGTGCTCATTTTGTGCTCATTTGTGATAAGGATAGTAGATACGTTTTGTGCATTTCACTCACTTATACCATTCTATTTTTGGTATGTCGTGTCTCAAATGTCTATTATTTGTTAACTGTCTAGTATGTTTCCAGGATAAAATAGATGTAGATCTAATTCATATTTAACAATACATTTGTAAAATATTGTTTTGACATGCGTACTGTAAATCTAATCCATAATCATTTGTACTTACCGATAATTCTGGAATAGTCTTTGGTGTGTGCTTCAAGTCATATTACCGTATTAATCCATTTCCTTCAATATGTTGTCGATCCATTTCATTAAAACGAACATCGACGCACCTTTCTGATTGGCCAATAAAACGACGTTTTTGTGAGCTTTTCACATATGATTGTGAAACAATCTTCAACAGTGAATAATAATATGATAATAATACCATTAGTGTAAGGTACCACGTAGAATTACCTCAACAATTATTTAGATAGCTTAACTTCATTTGAGCATCCAATTCGTTACAAGTATTGCGTCTTTTAAGTTTAATTTGTTAAAGAAGTCTTCCTTGGTTATCAAGCTATCTTGATTTTTGTAGTTCGTTTTACTTTTAACACAAATAACAATAACTGTAAAATGCGCAAATTGAATACATCTTTGAATATCAAACGTCAAAAACTAGAAACATACTAAAAAAAAATAGATATTAACATAAGCCTAACCAATATAAATGATATATTAGTGTGTTCATGATCTAGACCGATTCGTAAATATCAAACAAGTTATGTTAGAACAATACTGTGCTTAAATTCAAACGGTTGTGTATATCTTTCTTTTCCAATTATAAGAGCTCCAAACGGTCAGAAAAATATTAAATTTAATCCATTACATTAATATCCCCCACCCCCAATGACAAACTTACGCTTACAAATAGTTAAATCCACAGCATTCAGTTCAACGATACTTTGAGCTTTTATATTTTGGAGTCTTGTATATTGTTAGTGACCATTTCAAGAAGATAATTATTGTTGTCACTTCTTATATCTATTCTTATACTTATTTAGATTACATTGTTTATCTATGACGTTGCGGTGGCGCTATCCGTTGAACGCTACATAAACTGTTGGATATATATTGTTGTTTTTTTTTCAATATTAATATCGAGTTGTCAGCACCTAGATTCGTCATGTCATTAGGTAAAATATGGGTCTCACCAAAAAAGTTGGTAAACGTTCTTCTAACATTCATCAGTCTTAAGAGGTTCGTACGAACACATTGTGACATCTAAGAACGTTGCGTTTGCATAGTACTTTTGCAACTTTAGAAAGAATGCTTTTTATAAGGCTTGTAAAGTACGATACAATAAAAAAAGCGAAACACTAAATGAAGTATAATTACAATAATTGAAATAATTAATAATAATATTAAAAATAAATCTAAAAATAAAGGCATTATAATAATGTTTATCATTATTATTATTTGTATTATTATTATCATTATTATAATGGATAATGTGACAAAACAGAAAATCAAACATGGTGGTTTTATCAAAGTCATTTTATTCACATGTTTATATATTTCTCATATGTGTTCAAAGTCGCAAAGCTAACATTTTAAACTGGCTAAGACTCGTCTAAAACAAACCTATTCTAACACTGATATGTTAACCTACTGTAGGCTACCTTTCAACTGACCACCGCTCCATCAAACCAAACCAGGTCTCAATCTCTTCGCTGATTGGTCAATTCTTTATTACCCAGCTATTGGTCAGTTTCTTAATTACAAAGTCCATTAAACCTGGCCATATCTTATATCAAATCCTACATGTCATCTCTACATCACGATAAACCTTAGGGTATATTTTATAGTAAAATATCCATCTACCTGACATCTAACTTATCATTAACCTGTCATATATCACCTCATTAAGTGACATGGTTGACCTTTGATGTATACAATTCTATATCAATGTATCAATTTTAAACTTTACGCAAACTCCATTTTCAAATCTTAACACAATTTTAGAATTTATAGATTATACACATTTTTAAATACCATAATATTACAATAGTTCTTCTATCCCAATACCAAATGTCATATTATTCCTCAGTTGTTTACATTAAGCAATAAGAAAACGACAACGCATTTTTTCTGTATTAATCAAAGTCACACATTTCATCATATTTATATGACAGAAGCCATGAATGATTGAATTCGTCAATTTTTCTACTTTCCTAGGACAAGAAACGTATAAAAGCCACACAATGCCAATTCATGCTGTAAAATGTCTTATCTATTCCACTCTACAATGTCAGATTTTCAGCTTTTTTTAATGTTCCAAAGCCATATTTTGAACAGCTATTCCGTTTTTCGACTGTTAAATGTTAGAAGCCATATAATTCATTAACATTTTATGTTTACAAGTACATACTCTTATTTGCATCAGTCATCAATTATATTTGATAGGGTCATGATTCTAGAACGTCCTTCACATCTCTTTCATAATCGTTTCAAGTTAATGAGCGCTTCTGGTACGAGTGCTCAAAAATCTAAGGACATTGAAATGTTTATTTTGGGAAATAATCGGAACTGATTTGAAATAAACGAGATGTTACCACCGATACAATTTGCTCAACAATAGTAATAAATGTTGATTACCGCCAAAACAGTTCCTTCAATTGACAACAGTCAAGGAAAATTATCTGAATTTTGATATATCGAGGATATTCTTTATGAAGCTGGCTGATGTAGCTAAGACACATATAATATCGGTTTTCAACTATTTCAACGCAAGATCAATTGAGGTATTTATTCTTAAAGTAAATTCTCTATCTCTATTTTCTTTCTTCCATTCTCTCGACTTTTTTTCACTCTTAATTTACTTATTATCTCTCATCTTCTGTCTGTATGTATGTCTCTCTCTTTCTCTCATTCCCTTTCTCTCACTCTCTCTCTCTCTCTCTCTCTCTCTCTCTCTCTCTCTCTCTTTCTCTTTCTCTCTCTCTTTCTCTCTCTCTCTCTCTCTCTCTCTCTCTGTTTATACTTGAATATGTTACTTGTTATGCTTGAATATATGATAAATATAAGTATAAGAATAGTTTTTTTTCCAGATAAATCCTTATGGATGACTACTAGAGAAATAGTGTGTGGTATAGCTTTGCTGGTGTTATGTCTACTGTCTCATCCGAAGCCAGTGTTCTGTTTATGTGTCTGATAACTCTTGATTATGTTTTCGTCATAAAATATCCATTCGGAAACACCTGGTTCAAAACAAAGTCTGCCATGTATGTCAGCATGGTCTCCTGGATGGTAGCATCGTTCATAGCCGTGCTTCCAGTTGCGTTAACGTCTTATTTTAACAACACATTTTACACAAAATCCGCTTGGTGCTTGGCTTTACCCCTTACTAGCGATCGTAAACCAGGATGGCTGTACTCAATGGCGATATTCGTCTGCATGAATTTCGTTACCTTTGTCCTGATTGCGTTCGGTCAGTTCCAGATATATACGGAGATCCGGAAAAGCTCGCAAAAACTAAAGCGTTCTAACAATGCAAGAAGAAACGATCTGAGGATTGCTAGAAATCTTCTACTGGTACTTTCAATCGAGTTTTTGTGTTGGTTTCCAATATGATGTAAGGGATGACAGTCTTAAATCAATATTTTATCCTTTTATAATAAATCATTTAAATAAGCCAAATCGGTACAACATACGTTTTTTCGAGTTACGAATGAGGTGTCACGAATAACTCTTCCTATTCCCGAATGACGAAATCATTTTTTTTCAGAAACGTAATACAAAAGTTGAAAAAATTATTTTTATTATATTAAAAACCGGATTTATTTATTCATCGTTTAGCACATTCCAATACTATTCGTCACAGTACATACTTGTTCTATAAATCGATGAAAAATGCAAACATTTTAGGCTTATACAAATGTAAGCAAAAGCTGTTTTTTATTGCATTAAACAAGAACACTTAATGTTCAATTTAAATCCAATAAAATAGGAAACAGTTTGTATCTTCTTTATAAATATATATATGTCTGTAAAATATTGGTTAAAATTTCTTCGTCGGTGGTGTTGGAAAAATCCCAAAAGCTACATATACTTTGAATAAGCAATGTAAGTTACTTATAATCGCTGGCATTCTTCTATAAAACAAATTAATAAGGCTTATAATTTCAGATTAGCATAAGGTCAATGAGATGAATTGCTGTTTCATAATACAATAAAATAGTTCATTCCTCCCTTTCTACAATGTGCTGCATCTAAATGTCGTTTCCAAGAAGCATCTTTTGATGACCATCCTTTTTAAAACCCTCCTATCCAATCAGGCGCACTTATCCACCATTATTTTCAAAACCCATCCTATCCCATTGGCGCACTTTTTCTACCAGCCTTCTCAAATCTCCTTCTATCCCATCAAGCACACCTTTTCCAAGGCCAGTTTCATGGCAGTTCTACGTTTAACCATTTTTTCTCTTTCATTTTTGTCAGCTATTGAGCCCATTTACTTTCCTCCTCCAAGCCGGCAATTATCCTGTTTTGAACATGCACTACATTTACTAAACCCATCTCTGTCAGGGTTTTCTTGTTTTTCTTACTTCCTCTCATGTTTTTCTCTTTAGTTACTTTCTGAAGAGCCTTTTGGAAAGTGAGAATATTTCTGACTCTGTTATGCCTTATCTTCTTCTCTCTTGGTAGCAGCTTCATTTTAAGTTCCGGTAGCAAACGTTTAAATTTGGTCGAAGGTGTTCTTGTCTCTCTGAACCTCCTCTTCATGTTTTACCTATGTCTTTCGTTATCCCATCGGCTTTGTATTTAGGGCTGGTGAGATGGTGTAAGTGGTTCAGACTGCTATTTTTTAGTGTTTTTTTTTTAACTTTGACCTGTTCGTCTTTTTTCTTTGTTGACGTTTTCCTCTTTCTGATATCTTACAAATCAGAAGGTGTTTATCTACATCAAGGTTTGTTCTATTTATTTTTTTTCTATTTTCTTTCAAAAATATTCAGCTCTTCTGTTTAGATCAATGTCCCTCTTTTTATGTGTCTTATTAGCTTTTCAACATTGGTTAAAGCAATGACAACCGCTGATGAAATAAATGAGAAACAAGTTAAAAGTCAATACGAAGCACATGTTTATTATCAGTTAACCAGTTTTGTTTAAATATTTTATCAGCACCAGGGATTGACAATGTTGAATATTTATTAAAGAATATATTACTACGTTTGGTTTTGAGGTAATATGGTAATTTGGACATTCAAAACTTAACTATTCAGTTGTCAGTAGTGTTTTGGAAGCGCAAGAAGGACTTTCAAGACAAACATTGCACGTGTATTTTATTACATGATGTAACACCAGGGGAAACAGACAATAAATGTGTTTTGTTGTTTTTATAATATATGAATATACAAAATAAAAAATGCTTCCTTAACATATTAAGAAATATCAAACAATTATGTCGCTAACATTTCAAATGATGCTACTCGAATATATATTTGGCCTTAGGATATTTATGACCAGAAAGGATAATATAATATCTATTGAATTAAAGAAGATATTAAGAGTATTTTCTGTAAATTTAATATATTATTATTCAATGTGTCTCTTGTTACCATGTTGCTACATATGGTGACGATATGTTTTTAAACTTTTTCTACTAGCTGGGACTGATTAGCTGAGTCGCTTGCGCGTCTGACTATCAATCCAGGGGTCGTGAGTTCGAATCCCCGCCCGGCAACAGTCTACGTGATGATTGATATACGTCATTATGTCTCATTATCATTCGTCTCTCACCGCTGATTTAAATGGGAAAGTTAACAGTCACTTGCGGAGATGGGTGTGCTAGGTAGTCGAATGTTATCATTCTCACTATTTTAAGAAATATTCGATAATTTCTGATAATTAACCGTTAATCAATGGTAAATACTTTGATCTTGGCGCATGAGAATCTTAAATAATTTACCTTAAAGTTAAGTACATTATTTTCATACTGACTACCGATATAATGACGTAAGTCGATATACAAAATTAAAGACGTCGGTATGGTCTGGTAGAGACCCAGAAGGTAGCTAAATAAGTGTGGATTTGTAAAATTCAAAACATCTTAATTATTTATCTAATTGTTAATCGCTTTAAATTTGTTTATCGCTTTAATTTCTTAACATTGTGTTGTATCCTTTAATTAATTGTAACTGCATGTACAATATAAAAATATGATGAATCCTACATGGGTCCGAACATTTTAAGATGCATACTGAATGCTGTTCGACGTCTTTTTCAAGTTGTATATGGCATGTCCAGTTTTATTGGTGAATAAAAGTGTATATTGAAAAGGACTATTGATATTTGATTATACACTTCTTTGACATGTTTAATGGCTATCGGAGGTTCTGAAATATCCGGTGACGTTTATTCATGGGCGGCTGTAATTATTTTACCAATTAACTCTGCTCTGAATCCAGTCTTGTACACGTTGTCCGCAATCAAAGCAAACAGGGTAGGTATGCTCTCTGTATTTGGACAATCATCACTATGTTAAAACAAGTCTTATGTGTATATAGAACATGGTAGGTACGTTTGTATTGCTTTATGAGTGTGTGCAAGTGCCATGTAGAGTACGTTTGTATTGCTATAATTAATGTGTATATAGTATATGATAGGTTCATTTTCATTGCTATTATGGGTATGTGCCATGGTGGTGTGTATATTATACAATATTGGGTACATCTGTATTGATATCATGGGTTTGTATATAATACATGATAGGCACGTTTGTCTTGTTATTATGGATATGTGTATGTGCTTTAGTGGTGTGTATATAAAACCATGTTGGGTACGTCTATATTACTATCATCGGTGTGTGTATAATACTATAGTACATGATAGGCACGTTTGTATTGCTATTATGGGTGTGTGTATTGTACCATGGTGGTGTATATATTATGACATAATGGGTACACCTGTTTTGCTATCATGGGTGTGTATATAGTGCCATGGTAGTCCATCTGTTTTACTATGTTTGGTATTTAAATACTGCTATGATAGGTACGTCTGTTTTGCTATCACGGGTGTGGATATAGTACATGATAGGTACGTCTGTATGGCTATTATGGATGTGTGTATTATGCCATTGAGGGTACGCCTTTTATTTATTTATACACTCGTTAGATTTAAGCATATAGATTCCTCACAATATGATTTCATTTTTACTTTATTATCTGTTTATCAATGTTTGGCTCTTCTAGCAATATTGATGAATACAATGTCACCATTTATCATTCTTCTAAATCAGGTAATTTGCTTTTTACATTTCTCATATATATACTACAATCTCTTTCTTTTCCCATCATTTTCTCTTTATTCTTGTTTGGAAAGGTTGTTCACTGGGCCGATGCTTCTAGAATGCACATATTTCCGATTGTCACTCATTTATATACGTGTTTTGATTTTACACAATGGGTAGTGATGTAAATGCACGGAGGGTGGCTATCGGAAATTTTTACAATAGAAATCATCACGTTTTAATGGAACATGTGTTTAAAGGTTATCAATTGATGTTTAATTTGCTGATGTTTCTTAAACGATAAAATTTTACAATTGCAAACGTTTTTTTAATCATTGCAATAATATAGCAGTTGAAAGAATTTTAAACATAAGAATTACCGTTGTATTTACTTTGTTATTGCTCATGTCTCGAGATGTAGAGTTCAATCCTTGATCTTTCCCAGACAAAACTGTCTATACTAGAGTATATAAAGCAACATTTTTTGGACTTCGATATTATTTGTTTTACAGAATCTCATTTAACGGCCGATATTACTGGGATTGATTGAGACGGATGCTCTGAAGCATTTCGTAAAGATAACACTGCACACTCTAGTAAACTTTTACGTTATATATCTACTAAGCTTATCTCGAAACGAATGTTAATTTTAGAATGTCTCTCTTTTGATAGTATATGGGGAGAGGTGAACGACGGGTTGGAAAGCTTTTAACTTTGTAATGTTTATTGTCCTCCAAATACGCCTATTTTATTTTGGAACTATCTCAGTATAAGTATAGAAAAAGCACTTGATCTATCAAAAATATTGACACCGTCAGCGACATCATTGAAGACCAATTAAATATAAATAGTTACAAGTTAAAGAATGTCATGGTTATCAATAACTTAACTAATCAACTCTTATTGATCCAATTATAATCTCAGACACATATACCAGTTTGAATGCTGGTACTTTAGATGTCCCAAACGAAATCAGTGATCATAAAGCTACATATGGTTTATCCCCTTTGTTAATATTTCACCCACTATTGTTACTCGACAGGTTTGGTTTTATAATCGGGGTGATTATAAGAAAATGAACGAATTGATAATCAAATTTTAACTGGAATGTTTTGAACACATGTTCTGTAGACTTGGCCTGTGAGCGTTTTACTGAATCTATTTTAGCGTTTATGCAATCTTGTATTCCTTTGAAGAAGTACAATTCGACCAAATGGCCTACCGTGGTATGATTCAGAAATAAAACGACATTTAAGACAACGTGACAGACAAAAGACAAAGTCGTGTGATCATGTTTTAGACTGGGTCCAGCAAAATTGCATATATTAATAATTTTAGTCACCAGTCACATCTCACTTAAGAACATTGCAGCGAGTGCCCCTTTATGCACTTGTGTCGCTTTTTAAGGGACGGTAACACGATTATTTTGATTATGATTACTTTCTGCATATGAGTAGAGCAAAACCTAGCATAGCATTTACTGCAACAAAACATCACTGAACACAGTCTTAAAAATGGACTTCATAGGATTCTAACAGATGGATGTATTAATGGGCATTTGAGGACTTCTTTTGAAAAACAATTTAGGGGTGTCACTACACTGTCTTTAAAACCAACTGATGAACCCATCATTCATTGCGCATGTGCATCTTTATATAGGGACACATTCCTGCTATTGAAAAAATACTTGAAAAAAAAATGTTTCTATGCAAATTTTTACCATGAAATTCCTAGACCCTTTTTTTTTCGAGAACAAACAACAAAATCTACTGTGTAATGAGATCTAGTACTATTGACATCACCGCGGTGCTTTATTTGGTATCTGACTTACGTTATCCTTATCAAGTCGGTTAAATCCATTTGCCAAAGATCCTGAAGTTCATTTTCGATCATTTTCCATGTGTGCGGTGTTGGGAAATTTTGGCGTGTTTTTACACTAACAAACGGATCGTCACACTTTTTGCCGTCTGCTGACCGTTTGATACATTGCCAGCGAACAGAGTATCCCTTGTAGTCTGTAGCGACAACCTTCATTTCACCACTGACAGCTTATTAAAAGGATAGGTTTAATATATAGACTGTAACCACTTGAGTCCGTTAAATAGCAAATTAATTGGAGCATGTTGATTGGTCAGTTGCTTCAGGGAAACTTGATTGACGTAACGATTTAGAAAGCATTACATACTTAGGACTTGTGAGACATGCATAGAATTCTTTGCTAGAATAAACAACTCAATTTATAAACTTAAATACTGCATGAGTGTCGTATTGTACATTCTTTCTCAATTATAAGTAAAAAGGGTTCGAGTCCAAGGTTATAGCCGTGAGTTATGAGTGATACTGACCACACTAGTAAATGTGCTTAAAAATGTATGGCAATGTTTCCAAGAAACAAAAAGTCAATTTTGGTAGAATAGATGTCTTCGTTAAAGCCATTGTTCAATACAGTACAGGTTATATGCTATCCAGTTGTTTTGGTGGATGAAAGTCTTTTAATGAATCTGATTAGAATCTCTATCCACAGCAACTAACTGACAAATTTTGTTAAGTAACTGTTTTAAACAAAAAGTTGCCTAAACGTGTCGTGAGTCTGAGCAAATTTTATACATGTGAAAACCGTCTTGACACAGAAATAAAGGTTAAAACATATGATTTCTTAACATTTTATATAAAAGTCCATTTAAAGTGCTTTTTATTACTGAAAGAAATATTTTCTTCCTAAAATTGAAGGGGCTGTTATGTATTTTTATATATAGATTGAGTCCAGTTCTCAGACCAAAAGTAATGATGTAAGTTGATCCAGGGTTTGAACCTACCACCTAAGCGGTGAGTGGTAAGTGCTCTTGAGTCAGCGCCTTAGACCGCTGTGTTCGAAGATAACCTATTAACGAAATTTAAAAGATTGATTTTAAAAGATTTTATGAAATAGTTCAGTTAACATAATGGTTTACATACAAATACTGTCTTTGACTCAGTAGCAACCAGGAGTCTGTGAGGTGAGCTTTGTTGGCAGTTCTATACAGCTGTCAGATCTGTAAAACATAATTCGACATAATCACTGTGTACGATATAATGATATATATAGAGATTGTGCTCGTTGTATGAAAATTCATATCTCACGAATGTTGACAAATATTTCAATCTTTTAATACATAAATCAATATAACAGAAATATAAAAAGTAAAACAAAATGAGATTTAAGGTAACCTGAAGAAAATCCCATTTAAATATCAATATAAAGTCATAACACAGTTTGAAAAACTTATTCCATAATCATACCATACTATAAATACAATTCTAATGTTATTCTGATTGTAAAATTGTACTACAAATCATGATCGACATCAAGTTACACTACTGAAATTAAATAGAATCAAAATGAATTAGAGATAGATTCAGATGAAACGAGACAAACTAAGGTGATGTCACAAAGTTTACTTCATTTTCATTCAAAATTCTTCCTCAGGGAAGTAATCGTATTTATACAAGTTCAATTTAATTCACTCATTATTTAATTTTGTAAAAAAAGACGTTACGTCATTTCCCGTACTATACATTAATTAAGGAAGTTGAATTCAAATGTTATATTTAACATTGCAACCATGCGGGAATTTTGTTGCCAGTTTCCAAGTGACCGGAAGTTAAATTATGACTGATTTAAATAATAAGTAATATGATTACTTCGCTGAGGATGATGTTCTCAATTCTTAGTGACTGTGACTAAACACCGAGAAGAACAAAGACAGCTAGATAGAAAAACACTTTAAAAAGATGAAGATAGCACCAGAAGTATAGAACAAATGTTTCAATTATAACCTCAAATGTCTGTAGAACGAAGATTGTTGCCGTCGGGAAACAATTCCTGTTGCATATCAGTAAACTCTGACGATCCAGCAAGAGAGAAAGAGAGAAAGAGAGAAAGACGGGCCTGATAAAACCATGTACCCAACCACTGAAAGAGACATGTATTCAAATATTTATTATCATGCAAAATATGTAATCGTAGTCTTTAGAACACAGCCACCAGTAAAATGCAGTTTAAAAACTTATACTTAACATATTTCTAACACAGAAAAATATTTATTGCCAATTATATAATACATTTTATATCAAATTTTATTGGTGGAGAAAGACTGAGTTATCATCGAATGTATGACCTAAATGTTGAGAGGTAAATGGTCATTCGACGACAACACGCCTCAGTTAAATCGGCCACGGATGGCCTTTTAGTTGATTATGTTTTTAAATAGTTATCTTGGTCCATTTAAGGTTCAAAACAACATTGTTATTACCAAGTATTACATTACAATGGAGTATGTTGTTGTAATGTTTGGTGGTGTTGTTGCTGTTGTTCTTGATGATGTTGTTGTTAGTGTTGTTGTTGGTGGTGGTGGTTGGGTTGCTGTTGTTGATAATGATGATGTTGTTGTTTTATTTCATATATGCTTTTCTTCTTGTGTTGGTATTGGTGATGGCGGTGGTTGTAAGGGTGATGGTGATGTTATTATTGTTATTCTATTTATTGCTTTTCCCCTTGTGCTGATGTTATTGTTTAGTGGTTGTATTGGTGGTGGCGATGAAGATGATGATGCTCGTATTGTTAATAATATTGCTGTTGTTGATGATGGTGTACTCTTCACGTGAGCACAATGATAACAAAATACAAACCCGCTTTTCTTGTAAATGGTGGACTACTGCGGAATGTTTGCCAATTGTTGCCTGTCAAAGGATGATACACAGTTGACATCAACTAACAATAGGACCAGAAACATCATGGCGACACACTGAAATCAGTAATTGTAAAAACATGGTTACACAATGTTAATTGGTAACACTGCACATACAATACGCCTTTCGTTATAATTTTACATTAAATTTGACACTGATATAAGTTATATTAAGAAGAGGTATTTTATGAAAAGAAACCACTTTAAACCATTTGTAGCGGCTATCGTTTGTCAATATATTATATCTAATACAACCAGGTCAATAGCTTTAAAAAATTATTGAATTGTTTTAAGCATTATCAATACTATCTTTGGTTTTGAAACAACTTTTCTCCGCGCTACACATATTATTTCACAGTTTACTTAAAATGGCATAACCAGAATCTGAATGTATTTCTTTATTTTTCTTTTTTAAGTTTGAATCGATTCTTGAATTATGATATCAAAAGTTTTTTCTGATTTTCGATAAAATGGTCAGGAACATGATTAACATCGAGCTTTGTAATGAATTATCAGGTAAACTCATCAACTCTATACTTTATTCCCGTACCATATCCGATGCAATAGTAACATTTACTTTATTAATACGTTCAATGTCTTCAAAGGCAACTATAAAGTAATCGACTACAGAACTGTATTTCGTTGAAATGCATGTGGAATTATAAGTTCTTAAATATATCCCATTCATTATGCGACAAACACTATCACTTAAAAAATTGGACACCATGTCTTTATATGCAATTTGAGTAAAATCAATCTTATCTCTCTCTAACACATATCAACATCTCAATAAAATATGACAGATCAACTACGCTGCTGTTAAAATCACAACATATGACAAACTGACCTAATTTTAATATTTATATGTATTTGTAAAGAATTTATAACAAAATGCATGAGAGTTTATACATCTGGTCGATACTTGATAAGGTAAATACATACAGATACGTTAAAACGAAGTAAACCCTAAAAATACTTTCATGTGACTTCACGAATACATTTATATCAAACTACCTACATAATTCGTTCTTTACAAGTAAACACACGCCTCCTGATCCATTTATCGCATCAACATGTTTATGTTTCCAATTAATATGCCCGTTAATTGACATGATGTTTGACATTCTTTAACAGATGAGTTCCAGCTATGCCAATAATGTCAATATTAATAAAATGTTAACACTGTTCTATAGAAACAAAATTATCTGAACCGCTCTCACTAGACCATCCATTTACAATATTTTCTTGTACCCGACTATTTTATATCACATATTTGGATTCACTTACATTTATACTGTAATACTGGAATGTTTAAATGTAAATGCAATTTTTAATTGTTTTTTATAAGCAATCAACTGCAAGTACATTCAGCTATATCTCCAAGCCAGCTTAATAAAAGGTGAATTTGTTTTCTTACTTTTGTGCCGGTTACCTTCGAAACTTGACAACTAATGGCACATCGGTTTTCATTTATATTATATTTGGCTTCCCTCAATAAAATATTTCACAAGACATTTTTGTTAAGCTGAATAAATCTAATATATAAAATTGTTGTGTGAACAGTATTTTACAAACACTTCATAGAAAATATTTAAATATAATTGCTCCACTTAATACACATTCGAACAGTTTCAACAATGAAATGCTTATAATTGTTTTAAACGTTTGCTGCTGCATCATCATTGTAAAGTATTCATTTACAGTATTACAGAATTTATTAAATGTAAGCGTCTATTTTAAATGTTCCGATAAGTTAATATGGTTTTATTGAAGTCGATTGTGAAGAAAGCTTGGTAGAAACAAAAGTGAGCTCTGTTTAAAGGCCACCGATGTGAGCGGCCAATGCACTATCAAAAGCATTACGGATCAGGCCCCAGGGTCAGGTTTCACTAAACATCTCAAACTGAGATTTTTCTTAACTAAAAAAATTTCTAAAAGGGTATTTGAGCTCGTAATCCATTAAACGACTACGCGCAATTGAAATCAGAACAGTTCATTGGTTACAGCATTTTAAAGGCTTGACCGAGTGAAACTCGGGCCAGTTCCACATAAATCTCAAATATTTGAAATGCTTCTTTTTCATTGATCATGTTGCACGTTATCCTGTATCCGTACTAAATATATGTTATATGACTTCAATTCTCTGTGTATATTAAATATGTGATGAGTTCAAGTTATCATTTAAAGAAATTGAAATGATCGAGTTCAACTTGAGATGTTTAGTGAAACCAGCCCAGGTCATGTGGTTAAATATACATATTTTACAAGTAGTATCTTAACCAATGTACAACTAAATGTTACAAAAGAATATAATTGTTTTGGGTGTTGTTATTTTTTTATTTTTGAGAGGCATCGGGTTGGACTGGGTATCGATCCCGCGATCTCTGGTGTGAGCGGCAAACATTCTATCCACAACACTACCTAGCTGTTTTATAGTAGTTAGACAGACAAATAAATCATGAATAATCCAACATATATATCCCGTGTTGTTTTAATCATAACTTGATAGCGTTTGGAAAGATATGAACGACACCATGATACTATTTCATCGCTTATAATTTTTTGGTTAAATTATCAACCCCTATGTTGTTCCAGGGAGCTATATGAGTTGTTGCAAGAATAGGATCACTGTGGCTAATGCATGTCGTAGGAAAAGTTCTATGTCCATCTTGCTTATTCATTTGTTGCCATTAAAGTTTTTAACTGCATAACCTACAGTTACCCATACTATTTTTCTCTCAGAAGTGAATTGATCATATATTACCGAGTTACTCGTTTCCGAACAAACTGCGTAACTCCCCGTTTTCTGCTGAAAGTGTTTATCGGAAGGAGACGAACTTTAATTTGTAAACAGACCCCGTTCTTAATTATGTATTAATAATCGGCTTAATATTTATTTTTCTGTTTACAAAGTCGCTCAGTGATCAAATAAACATGTATTATATCATCTGGAAGAGTAAAACTGACTTAATTAAAACAAAAAACGACCATTTGGGAAGTTTAAAGAGCCTTTAGGTTAAATGGTGTGAATGCCATCTACGAGTATCGTCAAGTCACTATGACTTTGTGACTGATATTTTATATTGTTTTCAAAATCGAGATAGTGTGCAATCAAGATACGTATATGATCAAGTATATGACCTAATACATATTCAAATGTGTGAGATTTAATATGTAAATCTATGAAATCACGTGCAATATACGAAATCAACTTGTGTTTCACGATTTGCACGTTATTGAGCAAAAACAAAACCATATTACTAGTTAAAGTAATGATGACAGTTATTCAATTTGTACCAAAAAAATGTAAATATTCATTTTTTTTACACTAGTGGCATATCAGTTAACTCTGAACAAACTACCGAAAAAGCTGGGTTACAAATATAAGACAAACAAAAGTTCGAATATTGTTTTAATTTTGATAATGAGGTTTGTCATGATCCTTTGACAATCGCGAATCATTTTTATGATTTCTTTTACTACAGTCGCGGCAAATCTTGTTATTAAGCTGCCGAACCCTATACATATTTTTGCGACATCTTCACAAATTTTTAAGAATTTTTATAACTCGAAGAAGTCTCCAGATACTCTTTTTAGAATTAATCATGTCACTGAGGATTTTGTTTTCAAGGAATAAAATAAGTTAAATGCTGCTATAAGCACTGGACTAGATGGTATTCCACTAAATTTGTCAGAGCCAGTGCAATTTTTCTTAAAACACCTGTTACTTTTATTATTATTATTATTATTATTATTATTATTATGTCTATTCCTGATGAAATAAAAACTGAAAGAGTAAGTCCGATTTACAAAAAGGTATGAACCTTTGGAAGTAGGTAATTGTAGGCTAGTTAGTTTTTAATGTTATATCAAAAGTTCTAGAGCGTTCAGTATATAACCAATTTGCTGATTTTTTAGATAAAAATTATCTTCTGTAAGAGTTTCAATCCGGTTTTAGGAGTAAATACTCCACTGGTACATGTCTTATTCACCTTTTTGATTTTATTTAACATAACAGTGCAAATGGTCTTTATACCGGAATGGTTTTACTCGATCTACAGAAGGCGTTTGATACCGTTGACCATGTTATTCTATGTAATAAGCTCTCTGAAATGGGAGTCGCGTCGATAAATTGGTTCAAATCTTATCTAACCGAAACAAAGTTCAAAATCTACACAAGTTACTTACGGCGTACCACAGGGAAGCATTCTGGGCCCTCTTTTATTTTTATGTTATGTCAATGATATGCCTACTTGCATCGACTCCGATTGTAAATTATTATTATATGCCGACGACAGTGTAATATTGTTCGCTGACAAAGACACTAATGTTATTGCAGATAAACTTAGTCGTATCATGGATAATTGTTCTACATGCTAGTTGATAAGAAACTGTCCCTTCATCTAGGCAAAACCGACTGTATGTTATTTGTCTCTTCTAGAAGACTTAAAAAAGTCATTCACCGTCACATGCAACGGTCATGAAATTCCGTCCCAGGAAAAGGTCAAATATTTAGGATTAACTATTGACAAATTACTAAACGGTGAGGCGATAGTTGACTCCATTGTTAAAAAAGTTAATTCGCGGATTGCATTTTTATCTCGAAACTGTCGTTATGTTAACCTTCAAACTAAGAGATCTTTAATAAGTGCATTAGTACAATGTCATTTTGATTATTCCTGCTCGTCTTGTTCTCATGCCGTTGTTATTGTACATTCTTGTTCTCATGTCGTTGTCACTGTACATTCTTGTTCTTATGTCTTTGTGATTGTGCATTCTTATGTCTTTGTGATTGTACATTCTTATGTATTTGTCATTGTACATTCTTATGTTGTTGTCACTGCACATTCTTGTTCTAATGTCGATGTCAGTTTACATTCGTGTTCTAATGTCGTTGCAATTGTACATAATCATGTCGTTGTCATCGCACGTTCTTGTTCTAATGTCGTTGTTATTGTACAGTCTTGTTTTCATGTCGTTGTCACTCTATGTTTATTTCCTATGCCGTTGTCATTGGACATTCTTGTTCTGATGTCGTTGTCATTGTACATTTCTGTTCTCATGTCGTTGTCATTGTACATTCTTGTTCTCATGTCGTTGTCATTGTACATTCCTTTTTCTCATGTCGTTGTCATTGCACATACTTGTTCTTATGTCGTTGTCATTGTACATTCTTGTTCTTGTGTCGTTGTCATTGTACATTTCTGTTCTTATGTCGTTTTCATTGCACATTATTGTTCTTGTGTCTTTGTCAATGTACATTTCTGTTCTCATGTTGTTGTCAATGCACATACTTGTTCTTATGTCGTTGTCATTGTACATTATTTTTCTTGTGTCGTTGTCATTGTACATTTCTGTTCTCATGTTGTTGTCATTGTACATTCTTATGTCGTTGTCATTGCACATTCCTGTTCTTATGTCGTTGTCACTGCATATGCTTGTTCTTATGTCATTGTCATTTTACATTCTTTTTCTTAGTCATTGTCATTGTACATTCTTGTTCTCATGTCGTCGTTATTGTACATTCCTGTTCTCATGTCGTTGTCATTGTATATTCTTGTTCTTATGTCGTTGTCACTTTACATTCTTGTTCTGATGTCGTTGTCACTGTACATTATTGTTCTGATGTCGTTGTCACTGTACATTCTTGTTCTTATGTCGTTGTCATTGTACATTTCTGTTCTCATGTCGTTTTCATTGCACATTATTGTTCTTGTGTCGTTGTCATTGTACATTTCTGTTCTCATGTTGTTGTCATTGTACATTCTTATGTCGTTGTCATTGCACATTCCTGTTCTTATGTCGTTGTCACTGCACATGCTTGTTCTTATGTCATTGTCATTTTACATTCTTTTTCTAAGTCGTTGTCATTGTACATTCTTGTTCTCATGTCGTTGTCATTGTACATTTCTGTTCTCATGTCGTTGTCATTGTATATTTTTGTTCTTATGTCGTTGTCATTGCACATTCTTGTCCTCATGTCGTTGTTATTGTACATTCCTGTTCTCATGTCGTTGTCATTGTATATTCTTGTTCTTATGTCGTTGTCACTGTACATTCTTGTTCTGATGTCGTTGTCACTGTACATTATTGTTCTGATGTCGTCGTCACTGTACATTCTTGTTCTTATGTCGTTGTCATTGTATATTCTTGTTCTTATGTCGTTGTCATTCCACATTCTTGTCCTCATGTCGTTGTTATTGTTCATTCCTGTTCTCATGTCGTTGTCATTGTATATTCTTGTTCTTATGTCGTTGTCACTGTACATTCTTGTCCTATTGTCGTTGTTATTGTACATTCCTGTTCTCATGTCGTTGTCATTGTATATTCTTCTTCTTATGTTGTTGTCACTGTACATTCTTGTTCTGATGTCGTTGTCACTGTACATTCTTGTCCTCATGTCGTTGTTATTGTACATTCTTGTCTCATGTCGTTGTCATTGTATATACTTGTTCTGATGTCGTTGTCACTGTACATTCTTGTTCTTATGTCGTTGTCATTGCACATTCTTGTCCTCATGCCGTTGTTATTGTACATTCCTGTTCTCATGTCGTTGTCATTGTATATTCTTGTTCTTATATAGTTGGTACTGTACATTCTTGTTCTGATGTCGTTGTCACTGTACATTCTTGTCCTCATGTCGTTGTTAGTGTACATTATTGTTCTCATGTCGTTGTCATTGTATATTTTTGTTCTTATGTCGTTGTCACTGTATATTCTTGTTCTAATGTCGTTGTAATTGCACATTATTGTCCTCATGCCGTTGTTATTGTACATTTCTGTTCTAATGTCGCTGTCATTGTATAGTCTTGTTCTTATGTCGTTGTCACTGTACATGCTTGTTCTTATGTCGTTGTCATTGCACATTCTTGTCCTCATGTCGTTGTCACTGTACATGCTTGTTCTGATGTCGTTGTCACTGTACATTCTTGTTCTGATGTCGTTGTCACTGTACATTCTTGTTCTAATGTCGTTGTCACTGTACATTCTTGTTCTTTTGTCTTTGTCATTGTACATTCTTGTTCTTATTTTGTTGTCATTGTACATTATTATGTCGTTGTCATTGCACATTCCTGTTCTTGTGTCGTTGTCATTGCACATTTTTTTTTTGATATCGTTGTCATTACACATTCTTGTTCTGATGTCGTTGTCATTGCACATTCTTGTTCTGATATCGTTGTCATTACACATTCTTGTTCTGATGTCGTTGCCATTGTACATTCTTATTCTTATGTCGTTTGTTTAAAGACAACGAATATGAGAGGTATTTAGAATTCAGAAAAAGGATGCATTCATTCAAATGATCACATATTTAAGAAGTTAATTATAGAGTATTTGATTTCTGATTATATATCGTAGTTACTTGTATTGCAGATTAATGTTATTTATATTTCTAACATGTCATTAGAAAGTCGTATCACTAGATATTACATATTATTGTTGTAGTTATCTGAAATTGTATCATCTTATACGTGTATACACGATACTATAATTATTTTTGTTTCCGATTTTTTTCCCTCACTACGTGACGCCAGCGTCCGATAAATCATATGTAGTGCATCCAAAAGCAATTAAATGAAGTCAAATGATGCTTGTGTTATGTTACGATAATAAGATGCCGTTTGTTACAAACATTTTAAGATATAGCGTATATTGCCATTGCCAATAATGTATTTTGATACATATATTTACACGGATGACGCTAAAGTATTTAAGACATCTTAAACTCCGCATAATTATTGTCCAGGTGAAGCACGTGGTTCTTTGGTCGATCAACGCAACCGGGGGCAATGACCAGTGTTAAGTGCTCAAGACTAAGTTAAAAATAGAGACAAGAGCACTCTCATGAATTAAACAATGAATATCATGTTTTCTTTAAATATTCTAAATTATACTTAGATGTACGTCATCTCTTTCTATTTTTTTCACTGATAAAACTAATCTATTAAATTTTTACAATATTCTGCAATTGTAAATAAATAATGATATGTATTTTGGGTCGGAGGCCTTTGTTTAGAGGGTCGTGGTTTTGTTGGGCAAGTCACTTGATCCACGTATGCTTAATACTGTTTTTACCCAGGAATACTCAGAGCGTGATTTGTAAGTTGCAAAATTAGAACTAACAAAATATTAATAAATAAAATTTCAATAAAAAGTTCAATTATAATCAAATGTATTTTATTATCATATTGTACATCCCCGTTATTAACAATAACTAAAATGTTCAATTGTTTCTTATAACTGTATACAGTTTAAGTCAATAAAATTCTGCTCTGTTCTGATTCATTGTTAAAATATGTTTAGGCATTTAACAATGTCATTTGAAATCTTTGTTGTAACAAATTCTGCAATATGAAAACCAGTAAGACGGATCATGAATTAGATTTTGTATAGAAAATAATTCACATTATGGAATAATGCTTTAGGTTCCTTTGGTTTATGCATTCACCGCATTATAAAACCATAAATTACACACGCATTGAAGAAGAAAACCGTCTTAAAATAACATAAAAATAGATTTTTTAAATGAATGCACTTTAAGCCTTAATTGTGACGCAGCCAAGAACACATAACGACGCCCATGTGTGTATAGTCCGCCTTAAGGCGAATCTAAATCACATTCATTTTTCATTTTATCGGTGTCTAAGCTGAATAAAATGAATAATCGCTATTTAATTGTACATTTGGGAAATATAGTAATGTTTGGCTTACACGTTAAATGTATTAAGACAATTATAAGATTTGAAATAAATTCCAATACTTAATGAAGATGTGTGTTTTTTACGATATAACTGTAAATAATGATATGTATTTTGGGTTGAAAGCATTTGTTTACAAGTGTCGTGGTATCATTGGGCTAGATACTTGATCCACATATGCTTGGTAATAGTATAATAATTCACAGTTTGGCATAAACTCTGTATGATCCTTTGGGTTTGGAATTTACCACATTATAAAACAATAAATTATATAAAAACGAAACAAGAATATCGTTTTAAAATAACATAAAAATAAATGTTTTAAATAAAAGAATGAATATACTTTAAGCCTTAATTGGTACGCAAGCAAGAACATAGCGACGCCTATGTGTTTATAGTCAGCCGTAAGGCGAATATTAAATCAAATTCATTTTTCATTTTATTGGCGTCTAAGCTGACTAAAAAATGAATCTTCGTTATTTAATTGTACATTTGGGAAATATCGTAATGTTTGGATAACACGTTAACTGCATTAAGACAATTATAGGAATTGAAATAAATTCCAATACTTAATGAAAATGTGAGTTTTTTATGATATTGAACGTATTCCTTGATCTTAGTTATTTAGTAAAATGCCAAAATATATTGGTCTAATTTGTGGTCGAGTAGTTCTAGTGGCGGAGAAAGAATGACTTTGGTTTATTTAATGTACCTGTTAACCAAGCGTTATAATCCCAGTGACGTATTTTGCTTCTGTCAGTTTCAATCACGTGATCGCTGTTGTTATATTGTCTGTATGCATGCCATGTACTTATTATCTTATTATTCTATATTTACGATTTTAGGCTGTTTTTGCTTGGTTATTTTTCTTTCAATGCCAACATCTAATGTTTGTCGTGAATTTTATTTCATTTCTTCTTGAAGCATTTACTGAATAGCAATTCGACTTACATTATATTTTACTTCGGTTGAATATGATACAAATGTATATTACACAGTGACGAACGCTAAACATAATCCGTCGCTAAAATAAAACCTGTCGTGGTATGAATTCTCAAGAAACACGAAACCCCAAGCAAATGATATAACCTATTGCTACTAACTCATAGGTTATAGGCAGGACAGTCACTTGAGGATACTGTGATGAAATTTAAATTCATTGAGGAAAAACATGTTAGTGCCTGCTTTCGGATAACCCAGATTCACATATGTGTGACTCAGACAGCTACTTCAAACATCAAAAGCTGGACAACATCCGAGTATTATATTGGCAACTTACACTTCTGCCATGGTGAATATATAATTCCTTGAGCTATCATAGATTGTGCCCCACATGTGCAATTCTGATAAAAGGACTTAAGATTATTAATGACCTTTTAATATGGATATTATAACTAGGAAATATATCAGGATTTTTTAAAACATTTTTCCTACATTGTATATAGCATATAATACCTTAGTTGTAAACGTTCAGCAATGAGACAAATACAACGCATTGTTTCAGTATTTGTTATATTATTCAAAATTACACAATTCATCATAAATCTATGACAGAAGCCATGAATGACTGAATTCGCCAACTGTTTCTATGATTTCTCACGACAAGCAACGCATATACCTATATATTTTATAAGCCACGCAACACCACGTCATGCTGTATTCTTCAATGCTGTAAGCTTCACGACACCTCATTTCTCCATTCATCAATGTCAGGAGTTCTTCGGCTTCTTGTTATGTTCATTTTCATGATGCGACGATCGGGAAAGAGCGAGGTCGGGGTCGTCCGTTAACCAAAATGAGGCTCCACAGCTATAGTTTTGTTACTGACATTCTTAAATCGATGATATTTGTTGTCACATCATCTCTATGTATGCTTGTAGTGTACTTATAATTGTGTTTATTTTATATATTGCTTTTGTTCATGCTGGTGTTGTGGGTGTATCCGTTGAACAATACTGTGACTTTTGTGGACACACTCTTATTTGGGTTTTGAATTGTATTACATGAAATATTGTCATTCAAGCTTTGTCGCTTAGAGAAAATCTGGGTATGAAAGTATTATGAAACTACATTCATCATTGTGGCTCTTGTTAACTGATTCGCTGCTCTTAACAAAATTTCATTCAATGAACATTAAATAAAATCTTTAGTGCCTCACTGTTCCCCTGGACTATATCTTATTTTGATTAGAAACGAAATTACATGCCATTGGTAGGTCTTCGTGTGACATTGTAGTTTATATGACAGATTTACTAAAGAAATGGAGCGGTATCATGTACTCTATAAAAAATCATTTAGTGTCGGTCGCACCGGTACTCGTTATAGACATTATTGAAATTTACTTTTGCTGAAAATCATCCGTAAACCAAACGTATAATAAAACCACAATACCTCATTTCTCCATTCTTCATAATCTTTTCAGATGTTGATAAACAGTAACCTCGATAAATGCTGGGGTTACATATAACCGCAATTTCATCGCATTATAAGTCACAATGGAGTGTCCAGTTTGACAAGTGAAGGAGGCCAATGTCCTTCCTTATGTTAATGATAAAGTTTTCCATATTTAGTTTTTCGATCGACATGGACTCAAACCCACGACCACGCATAAACTGAAACATATTATCAAAATTGCAGTTGCAACATATTGTGCATGGACCTTGAAGATTGAATACCCTGCCAACAATAATTGCTTTTGTTATTTTATTTTACAACAAATTTACCCAAGTTTATGAGTCAGATAATTCCAATTTCAATATACCATAGAGTTCTTCCCTGCCTTATAGGCTTTACAGAAGGACGTCACTTATTCTGATTGCATATCAGAACGTTCTAACACATTTTAATTTGTAAACAGTTTATTGTAAAAGTCTTTGCTGGTCATTCAGACTTTAAGTGATATATTTAGGGATTGTTTGTTCCATTGTCTGTGCTACATAGGAGTGACATGAAGTGTTTCTCCCCAGGGAAGCATTCATACACCCACAAGGAAACAGAAAAGTTTACTTTCACTAATAGAAATGCTATAATGTGACAGTATTAACTAACGTTTCGTTTTAAATATTCAATATTCTTCATTTACCAATGATAGACACTTAAAACATGTACTCGCGGAGTAGTCGTAGCCGGTTCCGGTTATCGTAATCAGTAAGGAGTTGAAGTCTGAATATTAACACAGTGGTCGATGGTTCAATCCCCGACCGTCTACAGTCTCTGTGACAATTGGCATACAAAATAACGTTTGATTGTCATTCGCCACACACAGCTGATTTAAATGAGAAAGTTTATAGTTACTTGGATAGATGGGTGTCTTCGAGTACTGATTTACCTTCCAGAATCCCCACGAATAATAATTAGTTTACCTGAACGTCTGTTAGCCCGCGATGGCATGAAAATGACGCCTAATTCTCTTTACCAAAATATTCGAATAAATCAAGACCTTTGATACATCAGACGTTCTTCAATAATTTGTCCTTGCTTAGCATTGAATAATGAATGAATAAATATATACGTTAAGTTATTTTATTATACAAAGTATATAACGTCTGTATTATTTTATTTAGCATGTCAAAATATAGAATTTCTGTCATCATAAACATATTTACTTTTATTTCCTTTCTTAGATACATAATTTATAGTATACTCTTTACAAACCACCGACTCATGGCCCGGTCTATATGTTTAACTGATATAAGCCACATAATACGACATCATGCTGCACAATGTCTTATAAATTCCAATTTTCAATGTCAGAAGACGAACAAATTTTCAGCTTCTTTTAATGTTCCAAAGTCATATTTCGAACAGCTATTTCATTGTTCAACAGTTACAATTTAATGTTAGAAGCCATATAGGTAATGTTTTATGTATACAAGTACATACTCTCATTTGCATCGATCGTAAATTACTTTAAAATAATCTGACCTTGATTAGTATAGATCATTATGCTATTTTCAGCGTGAAAGCAAAACAAATCGTCGTCCGTGCGCACGCCTTGCTATAGATAAGCCAATCAGAAAATCGTGTACGGAAGTTGATATTCTAAGACTGCCATAGTATTAAACAAACGGTACATAATAAAACATTAATATATCTTATATAACTAACAATAAGTACATGTGACCGCTATTGACCAATGAAAAATGGTGCCATGTATTGCTAGGGTCACCGCAACATAAGGCACTCATGTAATTAGACAGCAGGGGAATTTAAACGTAGAGGAAGCGGATACAGACTAGGAAAGGAACGTTATTTATACAATAAAGGTGCATCAACTTTATAATTATACTATGCCATTTACCACAACATGCATATACTGTTAGAATCTCAAAAAATAAAGAGAAAGCAATGTCAAACAGGAGAAGCAGTTTTCAAAGGGCACAACAACTACAAGAGCATGTACATAATCAATGTAATATAATAAACATAAAATCAGTAAATACATTCACACTTTCAGGCTTCACCGTCTTGTAAATGTTTTTAACAAAAAGCCCTCTGAGAATATTAATCCAGTTTTATCTGTTTACATCCTCTGCTTTACATCAAACTTTCGCCCTTCATATGCCACTCTACACCCTTCCCCAACCGTCGTTACATTATAAACCTTAACAGAAACAATTAATATAAACGCCACACGCACCTTATCAGCAGCTCATACACCCAAATATACAATGCAGATCTTAATTATTAGCGATCTTTATGCCAAATACATAGCTATGCTTATATCGTCGTGGCAATTATTATCACTGTCAAAATGATCAAACGCGAAAGGGACTTCTTTCCTTCTTTTTTCATTGATTTTGTGTAAACAATCAAGAAATCAAACAATAAACATTGTATCATATCATTTTTAAAAATGTAGTATTAAACACACACAGGCACTACAATAACTTTAATCGAATTAGAAAGGCGTATGAATATTCATTAATGCCTGGCTATAAGTACCATTATTGGTTTTCTCATCAAAATCACCACCATTCTTTATTCATTGTCCCCGATTCTCACAAATTAATAATACAAGACAATCCGAAATTATTAAGTAATGATATCCCATATAAAAATCCACAAGAGTTACCATTTGATATTGTCATGATTCCATAACGTCCTTCACAACTCTTAATCGTTTCAAGTTAATGAGCGCTTCTGGTACGAGTGCTCAAAATCTAAGGACAAGGAAATACTTATTTTGGGGAATAATCAGAAATGATTTGAAACAAATTAGATGTTACCACCGCCACAATGTTCTCACGAGTAGCTTATAAATGTTGATTAACGCCAAACCAGTCCCTTAAATTGACGTAGTTCTACAACAGACTATGGGAAATTATCTAAATTTTGATATATCGAGTGAATTTTTAACTGATGTAGCAAATACACATAGAATATCGGTTTTCGACTTTTTTAATGCAAGGGTAATCGAGATCTTTGTTCCTAAAGTATATTGTAAATCTCTATTTTTCTCTCTATCACAGTATCGACTCTTTTCACACTCAATTCTTGTTCTTATCTCGTTATCACTGTACATTATTGTTCTTATGTCGTTGACATTGTACATTCTTGTTCTGATGTCGTTTGTTCAATAACAAAATATATGAAATATTTGGAATTCTGAAATAGGATGTATTCATTAAAATGATCACATATTGAGGAAGTAAATCATAGAACAATTTTTATTTTTTATCATATATCGTAGTTAATGTATTGCAGATGAAAGTTACTTATATAACTTATATGGATAGTCATGTCTTTTGGTGTAATGTTTTTGTTGCTGTTACCTTAACTTGTAATAAGTTATACACGGTACTATATAGTTTGTTATTTCTTATTGTATTTTGACTACGTAACGGCCAGCTTCCGATTTATCATATGTAATGCATCCAAAAGCAATTAAAAGAAGTCAAATGATGCTTGTGTCAAGTTCAGATAATTAAATATACATGTAGTTATTTACAAACATCATAGCGTATATTGCCATTGCAGATAATGTATTTTGATACTTTTATTAAAATGAATGAAGCTAAAATATTTAAGATCAGCTCATACAAAAATTATCTTCATTTTCATTTACTTTGAACGTCTTTAGCTCCACATAATTATTGTGTCGGAGATATCTGAAATGTTACTTTTAAGTGAAGTGCGTGATCCTGCGGTAGAGCATCGCTTTCGGAAGCAATGGCTCGTTGTAAGTGTTCAAGTCATAAGTTAAAAATAAAAACTGGCTGTCATCAATTTATGTATCTTGAAAATCATTTCTGATTGTATTGCCAAACAACTGAACACTCGCAGGTATTAGAGATGAATATCATGTTTTCTGTAAATATCTTAAGTACTCAGATTTATGTCATTGCCTTCTATTGTCTTAGTACTCTTGTGAAACTGATCAATATTCGACAACTGTAAATAATGATATGTATTTCGGTCCGGAGGCCTTTGTTTAAGAAAAGCATTGAAGCATTTTGATCATTGTATCGGGGGAACTTCCGCCACGGCTATGTATAGTGTCCCAAAATAAGACACTTGCTCCACATATGTGAAGGACTAGTTCTACCCAGTAACACTTCTGGCGTGATTTGAAAGGTGCAGGTTTGTAACACGTTTAAAGCTAACAAAATCTAAATCTTTGAATAAAGTCTTTGACGTTCAATTGCTTTTTAAACCAATTGTACTTTAATATCAGATTGTACAACCTGGTTATTAAAATAACTAAATTATTAAATTGTTTCTCATGAGTATAAATAGTTTAAGTTAATAAACTTATGTTCTGTTCTATTCTGTTCATTATATTCAACTGCTCGTTAACTAACTGACAGAAAACACATTTCATTTCCTGCTTAACACTTTATCAGATGCTAATAATCAGGATGTATTAGATTTTTTATGTGATTTATTGTTGAGATATGTGTCTCGGAGTTTAACAAACTCATTCGGAATCATTCTAGTAAGATGTAACTCATTCTGTATTATGATAAGAAAAGCAGTGTATTCGATTGAATAGAAATCATCATTATTGCATAAATTCCTAATTTCTTTTGGTTTTTGCCATTGCATTATAAAGCAATAAATTATAAATACATGGAAGAAGAATACCGTTTTAAAATGATACCAAAAATAGTTCCGACATTTTTTAAAGATGAACAGTTGAATGCACTTTAAGCCTTAATTGTGACGCAGCCAAGAACACAGCGACGCCCATGTGTTTATAGTCCGCCTTAAGGCGAATATTAAATCACATTCATTTTTCATTTTATCGACGTCTAAACAGAAATAAAATGAATCTTCGTTATTTAATTGTACATTTGGGAAATATCGTAATGTTTGGATAACACCTTAAATGCATTAAGACAATTATAAGATTTGAAATAAATTCCAATACCTAATGAAGATGTTTGCTTTTGGTGATATTGAACACATTACTTCATCTTAGTTATTTATTAGAAAATAGTTGGTTTAATTTATGTATGAGAACGCATGTTCAATCCCCAACTGGGTCATACTGAAATTTTTAAAAATAGTTCTAATAGCGGAGAAAGAGAGACGTTGGTCATGTTTTGTGAGTATTCTATATTCGTATTTACAATTTTAGACCCTTTTCCCCTTTAATTCAACATCTAATGTTGATAGTGTTTTATTTTCATTGCTTCTTGTTGATTTCATTGAATAGCAATTCGATTCTATTAATGTTTCACTTACCAATTATCTTCCCTAAGTGATGGTATCAAGATTACTGCTCCAAAGAAATAAGAGCTGTGTGAATTGGTTGGGCATTATTTTTGTTGAAAATACTTAAAATGGTCATATTTCTTTGTACATGTACATATGAGAATAATGGAACATTTTTATGAGTTCTGCTAAGTTTGGATGGCATTGGATACTGTTGGATGAGGATATAACAGTTTAAAAATGCGTAGTGATACCTTTCTGCAAATGGGCAGAATTTTCCTCAAAACATAAAAACTGTGAGAAAGCAACCTAGCCAACCACATTTTTTTCCTGCATATTTTGACTTACAGAGGAAATTCTATGGAAAGAAGACATGTTTACAATCATTCACGATGTGTTCAGTGTTACAGCAGAAGTGCATGTCTCTATATGTAGAACAGTAAATTATTAATTGGTTAATGAGACGTTTATAGTTTACTTGGGTGGGGTATATAACAAATGTTTATTGAACAGTTGTCGTGATATGGTGCTGAAGGAAACACGAATCCACCCGTACTGAATGCAATTGATTGGTACAAAGATGTACACGAGTTTAATGTATTTCCTTTGATTGCAATATAACAGTAAAAGTGTTATATTTTTAGTCTGTTTCACACATACTTTGATTATTTTCTTGTATTTTGTATGATGATGAATTGGATGCACTTAAAATAATTGTTTTATATGTACAAAAACTAACTTGTATCGAAATAGCATGGCAAATAGTGAATTTACATTACATATTTTCGAATTGTTATTTATATAATATATAAAAAAAAGTATTCATATTTTTTGTTGCGTAAAAAATTATGTTTAAATATATTACTACGAGAAGAATTGACCTTGAAACCGTAGTTGAGCACTGAAGCACGAGTCGTCTATTGTATAATAGATATTGATTACTTAATAATTGTTATTTATGATATAATTGCCAAATTGATGACTACATTCAGTTTTATAATGCATTACAGAAACCATTATAATAATAAATAAATCAATAATAAATACTACATCCTATAATTATGTGAACATGAAATTTTGTTTTTATCTCGATTTCAATAATGGACTTATCTCCTATAACGAAGAAAAATGAAAAACTGCACTCAATAGCGCACGAATAGTTTTGCTTTGCATAGCGTATATTCCATGTACTGCACATCTGAGTCCACTCATCGTGTCGGAGTGCACTCAGTCTATTTTAGCATTCAGGAATGTTTTTCATTAAAAATTCAGCGTTCGCTCACGGTACATATCCGCTCGATCTGCGCTTCGTTCGCGCTACGCCTGCGCTCATTTTTGTGCTCCGTTTACGCTCCAAGTGCACTCCGTTTGTGTGCAATTGGGGTAATTTAGCGACTAAGGGTCTGAACCAACTCTTAGGTAACAGACCGGAATGTCACTGGAGTATAAATAAATGCATATATACCTGTGATAAAATTCAAATTCATTCAAGACATATATGTAAGTGTTATCTTGCGGAAAACCAGATTAATTTATTTGTGTCTATGACTGCTTCGTGAATTATTAAAAGCTAAACAACACCCGAGTAGCAAATTAATGACGCCCTTTGTTGCCATGGTTAGTAGATAATTTCATAAGATAACATAAGTTGATGGCTACAATTGCAAATCGGATTTCAGGACAAGATTATTCTTCATAGGTTATACTTAAAGTTTGAAATATGGATTTTACAAAATTTTAAAATTGGCTAAAACATTTTACCCACAATACCATACCTACATATATTGACTGCTTCCATGAGGATATATATTTAAACATGACAAAATAATATTTAATGTTTAACAAAAAAGGGATTTTCTAACTTGGCCTATCCGTCTGACTATAATTATAGATTTCCCACTCAAGTTAAACACTGAATCAAATATTTTGTTACAAATTCGTATTTCATTGATATTGATAATGAGGTCCTTTATATTCATGTTAAAAATAAATTTATTTTGTATCTATTTATAGCAATTTTCCGTCACATACTTTCTTTAAAATCTCTTTTAGTCTAAAAAATTAAATTGATAAAAATTAATTTAGGAAATATAATATTTATATGATACATTAGAATTTATAAAACGGAAACATCAAACATTTAACCATCCAATTCCGATACAACGGGTTCCACAATAAACTATAATCATTATGCTTTGAATAGTTAGCGTTGTTTTTATGCTATCAAGGGTTAACGAATAAACAGTTACACTCTTTCCTCCGATCCGTGAATGTTAATCAGTACTCGAGCATACCTACTAACTGATAACTTCCCCACTTGATTCAGCGGTGAGAGATGAATGACATTGAAACGCTATCGTATATCAATCATCACTGAGACTGTGACTGAGCGGATTTTCGAACTGACGACCCCTGGATTGATAGTGAGACCCGCTATCTACAGAGCCAACCTTGCCCGGCTTACCGAATTACAACTACAACCTAATTCCTATTAGAGTAACAAAACAATGATTCTTTATTTGAGTGTGATAGAAATATCCTCACTGCGTTTCACAAAAAAAATCGCTGTAAGTCAATTCGACAATAACATCTTGTTTGTTTAAATTTTTAATCGACATTTAAAATGATTAACTTTAAAGAAAATATATAATTTTCTACATGGTTTTAGCAATTTTGGATTCATTTCGATGAATATTTTACTATGAACAAATGATGGTTTACGTTTACGATGATTTTTGTCGTAAGTTTTTTTCGTGAAACGCATCCCTGAGGTTTTACTGATTATGGCAATTTGTGGTCATATAAAGCAGTCTGCTATCCATATCAGAATATTTTTATGTTCAAGGACAAACTTTTGCAATTATACTCAAACATCAAAGGATTTCTGGTAGGGCTTTTGATATTTAATTTTAAGTCTCTAGCACTGAAACGCAAATGAAAAGATCAATAGGCAAACAGTTAGCAAAGTTCAAAACAAATTGCCGCAGGAATATACTGTATATCAATATGCCAGAAAACATGCGATATGAATTGAAATATGCAAAGCTATAGAACTAATATTTTAAATATTTAAGTACATGATTTGTGTATTAAAGCAAAGATCGGATCTGCGAGTGGAATCGATGAAATACCATACGATGTATTAAAAAACCTTGCGATCATAGCAACTTTACAACATTTATTCCATCTTATTTTCGACAGCAGTATCTTCCCTCTTAGTGGCGAAAGGCAATTATATGTCCAATACTGAAAGACCAAAACTCCGACAAGCGCGTTCCTATGCACTACCGGGGAATCAGTCTATTGTCTTGTATCAGCAAGTTATATACATTGTACATCCTTCCTCAACAAATGTCTCACAGGTTACTACGAAACCAAGTCATTCTCGCAGACGAGAAAACGGCTTCCGCAAACAACGGTCATGTGAAGATCACGTGTTCACTTTAAATAGTATTATAAGAAATAATAAATCTGTGTTCACTGCCTACATCGACCTTAAACGGTGCTTTGATTATATAGATAGAGACATGTTACTGTACAAGTTAATGATAAATAAAGTTGATGGTAAACTGTATAATTCCATTAAAAAACATCTACACAAGCTCGGTATCGTGTTTACGTATTAATAACAAGCGTACAGACTGGTTTAACTATCATACCGGCGTAAAACAAGGCTGCAATTGTTCTCCAACATTGTGGTCCATATTTGCCAACGACCTTGTTCATGAAATCAACGACCTTGACCTTGGTATCCCTGTTGGAGACACTAAGCTTTCTCTTTTAATGTACGCAGATGATATAGTCTTAATGGCGGACAGCGAGGAGAACTTACAGTCAATGTTGGACAAAGTTAATAACTGGTGTAATGGCTGGAGGGTTTTAATCAATACAAATACATCGAAATGCTTGCATTTCCGGAGAGGGCGAGCACCACAAAGTGACTTTGAATTTAAAAGTGGCAATAATACGTTAGAAACCGTTAACATATACAAATATCAAGGGGTTATTTTCCATGAAAAGAACGACTTTATGTACACTAGTGAATCGCTCGGGAAAGCAGCAGGCCGTGCACTTGATGGAATTATAAATAAAATACATACTCTTCAAGAGTTTGGCTTCAAATCCTACAAAAAATGTACACATCATGTGTTGGGCCTATCCTTGACTATTGCTCCTCAGTGTGGGGATTCAGATATATCAAAATATAGATAATGTTCAGAATAGAGCCATGAGATACTTTCTTGGTGTTCATCGCTATTTATAACATATCTATAATAACTACACTGCATACTGACAATATTGGATACTCAGGGAATATTTTACTAATATGTTGTCAAGATTTTGTACATCATAGTTAACCTATGTATATAATAGAGTAATTACGAGTATTGTATATTATAACGTTCTTGATTATCCTGGTGACATATAAGCCCAATGGACCGGGTGCCAAATAATTATGTCAATTGTATATATGTATAACCTAATGAATGTATGCACATGTCACAATTATAAACCATATCTTATCTTATCTTATCTTATCTTATCTTATATACTATTATCTTATCTTGTCTTGTCTTGTCTCGTCTCGTTTGATCTTATCTTATCTTTTCTTATCTTATCTTATCTTAAAGGTATAGTACTACTATTTGAAACTTGAAATGATTCGTGAAGTAGACTCATCATGACGGTTATAAATAATCATTGTTTTTTCTTATTTTGAAATGCATTTTCCTTAGTTTATTGCTCTTTTATCTGAATGACATTATTGATGTTCTTGGAAAATTTTGTAACCAGTGTCATATTTGAGCTTTGAATTTAGAAAGAAAATATTGCTTGGAAACTGGGGATTTGAATCCATGCTTCGGAAGTTTACTTTCACTTTGTCAACAGTGTACACGCTGAACAGGAAAACATCTTTTGGATGACACATGGTCCCTAATTTTCTCATATTTTTTTGGTAGTGCAGAGGTTGACAAACAATAAAATATAAGTTTAACTTCTTTCATTTGATTCTTTCTAGAAATGACAAGTATGCAAACTTTTTATTTACCATATAATAAAGAACACAATCGATGATGGAAGAAAACAAGGAAGAAAAATTCATCTAGTACATTACCTTTATATTTACGTATTGAAAATAATTTTCCCTACTCCTTAAACAATTCGTAATAGCAGATACCAGTAGACGGAGCAAAGCATGACAATATCTGTGCTAAGTTTGTCTGAAGGAACATTAGACACAGACATAATGAAACAGACAAATGGTAACTGTTGCAGTTTAAGCATAATTTCTATTTTGTTTTACATAATGCAGTGAACTTGATCGTATTTGCTTATTTGGGACATCATTAATATAGTTGCCGCTGCCATATTGAGAGAAAATGCAATACAAAGTGCAACACAGAATCATTGTGTATTAATTTTGTCATAAACTAAAACCAGAAATAATCAAAATGTACAGTTTAGTTGGAGAAATTCATTTTGTTTAGCCAACTGTAACTATGACGTAGACATGGTTATATACGTTGTCCTTTAGCAATCTTTTTTATCTTCATATTTATACGTGTTACTGGTTTTAAACATAAAGAAGTAATGTCAAACATTGTTTCGCAATCTGTGCAGAAGTTGTTTTTATTTAACCTTAAGATTTCTGATATAAATGAACTATGATGCTATACCCATAATACGCCGTACTAACTTTCACATTTGAAAACACTAATCTGATGTATATATATATAAATAGTATTCAGAAAACATTAAAGAGCGTACTTGCTTAAAACATAATGGTAATAGCATACTTTTGATTATTTGTTAGTTCATTTGTCAAAACAAGTTGCCCAAAAATAACGTCTGTGAATTTTCATAAATACGAGTATGTACTATTATTGCTTATTTACGTCTTATTACACAGTTGCGCCCCGTTTTGTCATGGTAGCAAAATTGTTGCGTTTAAAAAAATCCTATGTTATTTGGTATGAAATAATTTGATAAAAGTTCATTGACACTGTGATTTCTTTCTGCAGATTGGTAGAGTAAAGGCTAACATAGCATTTACTGTAATAAGTCATCAATGTTGTTAGAAACTTGTCTAAATACGATTTTAACAGATACGTATTATGAGCATTTGAGCACATAAAAACAATAAAACAGCTGGTCAACCTACCAGTGCATTTTTTGTACGGAAACATTCCTGCTATGAAAAAAATATTTGTGCAATCATTTTTTACCGTGGAAATCCTACACCTTATTTGCATGTTCAATTCTGTACTGAGACCTTTAGTTGTTACACCATATTTGAATAACAGAAATGGTATTTCACCGCTTCTGGAGAAAGTTCAGTTGCCTCCATTATAAAACTATGTGTGGTTTGGAAATAGAAATATATATATTAACTGTTTAAGATAATTGTACAACTGGGAAATAACATGGAGTTCTAATGTTTGTGATTCCCGAAAATTCAGCACAACTTGACATTTGCTATTTTTCAAAATGTTAAATATTGTAATTCAGGCATGTTATATTTATTGTAATAAGTAACTGTATATAATATAATTTTCCCCAAGATTTAATTCAAGCCAAGGGCCAGCTTTCAACTTATGAGATATATATCCGATATTAACATGTATCATTGACATATTTATGCTAAGAAGTTGTACTGGAAAATAATATACGTCTAGAAAGTAATTTCTTTTGCACGGTGTTCATCATCGCTTTCATCATTATTCTATTATCCTCAAACTGTTTCTTTCAATTGGACCCTTTATATTCCAAAACTCTAGTTTAGAATTTTACGAACATTTTGAGCCGACATTTTGAAGTCAACAATATATTAGTATACTTTATGAATACTTAGTATATAACAATAATATAATATAAATATTATATAGATTAAATGACAAGAAAAAGTTTTGGATTCTGAAAAAGCGATTTTCCAGATATTCACTGTGTTGTTTAACTGTTATATTTTAATTTTTTATCAACTTATATTTTTTACTGCTTTTAGCTTTCGACATATTATGTCATTTAACAACTGTGTCCACTATTTACAGCGTACAGCAATATTATTGCTGCTCTAGTACCCCAGATTATGTTGTTAAATTGATAGTGAGTAAAATATTAAAAAAGATAAGATGGCATAGCTGACTTATACGATTTACATGATTAGTTACCTAGATTTATCTGACATACACACAAGAAATAATATACAGTGCTCCAAAAAGTACCGGAAGTGATGACACTTTTTGTTAAGGTCTGGAACTAGAATCAATACATAAATAGTAATCATAATAAAGACGGACGGACGGACCCAGCAACCGAGCGTCCGACAGTATTATTGCGCATTAGTATATATTGGATCACAATGCCTACAATTGCGATGATAGAACTTCTAATTTCCTTATCTGTGGCACACATGATACAATTGCTTAAATGGCACTCTGCAGGAGGACTAGCGAATACAAACCAACAAATTGTGTTTGTATGTACTTAACATATATATTATCGGTAATTGATAAGTTGCTAAATGTTCTGAAGACAAAGCGAAACTCATTTGATAGAGAGAGAGAGAGCAGCTTGTGTTACGTAATTATATTGTTTAAAACCTCGCTTCTACTAAGTACGCATAATACCACTGTTCATTATGTTTGTTTGTACAGAAAGTGTTTTACCGATTGTCACTACATATTTACTTTAAAGTTCGTAAAATGATCTATTGGAGGAACAGAATGTAAATCAAGAACAGGAAAGAGCAGGCTCGAATTTATTTAATCTTATAATAAAGCATACTGTAATAGCATAAAAAACATATATTTTATTTAAATCTTACTTTTATCATATTACAATTATAAATATGTAATACATTTACAAATTAAATAGTGGTTTAAAGAAAGGCTGTTACAAAGCTATGAGATACTGATTGCTATTTTTCAGTAACAATACAATTCAATCAACATTATAGTTAAAAATAAAAACATAACTTTACCTTCAATTTGATAAAAGAGGAATAGTATTACTGATAAAAATTTCTATTTAAGATACAACTGAAAATATGCAACCCACTCCGATTGGCTTAAGAGTTTATTATTTTCTTAACATTAAATGACCAAAAATTAGTAGACACACTAGTACTAACGACCACCACTCAATACACAAAGAGAGGTTGCAATATTACAACTGTGGTGTCACGTGAAAATCGCATGACGTAAAACCCGAGCAACTCAACTTTAACTCGCACATCACGCAAAACACACGGACCATCCAATTTCTGATATAGAACCAAACATAAGCACATGGACCCTTCAACTTCAGGCATAGACTCTGTGATTGTCTGACAATGGCAAACGGACCCTCCAACTTCATATATAGAATCTGTGATTGTCGGACATTACTACACGGACACACCAACTTCATATATAGAATCTGTGATTGTCGGACATGAGCACACGGACCCTCCAACTTCAGGCATAGACTCTGTCCTTGCCTGACATAAGCACAAGGACCCTCCAACTTCAGATAAAGAATATTTGATTGTCTGGCATTTGTGAACGGACACTCAAACTTCATATATAGAATAAGTGTTTGACTGAAAGTAGCACACGGATCCTCCAACTTCAGATATAGAATCTATGATTGTTTGACATTAGCAAACGGACCCTCCAACTTCAGATATAGAATATATGATTGTTTGAGATTAGCACACGGACCCTCCAACTTCAGATATAGAATCTGTAAGAGTCTGACATTAGCACACGGATTATTTAATATCAGATATAGAATTTGTGATTGTCTGACATTAGCACACGGACTCTCCAACTTTAGATATAAACTCTGTGATTGTCTGACATTAGCATACGAAACCTCCAACTTCAGATATAGAATATGTGATTGTCTGACATTAGCACACGAAACCTCCAACTTCAGGCATAGACTATGTGATTGTCTGACATAAGCACACGAAACCTCAAAATTCAAGCATAGAATATGTGATTGTTTGATGTAAGCACACGAAATCTCCAACTTCAGACATAGACTATGTGA
Source organism: Panopea generosa (assembly GCA_029582155.1). NCBI lineage: Eukaryota > Metazoa > Mollusca > Bivalvia > Adapedonta > Hiatellidae > Panopea > Panopea generosa. Next base: position 6,127,910 of record CM055909.1, read on the forward strand.
TTGACTGACATTAGCACACGGACCCTCCAACTTCAGATATAGGATCTGTGATTGTCTGACATCAGCACACGGATCCTCCAACTTCAGATATAGAATCTGTGATTGTCTGACATTAGCACACGGACCAACTAAATTCAGATATAAACTCTGTGATTGTCTGCGTTTAGCACACGGACCTTCAAACATCAGATATAGAATCTGTGATTGTCTGACATTAGCACATGGACTATACAACTTCAGATATAGAATCTGTGATTGTCTGACAGTAGCACACGGACCCTCTAACTTCAGGCATAGAATCTGTGATTGTTTGAAATTAGCACACGGACACTCCAACTTCAGATATAGAATTTGTGATAGTCTGACATTAGCACACGGATCCTCCAGCTTCAGATATAAATTCTATGATTGTCTGACATTAGAACACGGACCCTCCAACTTCAGATATAGAATCTGTGATTGTCGGACATTAGCACATAGTTTTCCAACTTCAGATATAGAATTTGTGATTGTCTGACATTAGCACACGAAACATCCAACTTCAGAAATAGAATATGTGATTGTCTTACATTAGCACACGAAACCTCCAACTTCAGGCATAGACTATGTGATTGACTGACATAAGCACACGGACCCTCCAACTTCAGATATAGGATCTGTGATTGTCTGTAATCAGCACATGGAACCTCCAACTTCAGATATAGAATCTGTGATTGTCTGACATTAGCACACGGACCAACTAAATTCAGATATAAACTCTGTGATTGTCTGTGTTTAGCACACGGACCCTCAAACATCAGATATAGAATCTGTGATTGTCTGACATTAGCACATGGACTCTCCAACTTTAGATATAGAATCTGTGATTGTCTGCCAGTAGAACACGGATCCTCCAACTTCAGATAAAGAATCTGTGATTGACTGACATTAGCACACGGACCCTCCAACTTCAGATATAGGATCTGTGATTGTCTGACATCAGCACACGGATCATCCAACTTCAGATATAGAATCTGTGATTGTCTGACATTAGCACACGGACCAACTAAATTCAGATTTAAACTCTGTGATTGTCTGCGTTTAGCACACGGACCCTCAAACATTAGATATAGAATCTGTGATTGTCTGACATTAGCACACGGACCCTCTCACTTCAGGCATAGAATCTGTGATTGTTTGAAATTAGCACACGGACATTCCAACTTCAGATATAGAATTTGAGATAGTCTGACATTAGCACACGGATCCTCCAGCTTAAGATATAAATTTTGTGATTGTCTGTCTTTAGCACACGGACCCTCCAACTTCAGATATAGAATCTGTGATTGTCTGACATTAGCACATAGTTTTCAAACTTCAGATAGAGAATTTGTGATTGTCTGACATTAGCACACGAAACCTCCAACTTCAGACATAGAATATGTGATTGTCTTACATTAGCACACGAAACCTCCAACTTCAGGCATAGACTATGTGATTGACTGACATTAGCACACGGACCCTCCAACTTCAGATATAGGATATGTGAATGTCTGTCATCAGCACATGGAACCTCCAACTTCAGATATAGAATCTGTGATTGTATGACATTAGCACACGGACCAACTAAATTCGGATATAAACTCTGTGATTGTCTGTGTTTAGCATACGGACCCTCAAACATCAGATATAGAATCTGTGATTGTCTGACATTAGCACATGGACTCTCCAACTTTAGATATAGAATCTGTGGTTGTCTGTCAGTAGCACACGGATCCTACAACTTCAGATAAAGAATCTGTGATTGTCTGACATTAGTACACGGACCCTCTAACTTCAGGCATAGAATATGTGATTGTTTGAAATTAGCACACGGACACTCCAACTTCAGATATAGAATTTGTGATAGTCTGACATTAGCACACTGATCCTCCAACTTCAGTTATAAACTCTGTGATTGTCTGACATTAGCACACGGACCCTCCAACTTCAGATATAGAATCTGTGATTGTTGGACATTAGCACATGGTTCTCCAACTTCAGATATAGAATATGTGATTGTCTGACAGAAGAACACGGATCTTCAACAACAGATATAGAATCTGTGATTGTCTGACATTAGCACACGGGCACTCCAACTTCAGGCATAGATTATGTGATTGTCTGACATTAGCACACGGACCCTACAACTTCAGATATAGACTCTGTGATTGTCTGACATTAGCACAGACCCTCCAACTTCAAGCATAGACTCTGTGATTGTCTGACATTAGCAAACGGATCCTCCAACTTCAGATATAGATTCTGTGATTGTCTGACATAAGCACACGGACCCTCCAACCTCAGGCATAGATTATGTGATTGTCTCACATTAGCACACGGACCCACCAACTTCAGGCATAGACTATGTGATTGTCTGACATTATCACATGGACCCTCCAACTTCAGGCATAGACTATGTGATTGTCTGATATTAGCACACGGACCCTCCAACTTCGGGCATAGACTCTTTTATTGTCTGACATCAGCACACGGATCCTCAAACTTCAGATATAGAATCTGTGATTGTCTGACATTAGTACACTGATCCTCCAGCTTCAGATATCAACTCTGTGATTGTCTGACATTAGCAAACGGATCGTCCAGATATAGAATCTGTGATTGTCGGTCTTTAGCACATGAACTCTCCAACTTCAGATATAGAATATGTGATTATCTGACAGTAGCACACGGATCCTCCAACTACAGATATAGAATCTGTGATTGTCTGACATTATCATACGGACGATCCAACTGCAGGCATAGAACATGTTATTGTCTGACATGACACGGACCCTGCAACTTCAGATATAGACTCTGTGATTGTCTGACATTAGCACACGGACACTCCAACTTCAGATATAGAAACTGTGATTGTCTGACAGTAGCACACGGATCCTCCAAGTTCAGATGTAGAATCTGTGATTGTCTGACATTAGTACAGACCCTCCAACATCAGGCATAGACTCTGTGATTGTCTGACATTAGCACACGGATCTTCCAACTTCAGATATAGAATCTGTGATTGTCTGACATAGGCACACTGACCCTCCATCCTCAGGCATAGATTATGTGATTGTCTTACATTAGCACACGGATCCACCAACTTCAGGTATAGACTATGTGATTGTCTGACATTATTACACGGACCCTCCAACTTCAGGCATAGATTAAGTGATTGTCTGACATTAGCACACGACCCTCCAACTTCAGGCATAGATTATGTGTTTTTCTCACATAAGCACACGGACCTACCAACTTCAGGCATAGACTATGTGATTGCCTGACATTATCACACGGAACCTCCAACTTCAGGCATAGATTATTTGATTGTCTGACATAAGCACACGACCCTCTCCAACTTCAGGAATAGATTATGTGATTGTCTGACATAAGAACACGGACCCTCAAATTTAAGGCAAAGATTATGTATTTGACTGACATTAGCACACGGACCCTCCAACTTCAGATATAGATTATATGATTGTCTGTCATTAGCACACGGACCCTCCAACTTTAGGCATAAATTATGTGATTGTCTGGTATTAGCACACGGACCCTCCAACTTCAGGCATAGATTATGTGATTGTCTGACATTAGCATACGAACCCACTAACTTCAGGCATAGATTATGTGATTGTGTGTCATTAGCACACGGACCCTCCAACTTCATATATAGAGCATGTGTTTGACTGGCATTAGCAGACGACACTCCAACTTCAGGCATAGACTATGTGATTGTCAGACATTAGCACATTGACTGTCCAACTTCGTACATAGCCTATGTGATTGTTTGACATTAGCACACGACCTTCATACATTAGATATACAATATATGAGAGTCTTACATTAGCACACGGACCCTCCATCTGCAGGCATAGACTATGTGATTGTCTGACATGAGCACATTGACCCCCCAACTTCAGGCATAGACTATGTGACTGTCTGACATTAGCACACGGACACTCCAACTTCAGGCATAGACTATGTGATTGTCTGACATTAGCACACGGACCCTCAAACTTCAGGCAAATACTGTCTGATTGTCTGACATTAGCACACGGACCTTCCAAATTCAGGCATATACTATGTGATTGTCTTTCATTAGCACACGGATCCTCCAACTTCAGGCACAAACTATGTGATTATCTGACATTAGCACACAGACCCTCAAACTTCAGATATAGAATCTGTGATTGTCTGACATTGGCACACGGACCCTCCAACTTCAGATATAAAATATGTGATGTCTGACAATGGGACAAGAACCCTCCAACTTCAGGCATAGATTATGTGATTGTCTGACACTAGCACACGGACCCTCCAACTCAAGATATAGAATATGTGATTGTGTGACAACAGCATACGGACCTTCCAACTTCAGATATAGAATCTGTGATGTCTGACATTAGCACACGGACCCTCCAACTTCAGGCATAGACTATGTGATTGTTTGACAATAGCACACGGACCCTCCAACTTCAGATATAGAATCTGTGATTGTCGGACATTAGCACACGGACACTCCAACTTCAGGAATAGAATATGTGATTGTCTGACATTAGCACACGGACCCTTCAGCTTCAGATATAGAGTCTGTGAGAGTGTGACGTTAGCACACGGACCCTCCAACTTCAGGCATAGACTATGTGATTCTCTGACATTAGCACACGGACCCTCCAACTTCAGGGTTATACTATGTGATTGTATGACATTAGCACACGGATCCTCCAACTTCAGATATCGAATCTGGGATTGTCTGACATTAGCACATGGACTCTCCAGCTTCAGATATAGAATTTGTGATTGTCTGACATTAGCACACGGACTCTCCAACTTTAGATATAAACTCTGTGATTGTCTGACATTAGCATACGAAACCTCCAACTTCAGATATAGAATATGTGATTGTCTGACATTAGCACACGAAACCTCCAACTTCAGGCATAGACTATGTGATTGTCTGACATAAGCACACGAAACCTCAAACTTCAAGCATAGAATATGTGATTGTTTGATGTAAGCACACGAAATCTCGAACTTCAGACATAGACTATGTGATTGACTGACATTAGCACACGGACCCTCCAACTTCAGATATAGGATCTGTGATTGTCTGACATCAGCACACGGATCCTCCAACTTCAGATATAGAATCTGTGATTGTCTGACATTAGCACACGGACCAACTAAATTCAGATATAAACTCTGTGATTGTCTGCGTTTAGCACACGGACCTTCAAACATCAGATATAGAATCTGTGATTGTCTGACATTAGCACATGGACTATACAACTTCAGATATAGAATCTGTGATTGTCTGACAGTAGCACACGGACCCTCTAACTTCAGGCATAGAATCTGTGATTGTTTGAAATTAGCACACGGACACTCCAACTTCAGATATAGAATTTGTGATAGTCTGACATTAGCACACGGATCCTCCAGCTTCAGATATAAATTCTATGATTGTCTGACATTAGAACACGGACCCTCCAACTTCAGATATAGAATCTGTGATTGTCGGACATTAGCACATAGTTTTCCAACTTCAGATATAGAATTTGTGATTGTCTGACATTAGCACACGAAACATCCAACTTCAGAAATAGAATATGTGATTGTCTTACATTAGCACACGAAACCTCCAACTTCAGGCATAGACTATGTGATTGACTGACATAAGCACACGGACCCTCCAACTTCAGATATAGGATCTGTGATTGTCTGTAATCAGCACATGGAACCTCCAACTTCAGATATAGAATCTGTGATTGTCTGACATTAGCACACGGACCAACTAAATTCAGATATAAACTCTGTGATTGTCTGTGTTTAGCACACGGACCCTCAAACATCAGATATAGAATCTGTGATTGTCTGACATTAGCACATGGACTCTCCAACTTTAGATATAGAATCTGTGATTGTCTGCCAGTAGAACACGGATCCTCCAACTTCAGATAAAGAATCTGTGATTGACTGACATTAGCACACGGACCCTCCAACTTCAGATATAGGATCTGTGATTGTCTGACATCAGCACACGGATCATCCAACTTCAGATATAGAATCTGTGATTGTCTGACATTAGCACACGGACCAACTAAATTCAGATTTAAACTCTGTGATTGTCTGCGTTTAGCACACGGACCCTCAAACATTAGATATAGAATCTGTGATTGTCTGACATTAGCACACGGACCCTCTCACTTCAGGCATAGAATCTGTGATTGTTTGAAATTAGCACACGGACATTCCAACTTCAGATATAGAATTTGAGATAGTCTGACATTAGCACACGGATCCTCCAGCTTAAGATATAAATTTTGTGATTGTCTGTCTTTAGCACACGGACCCTCCAACTTCAGATATAGAATCTGTGATTGTCTGACATTAGCACATAGTTTTCAAACTTCAGATAGAGAATTTGTGATTGTCTGACATTAGCACACGAAACCTCCAACTTCAGACATAGAATATGTGATTGTCTTACATTAGCACACGAAACCTCCAACTTCAGGCATAGACTATGTGATTGACTGACATTAGCACACGGACCCTCCAACTTCAGATATAGGATATGTGAATGTCTGTCATCAGCACATGGAACCTCCAACTTCAGATATAGAATCTGTGATTGTATGACATTAGCACACGGACCAACTAAATTCGGATATAAACTCTGTGATTGTCTGTGTTTAGCATACGGACCCTCAAACATCAGATATAGAATCTGTGATTGTCTGACATTAGCACATGGACTCTCCAACTTTAGATATAGAATCTGTGGTTGTCTGTCAGTAGCACACGGATCCTACAACTTCAGATAAAGAATCTGTGATTGTCTGACATTAGTACACGGACCCTCTAACTTCAGGCATAGAATATGTGATTGTTTGAAATTAGCACACGGACACTCCAACTTCAGATATAGAATTTGTGATAGTCTGACATTAGCACACTGATCCTCCAACTTCAGTTATAAACTCTGTGATTGTCTGACATTAGCACACGGACCCTCCAACTTCAGATATAGAATCTGTGATTGTTGGACATTAGCACATGGTTCTCCAACTTCAGATATAGAATATGTGATTGTCTGACAGAAGAACACGGATCTTCAACAACAGATATAGAATCTGTGATTGTCTGACATTAGCACACGGGCACTCCAACTTCAGGCATAGATTATGTGATTGTCTGACATTAGCACACGGACCCTACAACTTCAGATATAGACTCTGTGATTGTCTGACATTAGCACAGACCCTCCAACTTCAAGCATAGACTCTGTGATTGTCTGACATTAGCAAACGGATCCTCCAACTTCAGATATAGATTCTGTGATTGTCTGACATAAGCACACGGACCCTCCAACCTCAGGCATAGATTATGTGATTGTCTCACATTAGCACACGGACCCACCAACTTCAGGCATAGACTATGTGATTGTCTGACATTATCACATGGACCCTCCAACTTCAGGCATAGACTATGTGATTGTCTGATATTAGCACACGGACCCTCCAACTTCGGGCATAGACTCTTTTATTGTCTGACATCAGCACACGGATCCTCAAACTTCAGATATAGAATCTGTGATTGTCTGACATTAGTACACTGATCCTCCAGCTTCAGATATCAACTCTGTGATTGTCTGACATTAGCAAACGGATCGTCCAGATATAGAATCTGTGATTGTCGGTCTTTAGCACATGAACTCTCCAACTTCAGATATAGAATATGTGATTATCTGACAGTAGCACACGGATCCTCCAACTACAGATATAGAATCTGTGATTGTCTGACATTATCATACGGACGATCCAACTGCAGGCATAGAACATGTTATTGTCTGACATGACACGGACCCTGCAACTTCAGATATAGACTCTGTGATTGTCTGACATTAGCACACGGACACTCCAACTTCAGATATAGAAACTGTGATTGTCTGACAGTAGCACACGGATCCTCCAAGTTCAGATGTAGAATCTGTGATTGTCTGACATTAGTACAGACCCTCCAACATCAGGCATAGACTCTGTGATTGTCTGACATTAGCACACGGATCTTCCAACTTCAGATATAGAATCTGTGATTGTCTGACATAGGCACACTGACCCTCCATCCTCAGGCATAGATTATGTGATTGTCTTACATTAGCACACGGATCCACCAACTTCAGGTATAGACTATGTGATTGTCTGACATTATTACACGGACCCTCCAACTTCAGGCATAGATTAAGTGATTGTCTGACATTAGCACACGACCCTCCAACTTCAGGCATAGATTATGTGTTTTTCTCACATAAGCACACGGACCTACCAACTTCAGGCATAGACTATGTGATTGCCTGACATTATCACACGGAACCTCCAACTTCAGGCATAGATTATTTGATTGTCTGACATAAGCACACGACCCTCCAACTTCAGGAATAGATTATGTGATTGTCTGACATAAGAACACGGACCCTCAAATTTAAGGCAAAGATTATGTATTTGACTGACATTAGCACACGGACCCTCCAACTTCAGATATAGATTATATGATTGTCTGTCATTAGCACACGGACCCTCCAACTTTAGGCATAAATTATGTGATTGTCTGGTATTAGCACACGGACCCTCCAACTTCAGGCATAGATTATGTGATTGTCTGACATTAGCATACGAACCCACTAACTTCAGGCATAGATTATGTGATTGTGTGTCATTAGCACACGGACCCTCCAACTTCATATATAGAGCATGTGTTTGACTGGCATTAGCAGACGACACTCCAACTTCAGGCATAGACTATGTGATTGTCAGACATTAGCACATTGACTGTCCAACTTCGTACATAGCCTATGTGATTGTTTGACATTAGCACACGACCTTCATACATTAGATATACAATATATGAGAGTCTTACATTAGCACACGGACCCTCCATCTGCAGGCATAGACTATGTGATTGTCTGACATGAGCACATTGACCCCCCAACTTCAGGCATAGACTATGTGACTGTCTGACATTAGCACACGGACACTCCAACTTCAGGCATAGACTATGTGATTGTCTGACATTAGCACACGGACCCTCAAACTTCAGGCAAATACTGTCTGATTGTCTGACATTAGCACACGGACTTTCCAAATTCAGGCATATACTATGTGATTGTCTTTCATTAGCACACGGATCCTCCAACTTCAGGCACAAACTATGTGATTATCTGACATTAGCACACAGACCCTCAAACTTCAGATATAGAATCTGTGATTGTCTGACATTGGCACACGGACCCTCCAACTTCAGATATAAAATATGTGATGTCTGACAATGGGACAAGAACCCTCCAACTTCAGGCATAGATTATGTGATTGTCTGACACTAGCACACGGACCCTCCAACTCAAGATATAGAATATGTGATTGTGTGACAACAGCATACGGACCTTCCAACTTCAGATATAGAATCTGTGATGTCTGACATTAGCACACGGACCCTCCAACTTCAGGCATAGACTATGTGATTGTTTGACAATAGCACACGGACCCTCCAACTTCAGATATAGAATCTGTGATTGTCGGACATTAGCACACGGACACTCCAACTTCAGGAATAGAATATGTGATTGTCTGACATTAGCACACGGACCCTTCAGCTTCAGATATAGAGTCTGTGAGAGTGTGACGTTAGCACACGGACCCTCCAACTTCAGGCATAGACTATGTGATTCTCTGACATTAGCACACGGACCCTCCAACTTCAGGGTTATACTATGTGATTGTATGACATTAGCACACTGATCCTCCAACTTCAGATATCGAATCTGGGATTGTCTGACATTAGCACATGGACTCTCCAGCTTCAGATTTAGAATATGTGATTTTCTGACATTAGCACACGGACCCTCTAACTTCAAATATAGAATCTGTGATTGTCTGACATTCGCACATGAACTTTCCAACTTCAGATTTAGAATATATGATTGTCTGACATTGGCACACGAATCCTCTAACTTCAGATATATAATCTGTGATTGTCTGACATTAGCACATGAACTCTCCAACTGAAGATTTAAAATATGTGATTGTCTGACATTGGCACACGGACCCTCCAACTTCAGATATAGAATCTGTGATTGTCTGCCATTGGCACACGGACCCTCCAACTTCAGATATAGAGTCTGTGAAAGTGTGACATAAGCACACGGACCCTCCAACTTCAGGCATAGACTATGTGATTTTCTGACATTAGCACACGGACCCTCCAACTTCAGGCATATACTATGTGATTGTATGACATTAGCACACGGATCCTCCAACTTCAGATATCGAATCTGTGATTGTCTGACATTAGCACATGGACTCTCCTGCTTCAGATTTAGAATCTGTGAATGTCTGACATTAGCACACGGACCCTCTAACTTCAAATATAGAATCTGTGATTGTCTGACATTAGCACACGAACTTTCCAACTTCAGATTTAGAATATATGATTGTCTGACATTGGCACACGAACCCTCTAATTTCAGATATAGAATATGTGATTGTCTGACATTAGCACATGAACTCTCCAACTGAAGATTTAGAATATGTGATTGTCTGACATTGGCACAAGGACCCTCCAACTTCAGATATAGAATCTGTGATTTTCTGACATTGGCACACGGACCCTCCAACTTCAGATATAGAATCTGTGATTGTCTGACATTGGCATACGGACCTTCCAACTTCAGATATATAATATGTGATTGTCTGACATTGGCACACGGACCCTTCAACTTCAGATATATAATCTGTGATTGTCTGACATTGGCATACGAACCCTCCAACTTCAGATATATAATCTGTGATTGTCTGACATTGGCATAAGGTCCCTCCAACTTCAGATATAGAGTCTGTGATTGTCTGATATTTGCACACAGACCCTCCAACTTCAGATATAGAATCTGTGATGTCTGACATTGGGGCAAGAACCCTCCAACTTCAGAAATATAATTTGTGATTGTCTGACATTGGCACAAGGACAATCAATTTCAGATATAGACTCTGTGATTTTCTGACATTGGCATAAAGTCCCTCCAACTTCAGATATAGAATCTGTGATTGTCTGACATTAGCCCCCTATCCCTTAAACTTCTGATATAGAATCTGTGATTGCCTGACATTTGCACACAGACCCTCCAACTTCAGATATAGAATCTGTGATTGTCTGACCTTGGCACACGGACCCTCCAACTTCAGATATAGAATTTCTGATTGTTTGACATTAGCACATGAACTCTCCAACTGAAGATTTAGAATATGTGATTGTCTGACATTGGCACACGGATCCTCCATCTTCAGATATAGAATCTGGGATGTCTGACATTGGGGCAAAAACCCTCCAACTTCAGAAATATAATCTGTGATTGTCTGACATTGGCATACGGACCCTCCAACTTTAAATATAGAATCTGTGATTGTCTGACATTAGCCCCCTATCCCTCAAACTTCAGATATAGAGTCTGTGATTGCCTGACATTTGCACACGGACCCTCCAACTTCAGATATAGAATCTGTGATTGTCTGACAATGGCACATGGACCCTCCAACTTCAGATATAGAATGTCTGATTGTCTGACATTAGCACACGGAACCCCCAACCTCAGATATAGAATATGTGATTGTCTGACATTAGCACACGGAGCCTCCAACTTAAGATATAGAATATGTGATTGTCTGACATTAACACACGGACCCACCAACTTCAGACATAGATTATGTGATTGTCTGACATTAGCACACGAACCCTCCATCATCAGATATATAATATGTGATTGTCTGACATTAGCAAACGGACCCTCCACATTCAGATAAAGAATATGTGATTGTCTGACATTAGCACACGGTGATTGTCTAACATTAGCAAACGGACCCTCCAACATCATATATAGAATATGTGATTGTCTGACATTAGCACACGACCCTCCAACATCAGATATAGACCCTGTTATTGCCTGACATTAGCACACAGACCCTCTAACTTCAGATATAGAATCTGTGATTGTTTGACATTAGCACACGGATCCTCTAATTTCAGATGTAGAATCTATGATTTTCTGACATAAGCACATGGACCCTCCAACTTCAAGTTTAAAATTTGTGGTTGTCTGACATAGCGTTATTCTAACATCACCAAATGCTACCCAGACAACGACCTCTTGAGCGATTAAAAAACTTATTTCGCAATCATTCTCAAATAATATTTGATTAAAGTCAATATGTACAGACACTCCATCGTTGTGATGTGAATGTTACATAATTTACTAATGATAAAATCGACGAAAATTATGCTACAATACAATTGCTTGACGTCATTTTTATTGCAATTTAATGAATTTTGGCACAAATTATCGCATGCGCACTTTTAAGCAAATCCCTAAATTCCACAATTCCCATTAATATTGCAGATATTGTTTTGGTTTAAGCAACATTTCAAAAAAAAATAATAATTTGATTGTTGCAGCTTTTAAACTTAAAATGAAATATCTGGTTTACAAAACAAGTGATTTTTTACCTTAATTAATGAAAAACCAAAAGGAAAGTGCTGATTTTGATAATGCTTTGAGGATGTCCGACCGTCATCCTTCATACGAAATTTTAAAAAAAACATTTTCTCTGAAAGTTCAAGGCCTAGACCTTAGATATTTTATATGTTGCATTGCATTGAGTTCACCGCGAAGTAGGGTCCCTGGGTTTCAATTTAGGGATACCACAGGGATCATTGTTTTATCTAAAATAAAATCAGGATAATGTAAAAAATGTAGATGCAATATTAACCCCATTTTTCATTGAATCTTAACCAAAATTGCACAGCAGTTATATAACCACAGGATCTTGGACAAGTTCATAAACGTGCGTGACTCGACACCAAATGCCGCCCCCCCCCCCCCCCCCCCCCCCAGGGCTTAATAGCACACTTTATGGGAAACTTTAAAAATAAATTCCTTTGACAATTCAATGCCTAAGCCTTAGATATGTTACGTGTAGCTTTGCTTGAAAGTTCCATAAATGGTTTGCTGAAGTTAGGTCCCTGGGGTCAAACTTGGGGCTTCCACATGAGTCGTTGTTTTACATAGAGTTTTATAGGGACAATGTTGTAGACTCAATAGCATCTAATTTTTCATTGAATCTTAACTAATCTTTAGGAAAATCTTACAAAAAAATATTCTGAAATGTTCGTCTGTCCATTTGTTGCCGTTATAGTGAGCCTCTTGTTGTTTATGACCGACCCCAAAGGCAGTTTTAAATTTATCTATTTTACATCGATTGTGAAAAGGGTTAACAACATAGGAAATTACGCAGTTAATCGTTAATAAAATGTGTGATATACTGGTTTAAAATATAATTCGACATGTTTTAAACACAGTCTTATACTTATTTATAGAATTGTAAGGTTATTTGTTAAATATAATGTTTTATATTGTGTATGTATTGTGTTTTAACAATGATGAGACTTAAATAAAGAATATAATAATTGTCACGAAATGATACGATTTCTGAGCGTGTCGGAAGAAATGGTATTGGATATACTTATAATACAACATTATTTTACAACACAAATATGTGACAAAATAGAAATAATGACAATTATCTTAATAAGAATATATTGCTGGAAAAATATAAATTATGAGTTTCTGGATGAACCAGGTAAACATTGTAATTTGTCAATTTCAATTTAACTGGCATATTATGTTTTTTGGAAAAAAATTGGAATAGAAAAAACAACATCTTTTTCAAATACGTCATGCCTATATTAACTCTCTTAACCAGTATTGCCATAATGATGCATATTTAACCATGCCAACATAAGCTATAGAAAAGGGATTACCTAATTTGGCCTACGCGTCAAGTTTCGACTAAAATATATTTCCCCAAACGTAATTTGTTACGTTATTTGTGACGTATCAAATGGGTATTATTATTTTATTTTGATTGTTCGATGTTATCCGTCATATTGTTTACATATTGTAGAAATTATTTCATCTTGGAAAGAATCCGAATATCGATATGAAGGTTGTCAACCATTATTTAAGTGCTATCTATTTCTAGTATAGGAATTTCGTTTCAGTTTACCACTTAAATCAAAACAGCGTTTTTATCACGCTTTTGTATATTCAATACACCAAACAATTCGGATATCATTTATTTACGATAATGAGGTGCTCTTTATCCATTTTAAAACTAATTATATTTTTAAGACATTTATAGCGTTTTTTTCCTGCTTAACAACCTTTAAGGAAGCAAATGTCGAGTAAGGCAAGTACTTCATGACGTTGTGTTTTATCTATCAAAATTGTTCTGATATGAACATGTCACATATTTTGATTACTTTCCCATACGTGTACGTTGCCAATCATTATTTAGTAGTGTATTAAGTTTTTAATCAAGACTTAATATATCCCACAGGGAACAGTCAGACAGTGTAGTTTATAGTAAATCAACATTAAATGAGAACACGTTGAATAACGAGATCATATATGGGCAACAACTACAACTAAACAGTCTTGTGTTTAGTTAGGATCTATCCTTTTTTATATTTTAGCTTATAGTATTTGATCTTGTCAGAGAAATTGCGAAAACGCCTTGTTATTGAAGCGTCAAAACGACAAATGGAAATGATTTATTCAGTTCTAACATGTTATATGTTTAAATTCACTACGATTACATATATGTTGCAAATGTATTTCCAAGTTAAGATCAACTCTACCACACGGGTTGTGCTTACCAGTCCTTTATGTATGTATGTATGTATGTATGTATGTATGTATGTATGTATGTATGTATGTATGTATGTATGTATGTATGTATGTATGCCTTACAATGTGTTTAACGTATCAAAGGCTTGCTTGTCCCCAAACGGTTATTATCTTTTGGTTCTAGAACGTATTGCACAGATGGTGCTTTACATTTCACCGTCAGCCATCACGCAAATATCTTTGATTGTGGGTTGACCTTGGTGATTGGAGATTTAATGATATTGAGGTCAGCTGATGCCTTAATTAGACAGAGGTCCTGGTTATTTGTCCTTATTACATATCATGTTTCCCCTTGTTAGTCACCATGTGCCACCTTGTCTTCTGTTAAGTAATCGAGTATATCATACCACTCAGTGTCACTTGTGCATATTTTTATTTATCTTGGAACATCTCGTGTGGATGCTTCCACACGTGCAAGAGGATTATCGGGTCGGACTAGGTCCATCATAACTATTTGCAAAACCTCGTTTAGTATTTGACGAAGGTTTGGTACAGATGTGAACCTGATTTAAACTCGTAACTACAAAATCTCCATTAAAATACTGTTTTCTATATTGTTGCGTAAACTGATTGTTTTGTATTATCCTTAATATATTTTGCTTCGATCATATATGAGCTATTGCTAGGTTTTTGACTGCGAAGTCTCCTGCTGATTATTATTTTGTCTGATTTGAACATTATATGCCAAACAAAACGTTGTACTCAATGCACTCACATCGCTAATTCAATTTCATTACTGACCGTTTATCAAGAAGACAGTTTCACGCCTAACAACAGACTTGACTTACAAGATTTCATTAAGGTGCGTAGCTAAGGGATTACTTTCATTGCGACAATCAATGATTTTTCCCTTTCCAATTCTGTAAAAAGTCGTTTGTCTCTCAAATCATTAAGTCAGATATAAACCCATGTGAATAGGATTGGAAGAAGTAGCAGACATACTTATATGAAATGACTTTCTTATATAATGGGCTATAAATCTAGGATGTCCATTTCTGAGATTAAAATGTTGTATCTTGTGACTGAATAAGTATTTACAATAAAGTAATGGTCAGATACCAACATCAACTTTTTAATCGACATATATAACATGTTAAGCTCCTGTTCTTACTGGCGGCACGATTTGTATATTTTTTGCTGACAAATTTAAATCTCACGAAATGAACGTGAGACACGTTTCACCCTTTTCCAAGTTTTGTCCCAAAAATTGGTAATTAAATTTATAAATCTCTTTGATAAAGTGGATTAAATAATAAAAAAATAACATACATTACTAATATATTTTACAATCTGTATCGTAATTAATTAACAAAAAAGACAAACGGAAATTTTGAGAAATGTTCGTTTTTAAATATTTCTTAATATTGCTACTTCTGAAATATTTGAACTTGTCATCAATACTGACATGCTTATATATATCTTGCAAATGAATGTCTAACGCATCACCATGTACATAGTAACAAATCATAAATATGTAATAGGAATAAACCAGTCGGTGATCAGAAACTTAATTTTTTTTCTGGAAAAGGTCATAACTCCGTAAACGGTTAAACAGATGACAGGTGACAGCCGAATGATTTTACACACATTTTTTTAGTACATTTTTATTATTTAATCTTTTAAGGAAAACGTTCTCATATTTTTATCTATTCGGCTTGCTCAACATAGTCATCACAATGGCGGTTCGGTGTCCTTGCGTCCGTTCGATTTTGTCCGGGCTATAACTTTCTCATTCATAGAGCGATTTTGAAAAACTAAGGCACAAATGTTCACATTAATCAGACGATGTGTCGCGCGCATGACTCAGGTCAAGACCTAAATAGGTATAACATTCCGTGTCCGTTCGTTATCTCCCAAACCACTTGACAAAATTTAAAAATACTTTAGCACACATCCTCACCAAAATCATACAATCTGCCGAGTACAAGACCAAGGTATCTAGCTTAAAGGTCATACTTACATTTACAGGTTAAAGTTCAGAAATGCATGTATATTGAAAATTTCGTGTCCGTTCTATATCTCCTTAATCGCTGACAAGCTTTTGAAATAACATGGCACAAATGTTCACTCACCATAATCGGAGGAGCTATCGCGTGCAGTACTCAGGTAAATTGCTTAAAGGTCAAGGTTACACTGAGAGATTTAAGGTAAATAGGTACAGAAATTTGTGTCCGCTCCAAATTTTGTAACATACCATAACTGAGACAACGTTTAATAAAATGTTTGTACGGGCGGTGTCCATACTGGACTACTTTAGACATTTCTCAAGAGTTATCCGATAATTGCCCCTGCACAGTTGGTGATATTGGAGATGAACCCAATTTCTTCCCTTAGACCGTGATAAAACATACAGGTATCGTTCAGCTCTGACACTTATATTGAGTAGGCGTGACGTGATATATATGCCCTCGGTTATAATGTATCAATTCGTTTTGACAAGGACTTTCACTTTAATTTTGCTTTATGCTGAATGAAAGTTGTAGTTTTTTTTGTTATATAAGTACTTGGTTTTGATAAGCACGTTTTAATGTTTTTGATGTGTAGTACAAAAATAATTAATGAATTTTACTAAAACGCTTAAACCATTTGATTAAATTCAATGTGTAAAAATATAACCCAGATCAATGATTTTGATTACAACTTTCAATACACTTTGATATAGTTTATTTTATTACCAATCAACGGATAAGGATTGATTAGTTTGTGTTACTATAAATAAATAAAATTATTACGCTTATTTCATTATATAAACATGAATTTGAAAAAGATAGAATGACAATGAGACATAATGTTGTAAATCACTATCACAGAGATTGGTTGCGGGCAGGGATTCGAACACACGACTCGAGGGTTGATAGTCGGACGCATTACTGTCTGGGTTATACTGATATTCAAATGATATTTTAAACTTTATGTTGATGTTTTTTTAAATAAAATTATTACGGTTATATAATTATATACAATTTTGTTTGAAACAGACATTTTTATATGAGCACATGTGTTTTTAATAAAGATTAAAACTGAATTTGACATAATTCATTTTTAACAACTTCTCTTAAGTACCTCGGGTTATAATATCTTAGATTACGTTGTTTAACACATTAAATTAATGAAGCAATCACATAAAATTTCGTGCTTGCTCCATATCTCCTAAACCGCTTGACAAGCTTTTAAAATAGCAAGGCACAAATGTTCACTTATTATAATCGGAGGAGCTACCGCCTGCAGGACTCAGGTCCATTGTTCAAAGGTCAAGGTTACACTTAGAGATTTAAGGTCAGAAATAGGTACAGAATTTTGTGTCCGCTCCATGTCTTGTAACGTGCCATAACTGAGACACCATTTCAGCACGTGTTTGTACGGTCGATGTCGACATTTTATCCGTTTGACATCTTGTATAAACTACCGTTAATTTCATGAAAATTGTAAATATTTTCTGAAATATGAAGTTTCAGAGAATAATGCTTCTTATGAGTTTGAAAATTATACCTCCATTGTATATAGGTTTATAGATGAAAGTTTATTAAAATCAGAAAAGAAGAAAATAATAAAGTGCGCTGACTATAATACAAATCCCGTGTCATCATTACGTGATGATAACATAGTATTACCGGCATTTCAATTTCTGTCTGTCTGTAAATTCTGTCTGTAATACACTACCACAATATTGATACGACTTCAGATTCACCATTTCACAAATACTCAAATACTTTTTGAGGTCAGAGATCAATGAAATGTAAATATTTTTTGTAAGAAAATGTATATCAAATGGCAGATAAAAGGCGTCTCTGGAGAGACTTGCCTTTTATGTGTATGATTGACGGCAATACATTTGTGTCTATAAAAAGCTGTTTTTATTGTATCATATTTAAATAAGTCAGGAAAAACCCTGTCCTATTAAGATAGGGATGTGTTACGACTTTGAAATATATCCATGAACTTTGTTACAATGTCGTTTTTCAAGTTTTTTTTTTTTGATTTTTTGAATTATGGAACCTATTCAATGTTGCTCGAATCTAATATAACCTTATAATCGTTGCTAGGGTAATGCCAGGGTCTTGTTTTAATCGAATCTTTAACGAGATATTATATAATCATCATGTTATATCAAAAATGTTTATAAAAATTAAAATGTAACAAAGAATTAATAAAATCTTAATTTCACAAATGGACGATAACGTTAGACTTCCATTCTGTTCATTACGTGCTCAAGCATGCGATTTAAGTAACTATATATTAGATATGTCTTTATACGAAACGCACTTTATAAATAATTATATTAAATTCAAAGATAAAATGCAAAATGCAGTTGAAAACCACTTTAATTAAACTGTTGGCAACATTCCAAGAATCGATTTCTGTTTCAGTTGTAAGACATTAACGATCATTGACTTTTGTAAAATAACAGCACATTGATGCCTGTGTAACTATGAAATATCTTCAAGAAATAATATATGATGTCATATTTATTGTTTTCAACATGGCTATTTCAACATGAAGAATAAGTGCTATTTTGCAATCAAGCGAAAAGCTGCATTGTAATGGAATACCGTCAAGAGTGGAGCGCAAACGCGTGGTCTAGTGATGGAGTATCTTGCTCATTATCGGAGCGTTATGAGCTCTTTATCCGCATATACTTAGTACTGGTTCTACCCAGCAAGAATTAGAGCGTGATTTATATAAGTTGTAATTATTTTTTAATTATATAATCAAGCGAGAAGCTGAATTATAATGCAATACGTGTTGTTGTTTATTTGTGAAAAAAGAGTGGGAATGTTTTAAATGAGATAACTAGTTAGTTTAAACATATTTTATTGCCAAATAAACACATATTACAATATTTATCATGCATATAAGTCAAGTACATTTTAAGGCAAAAGAGTCTGGGGAAATGAATGTTAATAGTCTATCTTGGTTGTGAAAACATGACACAAAAAATATTTATTTAGAAAGATCGATAAAAATGTAACTGGGGTATTACTATATTTGGAATTTGTCTTACAAATAATTTGGAGAAAAAACTCCTTTCTTTCAATAATCGATACAGAAACAAATATACTGTAAAACAATTTTATTTTATGTTTTTTCAAATACATATATTTACAAAATATATAGATATATGTTAATATAAATGTTTCAATCATGCTGCAAGATTCAGTCATAGAATTTTAGTTTATTAAGAAAACATTTTTGCAAATATACACTTCTGCATAAACGTTTCATAATTCCATATAAATGAGATAATGAATGTATCAACTACAAGCACTGACAGATGCTACCTCTTCTTGTATGATGGAACTCCTTCTTTGAATCCATTTATTTGTTGCCGTTTATTTTCTGTAAACGAATACAGTTTTTGAGAGGTTTTGACGTCAGCTATATCTAATAGACATGGAAGCAACACAAAGTACGAAGTATGTGCACGAGAGACCAGCCTTTAGCTGTTCTGTTGACTGACTCAAGTATAAATTAAATAGCATCTAATCATGAAATCAAAACGGTATGTTTTGCATGAGTCATGACTTTTGCTGCTCCATTAACTAACTCAGTTTCGCGTAAACAACGATTTAATTATGAAATCAACACGAAGTAGTTGTACAAGGTCATGAATTTTGCTGTTCCGTTAACCGATTTAATCTGATGTAAACAACAATTTAATCTTAAAGTCTACACGAAATAGTTTTTCAAGAGTCAATACTTTTGCTGTTCCATAAACTAACCCAGTTTAACGTTAACACCACTAATTTTTTATTCATGAAATCTACACGCAATACTTAGATTAATATCGTTTGCTGTTCCGGTTACTGACTCAATTGTACGTTAACAACACTTTATTTGACGGTGTAAACCTGCTGGGTAATTGATGAAGGGGACATCTAAATAAATACTGAGTGCATCACTTATATAAATATATGAAAATGATTTTATGTTGCGAAGTTCTTTTGAATGCTTTGCCACCCCTTCCATATATATTCTCTTGAGGACAATTGCTATAGTTTTACATGCGCACCAATTCCGCGCACAAAGGCAAGCAATTTTGTCAAGACCTGCCAGAGTAACTACATACTGCTATACTGGGACTGATCTTATTTTGGATAGAAAAATCACTTACGGATACGCCTTAAATTGGTCTCTTATATTGTATTCAATATATGAAATATGCATACTGGTATACAATAATTGTTAATAGCAATTTAGCCTGAATATGAACTATAATAGACATCTTATTACTTGTACAAATATGCTCAATCATACAAAAACGTTGATTTTGCATCGGCAGTTTATTTAACGATGACATGCTTAAAGAGCTATTTTTTCTCAAATTACGCGGTAAAGTTTATTTTTATTGGTAATGCCATTAGAATAGGTATCATAGAGCATTTTGTAAGGTTTTAAGCAAAAGTTATCCATACACAATATCAAAATTTAAAAAAACGCTATATTTTTAATAAAAAAAAAAGGAAAATCATTTGAAACTCTGCAGAAATAATTTTGTTTTAAAAACCATGAACAGTTAAATTAAAGTTTATAATTACTATTTCAATGACAATTAATATTATATGCATGCATACATGTACAGTTTTAATTAAATAGTAGATGTAAACAATATTAAGTAGTTTTCGTATTGCTCGTCAAATCTACAAACTTTCAAGAAAGAGTATGTTTATGAAGAGGTAATACCATTGTTAACATGTGATTTTTATTTCTGATATTTCATGAACATACAATAAACTTAAATATTGGAAAGTTTCATAACATTCTACGACAAATGTGATAAAAACTATAGAGATCGTCTTCAATTGTTTTAAATTATGCGTCTAGGAGTCCTCTATGGCTGAGTGGTCTAAGGTGCCGTCTCAAGATCGCTTACCTATTATTGCTAGGTTGAAGGTTCGTGTCCCCATCGCTACAAAAATCATGTGAGAAAGATTGCCATTCACTAGGGGAAGGATGGTAGTCGTACTAATATTAATTCTAATATCCCCCCCTCCCAATAAACTCGATATGCAATATATAACCTAAAATCTATTGAAAATGGCGTTAACCCCATTCGAAAAAGCTTGCGTCTAAAAGAGCTATTATATACGCAGCTATTCATAAGACTAAACTTTTATTTGATAAATTCAGTTTAGCTATCTAAATTACATCTGTTTTATATATGAGCATACACAAATATTGATTTATAGTTTCATAGGCAAAGTTTCCTTTTCTGTATTTTACATACGTGATGTTGATTCCGTTTCTAGCAGAACAATTATAGAATATACAATTACAGAAAATACAATTACAGAATTCCTGACGTTGTTGTTCATATTTTAAGTGTCGATGCATCAATTACGACAACGTGTGATTTATATAGAGTTTTGTAAGAATAAATATAAACATTTTAGAAATCAATTTCGTCTGCATGAAATATGTATTTAAATGACTATCGTATTTGTTGTTATCTTCCCGCCGTGCCATATTCCTTATTATATTTTATTCTGCAATGATTGCAGTTCACTGAAATCGTACTCGTCCTATTATTGTTGTTTTCTTACTATTACGTCTAGCATTTTTATTATAAAAGAACCAAAGTATTAGAAGTACTAATAGTCGAGCTTTTGTTTAAATATATTTTATTAATTCAAATGTACGTACATACACATCAGTTTAAGTATACATATGGATTAGAGCGGAAAGTAAAATCTTATAAAGCTACTATCAATGGCAGCCGGGTTGTAAGAAATATTCTAACGCCCGCTATATTTGACTGAAATTATTGTAGCGTTTCGTTTTTAAAAATGACATCATACAATGTCCATAATATATTGGGTTTTTTGTTGCATACAACACAGCACTGTGAACTGTTTTTTTCCAAAAACATTATTTCATCTTTAGTCTTTTTTTATTAACAAAGTTTCGCAGTTTTAATCGCAGATCACAAAAATGTAACCAAACGCACAATAAGTTGCCGATTTAGGTGATTGCAAGATTGAGTTAGTGATTCAAAATTAAGTGTCATTTTTTGCCATCGAGGTCTAACATACGATCAGTTAACCTAATCGCTGTTTCCTGTGATCCTGGAAGGTTGTCCAGTACTCGAGCATACCCAAACTCCGCAAGTTACTGATAACTTTCCCACTTGATTCAGCGAAGAAAGACAAATGATAATATACATAAATTATTATAAGGAGGGATCGGGCCTAGGTCACCCAACATAATGAAAAATCTGAGTTTAAACATGATTACATTTTTACATAAAATATATGAATTAATAAAATCCAGGGATAGAAAGTAGTCCCTGTCGTGTACGAACATTATTGGGGTGATAAAGACTGAAAAGCTTGATCTCGACGCAAGTAAGAGGGTTATGCCTTTGTTTTGAAGTTCAACTAATCAATATTGGGGGAAAGATGCAATTAAAAATGGAATAATATCATACTGACTATTTAAACAAGTTTTATAAATATGTCATTAATAGTTTTGCAAGCGTTCGTGTACCATCAGGCGGATTGTTCTGACGATATACAAAATTAGATTTCGGAGTAACACTTTCTACAAAGTTCCTACCTTAATTTGGTGAACTATTAACGACACATTTTGTGTAGAAAATATGTAATTGAACAATCGAATGGATCATAATTATTGCAAAACCACCGGAATAGATTATTGCGACTATATGTGCAACAAGATGTAATTTGATGTCCTACGTAGTTTTAGTAACACCCTATAAACCTCTTTTGAGCATTTGTGCAGACAAAACTATGTCATTAGGCCATATTTCCCCTAAAAACATTAATAAAAGTAACTTATGACCATAATGTACAGCTAGAACTAAAAGTGACACTTGCTATAATGATTAATCAATATGGCAGGAATTTGGCAACTAAAAATAAGAAAATGCATGATTTGTGGACGTATATTGCAAAATAAAATATGTTTGACGTATAGGGAATCGTGATAAACTTTAAAACATATGTTTATTATTATTGACTGATTTCACTAATACATACATATATATATAGTGTTAATTAAAGAGTTTACACTACAGCTAGTGAAATACGCAATCATGGAACTAATCCATCAGAATGATTCACTTATGAACTTATGAATTATTCTTTACAGCTTGCTGGTAGTAAACATCATTCAGAATTTCTACAATAATGTCGGTCACAATACTTTCAACTACTTGTTGCTAATATATGAGTCTACCTTTTCTAAAAACAACAAATGTATGGGATACTACCGTTATATGGGTTCTGGGCGCGTGGTCACGTGCATTTGTAGAGTATATAGTTAAAAGTTTTAATTTGTAATATATTACAGTAGGTTCCTCAGTTGTCTGCAGTATTTTATATAAAGAAAATTGTTTATATTCTTGTGTTAATGTTTTGTTGCTGTTTTCTTTTCTTTTTGTCCTCTGATGAAGGCGTAAAGCCGAAAGCTAGCTAAGGATAACTCGTTATAAGTTTTAGTACTGTCAAATGGTAATTCTCTCTACTGTATTCACTATTTCTACCATTTATGTATCCTACGCGGATACTGTGCTCCTGAAGGGTGTTTTGTTAGACGTATGATTCTCCCTATCATATATATATATTTATTTACTGATTCATAATTAATATTATATTATTTATTGGCCAATAAAACTGAAAATGCCATATACAACCTGAAATGTGTTAAAAATAGCGTTATACCCCATTCAAGAAAATGTACTTACTGCTTTGTGCTTTGTCTGATTAAGTGAACCAGATAACCGTCAGTAGAAACATGATTAATGCGTTTATTATTGTATAACTGTTTTAGCTATATCTGATAATGAATTGATACGGTGTCCATGAGGAAAACGTATTTGGATGAATGTATTAATCATTTTTATAATTCTGATTAATCTCTACCTATAATAAAACTCATAATTTGAGTTAGTGCGTTTGGTTGATGTTGATTTGCAATGTGTAATAGTGTCATTCAACCAAGTTGATACAAACTTAACGATGGGTATGATAGGAATGCTACTTAAATAAAAATCAATTATCATCTGAACGGGGATTGTAAATAAATGATTACATATCTAGAGAATGGCTAGGACGTATTTACTATTCACCACACTCACACGGGTTTATAAAATTAAGGCCATTTGCTGTGGTCAGGTGTTTCAGCAGAAAGGTAAGAGGTCATAATATGATAATGTGAATATTTTGTATTCAATGCGCTACGTTGTTATATTAAAAGTTGTTTTTAATAGCTGACTTTTCCAGCCTATATGTCACGTCTATGCTTGGAATAAAAAAAAAGACAAATGAAAATAAGAAAACTATAGAATAAAATGAAAATACAATACAAATGAAAGTTGCATTCGGTATCACGAGGATACATATTATCAGACGATTATTGATTTAATGCAAACTGTTCAAAAAATAACGTCAAAAAATTTTGATTTGTTAGAAAGCATCAATCAAGTCCATTAAATATTTTTATAGTTTTTATTTAAAAAATAATATGTATTCCAACATCATGAATCAAAATTGAGATTAAAATGCATAACCTAACACAGACGTGAATCAAATAATTGTTTCACAATTTCCCCGTTGTATTTCCCCGCTGTATTGGCAGTTATTACATGGTGAGTTTAAATAATGTCATTAGAAAGATAACTTATTAGTTTATCAGAGTAACCGACGTCTCCCGATTTATGTCTTTAATACCATAATGTAAAAACATGGCATTTCCTGTCTGTACTACAATTCATAGCATTCCAATACGCTTATCAAACTGTGACTTTATTAAACTTCCGCTGTTGCAACTGGCCAATCAGTGACTGCTTATCTCGCTGCTATGTAACGGTCCCTAGCGGGGAGATACAATACCGTTTCTAGTAAATTTGATTTAGTCATAAATTATAAACGTGAAATTATTTAGGTAGAAACATATTTAAGTAACCAAGCATGTTTAAGGAGTCATATTATTGCAATTGGGGAATCATCAAATGCAGATATTTTTATACAAATTATTTATAAAAAAAAATGTCCGTATTTTGTCTGGTATGCCAGTAGTTTTGATATTTCAAGAAACTCAAGATTGGGAGAGCTTGAACAATTATATGTTTGCAAAGGGAGCGTACTTATAAATGCTATATAAATAAGATTGTATTGCCACATGACGATTTCAGGCGTCAAAAAATTCATCTATGTAAAACAAACCTCCTTCTGCAGGTAACTGGCAAGATAGCTTTAATACATGTAGTATATATATTTCGGTTGATCATGGTTCAATCCCACGACCTTGAAACAACGCATAAGATTTTTAAGCCATTAAGGATCTTTGTATTCATTTATGAAATATTAACTCATATTTTATCTTTAAGAAAGTTTTATCACAATAAAACCCCAAACTTTTGCCATCGACCGTTCAGTCTAATCTTCTACCGGAAATGACATCATTTTAGACGTCATTGTGTACATTAAATGTCCCAGTTTACCATAGTTCTGTTATTCAATGGTATATAAATGAAACATTCGAGCTTATGACAATTTCAAACTTATGCAACGTGATTCATGGTGTAATGTTAATGTCTGCCCTCTTAACAAAACAAGGTGTTCCATGTAATAGAAACCCCGATATAAACTGTGTCCAAAGGCGTCTATATTAGAGTTTTCCAAAGGCGTCTATATTAGAGTTGTCCAAACGCGTCAATATAATGGGTGTCCAAAGGCGTCTATATTAGAGGTGTCCGAAGGCGTCTATATTAGAGTTGTCCAAAGGCGTCTATATTAGAGGTGTCCAAAGGCGTCTATATTAGAGTTGTCCAAAGGCGTCTATATTAGAGTTGACCAAAGGCGTCTATATTAGAGGTGTCTAATGACGTCTATATTAGAGGTGTCCAAACGCGTTTATATTAGAGGTGTCCAAATGCGTCTATATTAGAGTTGTCCAAACGCGTCTATATTAGAGGTGTCCAAACGCGTCTATATTAGTGTTGTCCAAAGGCGTATATATTAGAGGTGTCCAAAGGCGTCTTTAAAAGAGTTGACCAAAGGCGTCTATATTAGAGGTGTCCAATGGCGTCTATATTAGAGGTATCCAAATGCATCTATATTAGAGGTGCCAAAAGGCGTCTATATTAGTGGTGTCCAAAGGCGTCTATATAAGAGGTGTCCAAAGGCGTCCATATGAAGTAAAGGGTTAAAGAAAGGAAATAAGGTGTAAGATAGCTTTTGTACGAAATGAACTTGTTTAATGTAGTCAAGATGCAACATTTGTGTGAAAGGGCATATTGAATGTTGGGATGGTAAAAGCAACCGCGGGCAAGGTACCAAATAAATTGACATTTGTATGTTTAAATAACACCGCAGTTCGGAGTACATTCTTATTTCCGGTTGTCCCTTAAATCACTGAGGTTGAATGATGAATGTTGAACATTTAAATAGTAACTGGAAAAAATGAAGAAAGTCTCAGCAAACTCTTCGAATGTATTAGGCACTGTAGGTAGGCTTTGTAGGTGTCGCATTTCCATCAAACACATGTGCAACATCCTCTCGTGGGTGGGTTGTAGTTGGTATCAATTTCGCCTTGTCAGTTTTCACAGGCATTCCGTCAGCTGTCGCTAAAAACCAAGGACTGGGCCAAGAGGAAAGGATAGTGTTAACTCAAGATCAATGTCATACTGCACAGACAGTAGCACCAGTTGCCCGAATATGTTTCTTTCTGCTTTAATCTGAGCGTTTTTGTGACCTCTGTTGTTGCGAAGGTTTTAAGTCTTTTACGTTTTATTGGGCTGTGAAAGTCAACATTTTTATTCACGTTTCTATCATTGATAAATTCCTCCATTGCTACTTGGCCGTACCTGAAGCATTCAACAGATCTGCAGAGACGTCTGGCTTAGCTGGTACATCTGATGATAGGCAATACAGCTCATTGGTATAGTGTCCAATGTTGAATGGGTTGGTAAAACCACATATTGCCGCTTTGTTGACATCTGCCTCACTATTTCGTATTTTTGAAGGCTGGAGTTCTTTATGGACCGATGCCTCTTCGGAAGCCATGTCTGTTATCTACAGAATTGCCTCGACATATTTGGCTCTGCAATGATGAGTTGTACATCGGCGATAGTAAGCGGAGTAATTGCGACTGAAACCGATAATAGCGCCTTGGCATTTCGCATGTTTTTTTTATGGTTATATCAACAGGGTTTCTAGAGTTAGGTACAGAGGACCTCGAAACACTAAAGCCGTTGCGTTTTAGCAGCTCCATGGCCTTTGGATATGTTGTATCAAGATTCATTAGAGTCATTTCATACACTGGAACAGATCTGGCATAGTTGTAATGGTCATAGACAAAGAGCAGAGGAAACAGTCTGTAGAGTGCGGCTATATGTAGCTCTCAGTTTTTTTCATAAGTGGCCTTGATAAGTGTCAGTATCATATCAATGAAACGTAACCAAAACTAAGCAGTTTTGCCACTGTCGCCATTTCTAATGGATTCCTTGAATTCATTGCAGCGCTCAAAGTAGTCATTACATTGCTGCGATACCAATACTTGTGCTAATTTGTCCTCAGTATGATCGTGAGCAAGGTCATATTGCATGGTGAATGAATCTTCAGAACTATTTTCAGTGCAAGAGTGTATATTTTCAAAACGTTTCATTAGCAAGCGTTCAAGACCCTCGGTAACAAGTTTATGAATTTCAGAGCACGATTGTAATGCTTTCCAGACATAACCTTCTCCAGTGATCCACTTGCACAGATTCCAGTAACATAGACATAGACATAGACATATTTTATTAAGTAATATAGGCCTCCGGCCCAAAATACAACATGTAAATACATCATATAGAGTGACACAAATTGAATATTATAAATTTATACAAGTCAATATTACAGAATTCACATATTCAAGTGAATATAAGCTAACAACATGCCATATAAATCCAAAAATAATAACATTTGTATTAGATCATTTCAGGTTTAAGCATTTCAAAAGTGTTATAAAGTAACAGATGTAACATATATTTTTGAAGATATATGATTTGAAATAAATGTAGCTATATATAAATCCAATATTAAAACTCTAATGAACAAGACTATTAAATCATATCATGAATATTTATATTCAAAATAAAGAGAAACTATTTGAATACTGTCTAATTAATAATACAGTAGTTTACTCTTGTAAATATTTCTTTAAATCGGCAAATCTAGAATTTCTTTTCTTCTTTTAAAAGCATTTAAAAGATATCTAGCAATACTGACAATGCTTTTCTCATCTTTCAAGCTAAATATTATGTAATACATGTAAAGCGATCTATTTCTTAACCAATTAGATTTGCAAAAAGTTTGCCTAAAATTTTTATACTCATTACATTCAAATAAAGAGTGAAACTCATCTTCGACTACAGAAATATTATTTTTCATACATATAGGACAGAATCTTAATTTTTTATCTATTGATAAGTATCTTCCCTTCTCGATCATTAAAGTATGGGTCGAACAACGAAAATTTGACAACGTTTTTCTTAAAATATATGATAAATCAATGTCTAAGTATGATTCTGAATACAGATGAGATTTAAAATGTTTATAATGCAGAGATTTAGGAGAATCGTTTAGACCTGCGATCCATCTTTGTTAATAGCAGTCTTTAATGCGTGTTTTAAATAATTGAATAAAATTTATGTCATTTCCAACATCTTGGGCAAGCCAAGCATATCAAAATCCATATGTAAAAAGTAATTCTCTAATATGACTAGCCCAAGTTCTTCTGCCTGCTTCATCTAATTGTTTTAGCATTTTATAACATTGTTTATGGTAGCTATGGTTTTCCATACGTATAATGCTTAGCCAAAATTTTACACAGTTGGGAATATAAGTTATACATATCGGTAATCTTCCGCATTCTCCTAGCGCTAGAATATCAGATGTATTTTGTGATAAATTACAATACTGTTTACAGAATTTGACTTGCACTTTTCCAATTTTTTCAACATACTTGTATCCCCAGATTTCAGAGCCATGACAAAGTAAAGGTTTGACCATAGCGTCAAATACTTTAAACATATCTACTGAATTTAGATGTCCAAATTTACGTTGAAATCTAAATATACATGCAACAGATTTAATATCTTGCAATGCCAACATTTCTTGCGTTTTTGACCATAGCAATTTTGGCGTGAAATAAACACCTAAATATTTATAAAATTTAACAACATCTATAGTATCTCCACAATAAGTCCACTTTTCTGTAAGCTTGACGATGCCTCCATTTCTAAAAACAACAATTTTTGATTTATCGAGATTAATTTTCATATCAACAGATGCACAGAATTGTTCAATATAATTAATTTGTCTTTGAAGATTATCTGAGAAACTTGAAACATCATCAGCAAATATTAAGGCTACTAACTCCTTAATATCACCAGAAACAAATATACCACGATCACATTTAGAATGTAGAAATGTAACTAAATAATTTATAAACATAGAAAAGATTATGGGGCTGGCCACACAACCTTGCCTGGTTCCAATGTTACATGGGATAACTCAGTTAATCCATTATTAACCTTAACACATGATTTTAATTTGCTATACTGTAAAATTATTAAGAACTTTCCATGGACATATTTTCTTGTAAAAGCATTCCATAGTTTTTGGTGTTGAATACTATCAAATGCTTTAGCAAAATCAACAAATATACAATAAAAACGTCCTTTTCTCTTAGAAAGATACTTTTGTCCTAAAGCCATTAAAGTAAATATGTTATCTATAGTGGTATATTTTTTCCTAAATCCTGCCTGTGACTCATCAATAACCATATCGCACCATTTAGTTAATCTTTTACTTAATATGTGACAGAATATTTTACATAGGGAATCGATAAGTGAAATGCCTCGATAGTTATTTGGGTCATTTACTGGACCTTTTTTATGTAATGGTGTTATAATGCTTTCGCTCCAATTTTCAGGAAACGAACCTGAATCAAATATTTCATTAAAAAGTTGATTTAAAAACGGCAATATGTCATTAAGTGTATACTTATACATTTCTATACATACTCCATCGGGGCCTCCAGAACGGTTAGATTTTAAATGACGTATACTATCGATTATTTCTTGATTATATATAGGTTCGTTTAGGCTGCTAGAATCGTAATGTGTATTTTCAAATATATTATCGTTATGCTCATCATCGTAATTTTTTCTTGAAATAAATAAACTTTTAAAATAATCTTGCCACTTTTCTTGTGTAATATCATTGTTTTGCTTATTACAATTTCCTTTTAATGTTTTCCAAAACACTTTAGAATTTTTTCGAGAACTAACTAATTCGTTCCGTTTTTTCTTAGGTAATAGAGCCTTTTTCTTTTGACGAATAGAAATAAAAATGATTCTTTTTTGTTTTAAATGTAATAAGGTCTTTTTTATCATTCGTAATTCTAAAATATCGTAGTGCTCGTGATTTGTCAACTTTAGCAGAATTACAATCATAATCCCACCAGGAAGGTTGGGTTGAACTGTATTGTTTACAATTAGACTTTAATTTCATATTATCGCCGGCCTTTTTAAAAACATCAATAAAATCAGGTATATATGAACTGAGAGAACGATCATTACGGTTACTTATTATTTCATTAAAGGAACGGAAATTATCACAAAACTTAACATAAAAATCATCTTTTAACTCCTCTTTCCATTTATATTTTTGCCAAGTACGCAAACTTGAACTATCAATATTATTAAAGGACTGGTTATATGAACAAGATTTAAAACAAAACTGACAATGAAGGGGGAAATGTACAGAGTAATCCTTATCCTCAATTTTAAAATCAGTAATAAACTTAAATAAGCTGGATGAAGCTATCATATAGTCAACAATGCTTGCCCCATTGTTAGCAAAACATGTAAACTTACCATCCAAATCACTAAATAGACGGCCATTTAAAGTATGAACATCGTACGTACAACATAACTCAATTAGTGACAAACCAAAATGATTATAATTTTCATCTTTAGATTTTCTTGGAGTCGAAAAATTGTCAGACGGGTAGTCAACATCATTGCCAAATATATATGAAATGTCATCATCTGGAATGTAATCATTAAAATCTTTAATTCTAGAATTAAGATCACCAGACAAGAACAATTCTGCATTAGGGTATTCAGCGATAATATTATTAATCTTATTATTAAGTATTTCAATACCATTATTGTTATTTTCATCATAAATAGGTGAGTTTTCAGGCGACACATATGTAAAAATAAAGACAATATCATTTACATTATGGAACAATGAACTATTAAACAATTAAACAACACATTCTGTGAATGTATTAAAAGTACGTTGAACAAGTCCATCTTTTATCAAAAAGTCTTTAACATATACTGAAACACCTCCAGAACCTCGGTTTACTGACTTTTTTTTCGGCCGAGAATAACCGAAATGAGTGTAACCGGGTAGATCAATCGCATCATCTTGAACAGTCCACGTCTCACATATACCAATTATTTCAAAGGATGAGACATACGATTGAAATTCAATGTCATTTTGATATTTTAAAAGACCCTCAATATTCCAACTGCATATATTAAGATAAAGTGGCTTTATCTGAATATTATCCCCTGCATTATTAACAAATTCTGAATGAATATCATCATTTTTCAATTGGGTATCGCAGAGACGCGTTTCAGTCAACAATTCATTATGGATGATAGAAACATTTTCAGAACAGTTAACAATATTGAAGTCTGGAAACTGTTCATTGTAAATAAACGTTTTATCATGAACACAGGGGCTTTGGCCAACGCGTTATTTAAACGCCGGAACAGGACGTTCTCTCGTCTCATCGTAAACGTATGCGTTGCCATTGACAACGAGTTTATCAAAACGCAAAAATGCATTTTTTCCACTATCAATAGATTCCTTTAGGAATGGAATCAACGCAGATCTCATTTTCCTGACCCTGTCTGGGAAGTCCTCACTCACTCGCACACGGGATAATTCACCTGCTGTTGCTCTGATGTTGACGTTATCGACGTTACCACTAGGCCGCGTTTCTCGCACAGATTTACGTATTTCACGATAACGCTTGATGATACGATCTTTGTTCTTTATAAAACGAAAATTTAACGATTATAGGCCGTGGTTTATTTTTCCCTGGAAGTCGATGGGCACGCTCAATACACATATTGGGTTCGTCGATCTTAAGTTCAGTTTTAATATAATTTCTTTTTTTTCCCTCTGATTGTTCCCAAGTTTCATTATTAGATTCCTCGATATCATAGAACTTTAAATTTTGTCTTCTTGATTGACCTTCTAATTGGTCTAGTTTAGATGATGTTTCTTTCGCAGATAATTCCAATTCCGAGATGTTGACTGTTAGGGTATTAACAGTTTTGGTTAGTTTTAAAATTTGGTCATGTAGCTTTTTATTTTCTTTTTTAAGGTCATTGACTGACTTATCCAATTTATCAAATTTTTTATTTAAATTCTGACAGTTTTTTTTGTATATCAAGTAGTATAGTCATTGATGGGTTTTCATTTGTGGCTCTATTTGTTCATAGTCTAGATCCATACTGCTTGCACTCGAGGGATTATTAGATCTGCATTCGGGCGAACGTTGTGGGGAACTAGCGTTCAGTGAGTTTGGACTGGACGGCGGTTGTGGGGTTCTAAGCCATGAGATTAATGCTGGCTGATCATTAAAAAGACGTGTAGACCTTCGAGTTTGTGGCGTATCAGACGACTGGGAGAAATAATCAGGTCCTCTTTGAGCGCTAACAAAGTCTCTTGCCTGGCCTCTAGCTTTACCACGACGTCCACCAACACCACGCGGATTACCCCCATTAGGTCCGGGATTCTGTTCTACACAGTGCATAGCCAATAGAAGGAATAATACAATCCGTATACTCAGAGATACACAGGAACGACTTACAATCAATACCTGCAATGCTGTTTTACATTTTACAGACTGAGAAAAGCACCCAATTTTACAGCGCCACATTTCAATTGAAACACTCATGATGGGCCTCACTAAATATTTGAACGTAGTAGTGTCTAGTAGTGTCTATTTATCTCTATAAATAACTTATTACCGCTTTATACGGGTGATTGGTCACTATTTCACTACGTAAAATTGCATTAGCTCTCACAAAAGCAAAGTACTGATTTTATGGCATACGTAGATAAAAAGTATACTCAAAATGTCATACATGAAGTTTTCAAAATACCTGTAACTTGAAAATGTTATTAATTTCACTTTTAAATTTTTTAATTCTCCGTGCAGAAAATAAACAACGATCCCCAAGGGAGGTCACTCTAGTAACAAAGGTTACAATATCATACTCCTGTCCTACTTCTTGACTGGCGGCACAGGAAGTTTCTAGTATGTGCTGCACTGTTGAACTTTCATTGATCGAAACATTGATTGGCGCCATGTACTCTACAAAAGATTTGTCACTTTCTTTGATGCCAGCTGTTTTTGATAACCACCC
Source organism: Panopea generosa (assembly GCA_029582155.1). Taxonomy (NCBI): domain Eukaryota; kingdom Metazoa; phylum Mollusca; class Bivalvia; order Adapedonta; family Hiatellidae; genus Panopea; species Panopea generosa. The sequence continues at coordinate 6,162,193 of CM055909.1, forward strand.
AGACTAGGAAGGAACAGTTTGGATTTCAAATGAACTACCAACATCTCGACATAGAAACCACATGAAAATTACATGGTCGTTTGCTCTTAAATTTTAGTCAGCGTCATGTCTGCGTATTTCCAATTACGGTTCAACCTTAGGTTTGGCATAACATGGCTTTATATCAAATGGTTCTGGTTTAACAGTCCTTTCGCCTGTTTTTGAAAGCTGACTCTTGACAACCACAACAGAAGACTGGTCTGTAACTTCTGAATAACTATACCATAAGTGTGTTGTTCCTGAACTTGATGGCGTTTCTTCGTTAAAATCAAATTTTTTGACAGCACAGATGTAATACTGCGTTATTATCAGTTGATATATTTTGCGGTAGTACTGACTCATACGCTGTTATTGCACTACACATTGCGGTTTCTAGTTCCATAGTTCTGATGTATGACTGAGCATGACCGTAGAATTTGAGCATGGTTATTAGTTTAGCATAACCTGTTAAATGTCTCATGGTCATAGGCAAGAGTATGTGCTTTGGCATTACCCACTCTCTGTTTGTGACAGCGTAGCATATGTCTTCTGAAAATAAAGTGACATACCGTTTAGTTTTGGTACTCATACATTTTTCAGATTTACCAGATATCAAATGCACCATGAAAGTGATTAGTATATGCGGTTGTTTTCTTGCATCCGAAAAGAGCCAGTCTGAAGACGGTGGCCATGACATTGGAGTAGACTAGTGGAGTCTTCTAGTGTCAAAATATATCTCCTTAATATTATGGCGGACTCAACAAGACGTCTCTAATCTGAAGCAGCAAGTTCAAATGCCTTTTCTATTGCTCTGCCTTCCACATTGGCACCATATTCTAGTCCAGATGTAGTGTTGGATGAGGCTGGTTGCCAAAAGCATACTTTATCTCCAAAATGTTTAAGCAGTTAATTCTTCAATTTTTAAGTTTTGTAATTCTCATTATGCATTGATGGATGCTTTTCTAACATATAGGTTAGATATCGCTGTTTAAGCATGGTCAGTTGTTCGACATTGTGGCCCTCTAGAATATGGTGTGTCTTGAATCATCTCTGTTGTACTTCGTACGACAGACATTGTGATAGTGTACTTCCCTTGCCACTAAATCCTGATCTTGGATTTTGCACAACATTACCGAATCACATTTGTCAATAGCAGCGCTTATAATTGAATCTTTAGTGCACTCTGTAAGACATCTTGTAAAAGTATGCTTTGCACCTTTTACTTTTATTTTTTTCTTTATCGCAAAACAAACACCGGTCTGTTGGAAACAAGACTGAACTACTGGAAGAAGAGCGTCTCTGTTTTGATGTTCTGGGAACATTTTCGTCTGTGACACAGGTAGATGTTGTTGATTCTCTCTTTGATACTCTAATAATATTTGTGAAGAGTTGATACAGCTTATATGTTTTCCATGTCTGTCTGGATCAAGCTTTTCTGGTAAATTTGAAGAAATATGTTCTAGTCTACTTTTATGAGAAACATAAGTAAGTCTTTTCTTAGCAACTTCTTGAAGTTTTGCAAAACCACTTTCTGTAAGGCCACCAATCTGTTCGCCAACAGTGCTTTCAAAATGTACAATACACAATTTACCCCTGTTGTCTGTAGATGAACTCGGTTTAAATTTCCGTTTGTGTTTCAGCTGCACTGTTTTTTTCTTCGTTGGATATCATTATTTGAAAATAGAAATGAAATACATTAAAATTATGCTACAATAATGTACTTATTTATTAATTAATTTATTTATTTATTTATTTATTTATTTATTTATTTATTTATTTATTTGTTTATTTATTTATTAATTTATTTATTTATCTATTTATCTGTTTATTTAGTTATTTATTTATGTTTGTTAAATCTCTTTGCACACTTTATTGATTTAAGGTATAAACTGCTTTGATATGTGTTTTTACACTCTCTGTTGACCAGAGATGTATTTATATATACATTTTGTAAACGCCTTTCACTTTGTTTTGACATTTTGTTACATATTATTTCAGACTATTCATGCAGTAAAACTGCAATATGTATTTCATTAAATATTTAAAACAGTTATACATTAACATCAACATGAACTGTAATAATGCAAGATATCGCTAAAGGTAACGTAAATTACACACACGTAAGCATCACATTACAGAAAAATGACATTTCTACTTTATTTGGCATCCATTAAATAAAACAATTCAGTATATATATTTGGATTATGTTACATTAAATGAGTTTACTCTTGTGTTTAATATTTTGATTTAAAAAGAGTTATTTATGTAACGTAATTCCAATAACGTAATATATACCGACTCTGTTGGTGTCACAATATCAGACAATGATACAAAAACATAACTGCTATGAGTAAGCGAGTATTTAAGATGAATACATATACTTTAATTCCATTTGTATTTATACCAAGAATATGATATGAAAGAATAAGGGTAAGTAGTTTAAATGTACGTTACGCACTAAAGCCAGAACGCTCAGTACGTAAACATGTCTCAATTTCTGGCATTGTTCCTGAAGTTTAAGAAAATCATACCCTACAACATTGCCCCTTTGGGGGAGTTGGGTCTTTTGGCCAATCAAGATCTAATGTCTTTAATAAGCTTTCGTTCTAAATCATGGTATAGTAACACATGTTATATTTCATTGTACTTTTATAATTAAATTACGCCAGCACAAAATCTCCGAAATACATCAGTACTTTTGCTAAGACGGATAGGTTTGCATTAAATTAGGTAAGATAAAACGTCCGTGTTGTAATTACGATCGAACAGCGTTATAAGTAACACTTACTGCTAGTAACGTGTAAGCATTTAAATATTTAAAGCAATCTGAAGAATTCGGTTGTTCACGACGAATTGTCTATAGACGTAAATGAAGATATATGATCAGAGACACGGGACAATTAACGGCATGTATGTTTTGAACACAACTGGTTGGCTGATACCAAACGTGTTGTCATGAATTAGGTCGGTGTCATCAAACAATATTATTTTTTTACGTTCGTAACCTATCAATGAGCATTATAATTACATTAACGTTAGACAGTTTCAATGACAACTTTTCAATTAGAGACACTAACCTCATCGAACGCGTGAGTGTAAATCTCAGATTCAGGCTCCTTGAAGTGTCATATTTCTATTTCTAACTTTTAAATACAATGTCTTTTGTTGGAAATATATCATTTTTTTTTTAAAACATCGTCTGCCTTGTTGCTGATTTTCGATCTGTATGTTAATTTGTTTTTGTACACGGATGGTGACGCTGATTGCTGCCTTGCTGTTGAGAGCATGCAACATTTATGTGTCGGTAGGCCGTAAATCATAAATCAGTAATTTATCCATTGGTCGATCGGTTGACTCTGTTTACAACGGATTTTGGAAGAGTAGTCATTGGGACGACGTAATATAGGGAGCGGTATGTTTTTAAATTAGTGAAGAATATATTCCTATAATGATTTACCTACATGATGCCAAATCCGTTACCGATTATTGGAATCTGACTTACATCTACTCGACTTAAACTAGAACATTGACAGTTTTAAATAACTCGAATACAAGCATTTTCTTGGCTTATATTGCTGTTTCAGCGACGTTGGGTTTACAAGACAGACATAATTTAGTCAGTTTCATCCTGGCTGTATACATGTTACGTCACACAATGGTATGCAATGTGGCCTGGTCGACTTTGATGCTTTGTATAAATTTGTTCTTATTTCGTTTTGTGATATGAAAACTGGAGAGAGCACGGTTTTGTATACCAGAAATAAGCTCCCCAGCGATGGTGCTGACCCCGAACGGTTCAAGGTGGTGACAATTGCTGTCATTTTTTCTGCTTGTGTTGTACTTTTCATGACTTATACATACATTGTTTGTGAGTCGTTTGAATACTATTTTTTTAACTAATGTTATCATTCTTAACAGAACAAGGATGTGACAATGTCTTTGTACATGTACACACAATGTTGTTTCATAAGTTTTAGTTACATTAAGACTCACCCAATTAATTAACTAATACCTTAATATTATTTATATATTAAATATATTCCCGAGAACAAGTTGGATTTAACTTTGTAAGTGCTTTCATCGAAACTTTATGAGGTAGAACATTACTCTATCCTCTCTGTCTATATTTCCGACTCCTTTAAAACATAACACAATACACTTCATAGTTATAGCCATCTTAAAATGAATTTAATTAAAGCATCCTTAATGTCTATTTTTATTAAATAAATTATTTAAACGAATTTGCGAGAAAGATTTGCAGTATCACGCCTGAGGGTGAATACAGCTAGCTTTATATAACGCTGATTTATAACCATTTAGTACCGCTACACACTCAGATAGCAGATATTTTACGTTACGTATTCAATTAGTTTATTTCATCTTAATACAGCCTCTGCGCTGATTTCAGTTAACAAAATATAACGCAAGAGAGTGCATTTCGCTTTTAATCTACCGTACCTTTGAACCTCGCAACCCGACATAAATGTGAATCTCTTAATTTTACGTAATGTTTGGAAAATGTAGAAATGTGTGTTTGTGGTTTTACGGCGTACCAACATTTGAAGGTTATGTTACGCGAACATGAAGGAATAGTTACGCCAACATGAAGGAATATTTGGAATGCTCGATAACGACACATTGACATATATCCGTAGATTGATAAACAACAGCACAATGTCGTATATCCGTAGATTGATAAACAACGACACATCGGCATATATTCGAAGAATGATAAACAACAACCCATTGACATATATCCGTAGATTGATAAACAACAGCACAGTGTCATATATTCGTAGATTGATAAACAACAACACATTGACATATATCCGTAGATTGATAAACAACGACGCATTGACATATATTTGAAGTTTGATAAACAACGACACATTGACCTATATCCGTAGATTGATAAACAACAACACATCGACATATATCTGTAGATTGATAAACAACGACATATTGACACATATCCGTAGATTGATAAGCAACGACATATTGACATATATCTGTAGACTGATAAACAACGACGCATTGACATATATTTGTAGACTGATAAACAACGACACATTGACATATACTCGTAGATTGATAAACAACGACACATTGACATATATCCGTAGATTCATTATCAACGACACATTGACATATATCCGTAGACTGATAAACAACGACACATTGGCATATACTCGTAGATTGATAAAGAATACATCAAAAACACGTCAATGATAGATAAACAATATGAACTTAAAACATTGATACCTGCAGAATATCAACGTTTCAGCCAAAGCTATGCAATTCCCAATTTGTTACATATTACAATAAATATGAGCTACAATTACCATCACTCTTAAGACAAATATGGACTACACAGGGGTTGATTACATGACGAAATAATTGAATAAACATAATAACCATTCAGAGGAGTTCAAACCTGTTGCAAATATCGACAGTAATCCTTTTACTACTCGAGTCCACACGGATTGGGAACTGGAGAAAATAAAAAACAGAAAACAATTTCATGTTCGTTATATCAATTTGTATAAGCTATTCAACATAGTAAATGAAATGGGCTAAAAATAAATGAATAACATCTGCCAAACTTTCCAATGGAAGCATTGAACGTAATAAAAACAAGAGTAAAAACAGCAGACACAATATAATTGAACCTGTTCTTGAGGGGTAATGATGTACGGAACACAACGTTAATATCTTAATAGCTCTGAAAAAAAACGTTGGATGAACATGAGTTATTGTATTTTCAGTCCACACCTACTACAACTTCATGCAGACAGTTACAACGATAACATTGTTGATTATAATAAAAAGTAACATGAAAAGGTGCCATGTACTTTCAAACCGGCTTGACTCTCGTATTAAATAACAGTTTTGTTTTATGTAACCTTTTTTATATGAATTAGATTATAAATTATTAATGTCTGAATTGAACATGTTGACTTCAATATTTGTTTTAACTCTGTCAGTACATTTAGAACAATGAAAAGTGGTAAAAATATTCACAAAGCTGTAATTACGTAAATCTTATATTTGTTTTTGTTTGTATGAATAGTTATAACACCAAACTACCATACTGTTATTGTCTAAGGTCAATGTCTAAATTTTGGGGCCTGGTGTGCATTTTGTATTTGATATTTACGGTGGTGAGGGGTCGAGGGGTATATCCCGTAGATCTGGGGCTCGTTTCACTAACCTTCTGAATTTTTAAGATTTTCGTATAAATAATATTTGAAACCTAGGGATGTTTCATAAGCGTAGTATTTTTTGTGAATTTAAAAATACCATTATTTACAAGGCTTAGGAAATTCCGTAAAGTGACGTAAACGTAACACTTAATGAAATTCCCGTGTGTTTTTTTGTAACTTAAATATTTACAGTATGAAGTGTACCAACTTACAAACGTTAGTAAAACGGATCCCAGATTTATAGCTTTAGATATAGACCGATATCAAAAGGCAAAATTTATTTTATCATAATGACTTATAAATTGTAATTGTATTGCTGAAAAAAGAACATTTTCCATTTTATATTACTTTTTCTAAACTATGGCGACTTAAACAGCAAAAGTTTAAAATATTTTTTTTTTCAGAAAAGATCTATGTCAATTCTTAAAGCCACTGATTTATTCTTTGCGAGTTATTAACCCAGCACGAAGTAAACATCGAAAAGTATGGTTAAAAATCCTTAATGACACAAACTAATTTATCTGAAACAATTATCTTTAACAACATTGCACATATATCCTTATACAAAACTATATAAACGTATATACTAATTAATTTATGTCATATCTACGCTTGTGGCTTTAATCATATCAAGTAGCTCACAATACCTAGGCCTCATCAACTTATGTCTTCCAGGAGCCGAACTAATTGAGTAACCGAAAGGCAGGCAGCGCATATAGCTGTGGAAACAGATCATTTTGTGGAGAATATAACAGAGCAGCTCGTTGTATTGGCATTTTGGCACATCGCTCTGATATACAGTAATGCGTGTATTGCCGTGTTTGTGTGTGTTTACTTGTAGTATTCGTTGATTGTTTGGATTTAAATGCAGACGCACTTAATGGTAAGTCTTTTATTGCATTGCAATTATAATTTTGTATGATTCATTGGAGTTAAACATGGTTTACATTTTGTTTGCATTTATATATTTTAACATCTTGAATATATTTTCGTGTAGCCATATTCCATGTATACTTTTGTTTTACCTCCAGTTAGTAACCGTTTTATTACTTTTACGGACATCGGGGTAAAGTAAGCATTAAGCTTGATATGAAACAGCATTAGACAAATGAAAGTAATATCTTGTATGTGATGTGTTATTACACGTATATCTATACACGCGCATGATAATAAATAAGCTATAAATAAATAAAAAATAGAAACTTAAATTAGCAATGTTATCATACACACGTGCACTTACGCATGATTGAGATGCGCACTCGCGTGATATACATATGTACTGCAGTTATACTTGACTAGGCCCTTAACTGTCAGGTTATATACTTCATTCATGTGCTGAAGCTACTTACCATTTCATTGCTTATTTACACGTAATGGCTTCTCCACAGTCTATATATTTGGTTACATGTTCGGCAAATAGTTTACGCCTGTAATATCTAGATTTGAACCCCCTAAAGTAAGTTGTCACGGCATCCCTCGAATATAGTCATACCGTTGCCATTTTTTAAAGCTGTCGTTCCTTCCTTCTCCTGCATGTTATCATAGGCACTCTGTATAACTATATTATTAAAACTTCTATACAAGATCTCAAACCATATAGTGTATTTAATCACAGACGCTTTTCATCACTATCAAAATTCATTGTTACACACCTCCTAAGTTAGTATCATGTACCATATCATCTATAATATTATAAATTCCCAGACACTATTCGTATCTTTGAACCTCCTCAGTTAGTTGCCTTTCTATCTTTTGAATATAATCATAGACTTTACACAAGCGTTATTGTTTATCGCTTGTCATTTGTAAGTTTATCACACCACTTTACGAACATACTCATAAACAGTCTATCCCCTTTATTACCGTTAAACAATTTATCATTTTTTATCTAAAAAATGTCATGTTGTCTCTCGAATACAGCTGAAGAAAATATGCCTAAACGTTAACAATGTATCACTAATCATCTTAAAGTTGACATACCAAATCCGGTATATAGTCTTAGACTCTCATGATCGATAAGAGTTCATAATCTGCATGACCGATATAATTTATTGCTAAGCTTCCCAAAGCTGTCATACCATCTCCAGTTAAAAGTCATGGACATTTTGTGATTAAGTTAAAAATTATCACCAAGCCTTATTATATTTCCATGTTTTTCTATCATCTATAGTCAGGCAAGAATTCATGATCTGCATGATCGATATAGTTTATCACTAAGCTACCCAAAGCTGCCATACCTTCTCCAGTTTAAAATCATGGACATTTTGTGATTAAGTTAAAAATTATCACAAAGCCTCATTATATTTCCATGTTTTTCTATCATCTATAGTCAGGCAAGAATTCAAGATCTGCATGATCGATATAATTTATCGCTAAGATTCCCAAAGCTGTCATACCATCTCCAGTTTAAAGTCATGGACATTCTGCGACATAGTTATAAATTATCACCAAGCCTCATTATATTTCCATATGTTTCTATCATCTATAGTCAAGCAAGAATTCATGATCTGCATGATCGATATAGTTTATCACTAAGCTACCCAAAGCTGTCATACCTTCTCCAGTTTAAAATCATGGACATTTTGTGATTAAGTTAAAAATTATCACAAAGCCTCATTATATTTCCATGTTTTTCTATCATCTATAGTCAGGCAAGAATTCAAGATCTGCATGATCGATATAATTTATCGCTAAGATTCCCAAAGCTGTCATTCATTCTCCAGTTTAAAGTCATGGACATTCTGCGACATAGTTATAAATTATCACCAAGCCTCATTATATTTCCATGTTTTTCTATCATCTATAGTCAAGCAAGAATTCACGATCTGCATGATCGATATAGTTTATCACTAAGCTACCCAAAGCTGTCATACCTTCTCCAGTTTAAAGTCATGGACATTTTGTGATTAAGTTAAAAATTATCACAAAGCCTCATTATATTTCCATGTTTTTCTATCATCTATAGTCAGGCAAGAATTCATTATCTGCATGATCGATATAATTTATCGCTAAGATTCCAAAAGCTGTCATACATTCTCCAGTTTAAAGTCATGGACATTCTGCGACATAGTTACAAATTATCACCAAGCATCATTATATTTCCATGTTTTTCTATCATCTATAGTCAGGCAAGAATTCAAGATCTGCATGATCGATATAATTTATCGCTAAGATTCCCAAAGCTGTCATACATTCTCCAGTTTAAAGTCATGGACGTTCTGCGACATAGTTACAAATTATCACCAAGCCTCATTATAATTCCATGTTTTTCCATCATCTATAGTCAGGCAAGAATTCAAGATCTGCTTAACCGATATAATTTATCACTAATCTACCCAAAGTAATCAGTCTTTCTCGTGCCAGGACCAGTTTAAAGTCATGGACATTTTGCGACATAGTTACAATTTATCACCAAGCCTCATTATACTTCCATATCTTCCCATCATTTATATTAAGCAAAAATTTATAATCTCTATGACCGATATGATTAATCACTAGATTTCCCAAGCAGTCAGTCTTTCTCCAGTTTAAAACCATGGACATTCTGCGATATAGTTACAAATCATCACCAAATCACGTTTTCCAAGAATCTATAGCCAGGCCAGAATTCATGAGATCCCTTAACACAATTTTAACGTACTTGCATCATAAACGTGCCAGCGGAAAGAATTGAATATATTTGTCCGGGGAGACCTAATGGCATTGGAACCTCTAATATTACTGAGTTTGCTGATAAATTGATATCTATATTCTCGAATAAAGATTGTGTCCCCTATCAGCTGTGGTAAATCATGATGTTCATGTATTGGATTATAAAACAGTTTTAAGATGATCGTTTAATGTCAATGGGGATTAAGCTCAGTTTATGTCAATGGTAATATATGATATACCGATACAATGATTAAGCTCAGTTTATGGCAATGGTAGTTTGTAATATACCGATATGATGATTAAGCTCAGTTTATGGCAATGGTAATTTATGATATACCTATACGATGATTAAGCTCAGTTTATGACTGGTAATTTGTGATATACCGATACGATGATTAAGCTCAGTTTATGTCAGTGGTAATATATGATATACCTATACGATGATTAAGCTCAGTTTATGACTTGTAATTTATGATCTACCGATATAATGATTAAGCTCAGTTTATGTTAATGGTAATTTGTGATATACCGATATGATGATAAAAAATGGTATTGACTGAAGTTCTCTATTTACGTTTCTTTTCAATTATGTTGATCTTCGCTGTGTCCTTTCAATGTATATCTCCAACAATCATAATGTAGATTCTCACTTTCAATGTTCTTTATTCGGAACGTCATCTATTGCTTTTTGGCGAATGTTTCATTTTTTTTTAATTTTATGAAATATAAATTCCAGTGCCATATAATATATAAATTAGATATCACGTGATCAATCTGTTTTTGTGATAATTAAGAATGTTTTATTGTACTTTAAATAACTAAAACAAATTTTACAGCTAAAAACAGGATTTAAAATTGGAAATATAAATGCAAATTTAGTGTTGCCTAAACAACAAACATTTAGATATTTTGTAATAACACTTGAATGTCGTAAGTTATTGCGCTAAAACTTTCAGTATTTCAAAGAAAAAGACTTGAGTTATGCCCTTGTGTACTGCATTGTGATTCATAAGGGCACAGAGTTTAAAGGAATTATCTTCTTTGGTTTTCATAGGCTGTCGTAAAGACCCAGCTCTCCCGACTGGGTCCGCTAAATAGCAATGTTGGGAATGTCCCATTTGATTGGATAATTGCTTCAACTGAAAGTATGAATGACGTGACAGTTTAGTAAGCGTTCAGTTGCTATGAATTGTGGGACAGACAAGAAATTCTCTGCTTTTTGATTGGGTGTTAATACATCTGATTCGGGAGGTATCAGGTTCTGGGATAGACTAATGGTCTTCAAGATACGAGTTTTATGCGTTCAATTAAAGTACTCCACCCAATAGGTTCAAGGTTATTATTATATGGCAACTGTAATCATATATACGATGATAATACTTAAATATCTTAAGCTGTACAACAATCTATTAAGTCTCCAAGAAAATTTGAATCCGAGTACTAATTAGGAAATCCTTCATAAAAATCGTTGTTATATCCAAGAAGAGTAAGAAAAGGAAAAGCTTTTTATAACTATTGACAAGCATTTATAATCAATATTGATATCTAGAATATGTAAACAATTATTTTAATGACAACAATGCTGATCATACCGGTTTGACATTTTTTGTTGTGTTACAAGTCTGCATAGTGTCTAAATGCATATAATGCATCCCTATTCCTTTTCCAGTCTTCTATTTTATTTAACCTTATAAGAACTTAATTGAATTGGTATTACTGATTTTCTTTGTTTCTGTTATTTCAATTGTTATTAACTGACGGATAATTGTGTACACGCTGTGGTTATTTTTTTTTTCATTTCCTATTAACTTTATCTCTTTATCTTGTGTTATGCCATGTCATTTTTTAAAAATTATTTGTAATATTTTAGGGGAAGCGCCGTAACTTAAGTGGCCCAACCATTACTGCATATATAAAAGCAACAACATATGATTAAACAAACTAAATTGGTTTTCATGCTAATATTTGGACAAGTAAGATTTAGAAATTTACAAAAATGTTAAGTAATTCCGACAAAAAGAACGTAGATTTGAGCCATTATGCACCACATGCCGACTCATTGTGCACCACATACCGACTCATTGTGCACCACATACCTACTAATTGTGCACCACATATCGACTCATTGTGTACCACATACCGACTCATTGTGCACCACATACCGACTAATTGTGCACCACATATCGACTCATTGTGTACCACATACCGACTCATTGTGCTTATCCCTCACACTTTCAAGTTAAGTTCCGAACGAGATGGAAGGACGAATGGGGAAAGTGGCGACTGTATGCTCTCAATATTTTGGCGGGCATAGACACAAGTATGCAACTTGTATAATATGGAAATAGAGAGGCGTTATGTTCTTTGAAGCTGTTAATTATTGTTAATTGTTGTTTATTAATGAATATTTTGTTTGATGTAAAATGTCAATGATTAACGCTTGTTTGCCATCATATGCCAATGTATAAAGTTTGTTGTTTAAATGCTAGGACCTAAATAATTGATCAACAATTTTGCGAGTGCAAAATCATCGTGTGATGTTTCATATTTGGCCTATAAAAATTTAATAACGATAAAAATTCCTAACCTGCAATCGCAAAGTGATGATGTGAACGTTTTTGTTAAATTGAACATTACAATATGTGTAAAAAAGTTTTAACACATTCAGTTTACATCGAGTGTGAAAAAAGTTTTAAAACTTAGGCAACTGACTCTCGAAATGTTCCTGGTTAGAGCCAGTGCTACACATATGTGGATAAAGTGGATTGTTCAAAGACATCAAACATAACAGAGGCGAGTGATCGAACCCACGACCCAACAATCTTGGGTCCGATGCTTTATCAACGGACCACACATATGTAGTGTTCTATATTAAAAACAACAACACTTGCACAACAGAAAAAACAACAACATCACAAAAGCGTAAATATAATCAATACATAGAATACATAAAACTTAAGCAAAAGACAAATTTTATCTTCTCTGCGTACGTAAGTGTGTGCGCATGTGCGTGAGTGTGTGCGTTTCTGCGTACGTATTTGCGAGCGTGCGTGCGTGTGTGCGTGGGTATGTGTGTATTGTTCTTATTATGTTATATTGATTATGTTTATGTTGTTGTGATGGATGTTGCACCTTTTGGTGTTTTTTTTGTTTTGGTTTACTTTTTATATTATCAAATGCAGCTAAATCAAAAGAATCACACACATAATTTGTAGTTCAATATTTAATATATCTAGACATAATCTATCGGCTATTGTTACTGCAATGCATGAACCTGTCTGCTCGGAGTAGCCGAATGATTAATATCCTGTCTATTGATTTTCCAAAAAGTCTTAATATTTGAAAGTTTCATATAAAAATGCAAATAACGATTCGCTTAAAAAAAAGAAAATCAATTTTATAATTTCAGTATAGGAGTAACGTAAACATCGTGCGGTATCGTACTTCACATTCGTCCCAATTGCATTCGCACCCATTGAGAAGAATGTTTTTAACTCAAACAATATCTTATATCTATATTATAATTAGATATGATAAAAGAATTTATCCTTAATACTTATAGAACAGAACATAACATATATTTTATTGATTTGCACATAAGTACATCATCATACATTACATACATATAATAAAACATATAACCATTATAGCACAGTGACCTTTTTTTTACGCATTTTATCTATCAAAGAGAATTCACAGTGAATTATTTTTAGTTTAAAATAGTGTGATTATAAAACCTTATTTCACTGTTTTTTTAATTAATAAATAAAAATAAAACAAATAATATTAGTTACAATGAAATAACAGTCAATGTTCACTTAACCCAATAACACTTTCAGTGTTCACTCAGTCAAATAAAACGATAAGTTCCTGAATTAATATTTACTTTCTTTATCTCTTTATTCGTTGGCTCGAACACGGATGGCTGGATTACCGCATTTAGCTCGAACCATTTATATTGTCCTAATACCTACTTTGATATATATATATATATATATATGTATGTATATGTATGGTATGATGTTGAACAATACTTTGCTTGAACAACCCTTAACTCGAACCTTTTTGTCCAGTCCCGTCGGGTTCGTGCCATTGAAGTTCTACTGTACAAAAAAAAATCAGTCAACACTGTCATCAAGTTCAATTCCAAACACCCATGGAATCAGTTATTTCAACTTCTCAGTGCAGAAAACACACCATTTTCTTCAGTTGTTTTGTGTTTGTTTTTTGGTATTTAAGTCTAATACTAGGTTCCATTCACTGCAAAAACGTAACTAAAATATTCAAAATGTGTTCCAAAAAACGGTTACAAATTCTAAAGAATTACATGTATCCCCATTAAGTGCACAATACGTGACTGGTCGCTGTAGTTAATTAACTTTCGAACATGTTGACGAAAATTGAATCGTGTCGAGCAAGGAATAAGGACAAAATGAATGACAAAAATAATTACCGACGGGTATTGTAGCGATAATGAAGAGCGCGCTGATGAAGAAAAACATGTGTTGCCGTTCCCTTAATTAGTCATGTAGAAAATGAATATGGAAACGTGCGGACCTTTTCGGCTGCTTGGGAAGCTGTATTGATAATAAAATATTTATTTGTTTGTGTGCTAGTCCCGAATTGTTCACTATAGTATTATAAATATTTAATGAAATCTATTAACAAAAACTATATACATTGCACAACTTGGCCAATGGCAATCATGAAGTTCTTAGTCTGAATGTCAAATTCAAAATTTGTAATTTGAATTTTGCAAAAAAAATCACTGCATTTACTAGCAAACACAAAGATACTATAACAGAAAGAAAAAGAGAAAATAAATCAAAACTTACAACGTTAGTAGCATTTGAAGGAGGACATCGTCACTCAAGCAGCACGAGCGCATGCCAATCAATATACAGTTTTTTTTAATAAATACATACAAATTGAGAAAAAGTGACAACAGCAGATGTACGAAAATCCATTTGTTTAATAAAAATGCTATATATTAATTAAATCGCCAGAAAGTGCCCGATTTTAGTTTAAAATCTGAGTTGTTTACTTTCAAAATATTGATAAATATAAACCCTGATATGAACGATAACTTCATTGTGTTATCAAATCAAACCCCGATTATTCGAAACCCCGAGTAATCCGAACAAGTGCACACTCTTTTGTAAATTATAATCATTTTAACATTATAGATTCGATGGACATTTATTACTTTAAATAAGAAAAAAATGAAATAACCGATAGTCGACTGTACCTGCATAAGTCTTTAATAACATATTCTGTTTCTGTATAATATACATTTATTTACTTCTTAAAATATTGTGCTTAATATAAATTATAACATCCAAACATACTGTATTAAAGCAGTTGAACCCGTATAGTGCGAAAACTCACTTATGAATGTGTACCTAACGCCGCACTTAAACATCTGCCATTATATCTGTATGATAGAATGGTATTTACTTTAAATCGCAAAACAGTGTGTGTGCATGTCGGAACTCGGCAATTAAAACCATGTGAAATATTGGGGATATTGTATGATTCACTCAATGTCTGATATATTAAAGTCCTGAAGTGAGCGTGCATCGCAACTGAATTCCAAGTAGATTTCCTCCTATTACACCATTTATTCGAGTCTGTAGGAGATACGCTTGTGTTAACACTCGAGAAACGCAAACCCACTTGAGGCAATGCAAGGATATTGATATAAACAGAAACTTGGTAAACACCATACACATTGGTAAAACGGTTTGCCATAAATGAATTTGCTTTTTCAATGCAAACGATTTCCTCGATTCTGGCAATTGATGAAGTGCAGATAAAAAGTCAAATTATAAAATGTTCATTTTAGAAACGAAGACATAATTTACATGTAACTGAAGCATAAGATAATTGCGAAGAATTTTTTTTATATCAAATCAACTTTTGCTCATCTTTAACGTTACGGTACTTATTTTTATAGACAGTCAAAGCTGTGCAAGCGACCACCTCTATTAAGCAATCCCTTGTCTCAAGCAGCTACGATCTGTGTTTTCCATTATAGTAACAAGTATACAAGTAACAATCTGAGTTTCACAATATTTGATTTATGTAAACATATTCATTTGGCTTAAAACAAGAGAGAGAGAGAGAGAGAGAGAGAGAGAGAGAGAGAGAGAGATTAAAACAACCAGGAAAATGAATGGGCACTATGGTGTATATTGATATATACATAATGGAACCAACACAGCGGCACAAACAGTATCAAGGTATACACATCGGTCAGAAAGGTCAATTTCTTTGCCCTTCAACAAAGGACGCTGTGATATGAAATCTTCCCTGCAAAGTATGACTTTGAAGTTAAGCTTCACACAAAAAGATCATTAAATTGCGCTAGCATGACATGTGTATTAATTCGAAATTCTATATATCGCCTTGGGGATTTGGAATAAGAATGGTCGTAAATAAAGCATGCCGGGAAATTTACAGCTGACGAACGTCTGAAACAATCTTAAACATATTTATTGCATTTCTTGAAATGAACGAAAAACCGAATTTTGTTCTTTTATATGCGAGTCTGTTTCTTTGACAATTTCTTGTTTATTGATTGTGCTGTTTATATATCAGAGTGCCGGTTAAAAGGATATACAAAAGCAAAGTGGTTCAGAGATTCTTATCAGATGTAGCATCTGAGTAGACGTGTCAGTGAAACTACGTTTGAATAACGTTGGTGCTTTGACTGGGCATTGCTCCATGCCCATTATGTTATGTTTATGTTTTAGGTGTTAGGTTTGAGACCGTTTTATAACATATGCTGACCAGACACGTTGTCTCATCGCGTCATATAGTGTCGAAGTTTTACAAAATATATCATTAGTTTAATCATTTATTTGTATGTTTTCAAAATATCATACTCATTTTATTTTATTTATAATTGACTAATCATAAGAGAGGAAAGAAGACTGAGAAATGTTATATATATATATGTATACACATGTAGATATAGTTTGAACAAAATTGATCGAAGTAGTTTTAAATTGAGCTGTTTTACAGATTTATCCATGGAAGTAGCCTTAAAAAATCTCAATTTCAATTAGATAAACTTACACAACATATTGACACGATATGGTTAAAACATGCTTGATGCGTTGACATGTGTATACTAGATTTCAACAATGCCAAGCGTCCCTTTAACATCGCACAGCTGGGTCATGTGATAGCCTGCCATTAAAACTTAAGCAACATGAATATGTCAAACTCCATTCCAGGAAGGGGAAAGAAGATTTGTCTGTCGAAATTTAATGAATAGATAAGTAAGCCAAGGAACATGATGTGATGTATGTTTCCATCTACAACTCGACCTATGTTTCTTATTTGCGAACTTCTTGTTGAAATGAAATAACGAGGTGGCGTATATTGATGAAATAGGCACGAATGTTACAGAAAACACAATGTTTTAATGACATCATTAACATAGTTATAGATGTTCCTGAATCTTGTCATAAACATGAGAGGAAAAACACTCAAGCGGGAGTTTTACAAATAAGTACGACAAAAATCGCCGTGAACGGAAAACAGCAAGCACTCATGATATGTTTAATATTCATAAAAATGAATCCAAAGTTCGACCAAATCATGTTTTTTTCTGGAAATACAATAATTTTAAACTTCGGTCAAAATTTGAACATATAACAAAGAAATTGTCAAATTAACATACGGTAATTTTTATCTTTTTGATTAAAACCAGCCATGGAAAGCTGGGATCATGCTATCGATCGTATCCTAAAATGTGACTAAGTCTATGTCAATAATAACACAGCTGTAACTCCTTATTAGTCTTTATTACGGATTTCGGAAGTTACGTAAATGGGAAGCGGTAACTTTTTGATTGAATGAAGAACATATTGTTATTATAATAAACTCGCGTTTTTTTTATTGTGACATTGTCAATTTATTGGCGATTAAATAAGTTAGCTAAAAAAAGCATATGGTTTGTAATAATAGTTTTTTTATTGTTTCAAACTGGGAAAGAAATAATGTCAGATCCTGGTCTGTTTGGTTATCAATTATTGGAATGCGAATTACTCGAACAAAACAGGAACAACAAGAACATTAGTATATGTATATTAATCGAGTACATGTAATTCAAGGTATATTTCTTCGACGTTCGTTTAGACAAGACAAGTATAATCTAGCCAATATACATGGTCAGTGAAACAATGGTGTGCATCAATATATTTTGGTTTAACATGTGTTTATACTAGTTTTATATTGAAGTCACGGTGTGTACGTAAATTGTCGGGTCAGCAGTCCGGCTAGATCAATCAGCAGAGCATGCATTCGTCCTGTAAGCGAAAGGTCACTGGATCGAGTCCCGGACTGGCCACATATTTCATCGTCTTGTTACGTTAACGCCCAAATGGGGGGGGGGGGGGGGGCAGTGATTATATATATTCCGAGAAACTTTCACATGCTTCTCTGGTCTCTATAGAAATTTTGGGACGAATTTAAATTTGTGAGGGAGTATGTCGCAGTGTGTACGTAACCTGTATACAGATAACTTGTGTAAACAGTCCGGCTAGCTCAACCGGTAGAGCATTTGCCCTGAAGTTACCCGTAGCTGTAGCTGTAGCTGTACTTCGTGTTGTTTTTGAGAGGTCAACAGACTGAGTCTAAGATTGGACCTACGCTCTCTGGTGCGTGTGGGCATCACTGTATCTACTGCATTATTACCCTCATTTTAACTAAGTTAATGATATGTTTCAACGTTTTTCTCCTGAAAAGGATTGTACTTTTAATTACAAGTCAATCAATATTTAATTATTAGTGATAATTAGCACCATAAGTAATAAATAGTAAAGAAGCTGTATACCATAAAATGTAAATAGTAAACAAACTGTATACATGTGCCATATGTATATCCAATTATAGTATTGTATTTATTAGCTGATCATAATAACAGTATTACTAATATAACATCAGTTTACTTGAATTTAAATATTGTTAATAGTCGAGCAATCTATCAGTTGTCACACAGAACTCACGTGGCTCCATGGAAATAAAATGTGACATGCGTGACATTCTGAAAGTCACGTTATTCTAGTTTTATCGTCTCAGTTTTATTACTACTGATATATGAAAGACTCAGTTTTTTTGGGGGTTTTTTTTACTATTTTTTGTTTCATTGCAAATACGTATTTTCAGTTAATTGTGTTACGTTCTGAGTGTAATAAATGACTGGACATTTAACAAGCTCCCCAGTAATACGTAATCGGTGTGATAGTGAGGTAATCATGCTTGCTCCAAGACCCAGAGGTCCCCCTGATCGATTCCCAGTGATGTATCGTCTTTTTTTTTTTTCAAACGCACTCCCACAATGCCATATTCGGGCAACGTGTTGTGAAAGCATGCAATCCTTCGGAAGGGATTTGAAGCAGTTACAGGGGAATATGACCAGTACACGTAAAACATCTCACTAAACTTCTATGTTAATCAGTGATGCAAATGCCCGTTAACTTCCCTTGAAAACAACTCTTCCTATGATAATCAGAAATTGATTGCTGGAAGTAATGGAAGAAATGACAAAAGCTTCATCAAAGGATCCAACTGGATTAAAAATGGCATATATTATAAAAAAATTTAAAAGAGTTTAAATTTCACCAATCCAGCGTCGAATCACGGTTATATAGCAATTCTATAGAAAACTACATCTGGATTCTATTTCAACGTTTTCATTGTGTTTTGATTTCGTGAGCGATAATTTTGCATCGATTCCTGTTTCATTCTGTCGTTCACCTGATTCCTTTTATCAACCTCGTAAATTGTACAAGCCTGCCATTTTGTTGAGGTCAAATCCAGGGAACGACGGTAAATGTGAAAACATAACAATTATGCAATTATCACAATAACGTTATTGTTTTCTGAACAGTTTAATGTAGCACAGCCATGCTCTATCAAAATAAGTGTTGTTGTTGTTGTTGTTGCTGCTGCTGCTGCTGATGCTGCTGCTGCTGCTGCTGTTGTTGTTGTTGTTATTGTTGTTGTTGTTGTCTTGCCGCAGACACATGCTATTGGTATGATACTCCACCAAGTCAAACTACTCCTGATTAACTCGTTGACATTAGAATAGTACAACAATGCTTATGTGAATAGCCGACGAATATATCCCTTGGTAAAAAAATTTCCAAGATAGTAATTAAATACACAGGATCTTCCGTTGCCGAGTGACAGGGTCTTCCGCTGCCAAGTGACAGGGTCTTCCGTTGCCGAGTGGCGAGTGTTTAATGGCCACTAATCTCTCTCGTCGAGGGTGTGGGTTTGAGCCCAACTCGGTCCAATCACTTTATTTGTAAGATATTGCAAGTTACTTGTGGGAAGGACGATGCTTCTGCTTAGATTATTTCTCAGGTCTTCCTCCACCAATAAAACAGGACATGCCATATATGGCTAGTGTCGGAAATGGTGTTAAACTAAATCTAAAAAAGGACATGCACAATAAATGTTCAGTTTTGATCAGCATAGATCAGTATTAAATGGATCTACATATTAACATGATTGTACAATACATTCTACATTGTTAACGAGCTACTATTCTGTAACATACACAATAAATGCAAGTTCAGCTCTATTCACACATGGATCAGTTCTAAATGGATCTTCATAACATGATTGTACAATACATTCTACATTGTAAACGAGCCACTATTCTGTAACATACACAATAAATGCAAGTTCAGCTCTATTCACACATGGATCAGTTCTAAATGGATCTACATAACATGATTGTACATTACATTCTACATTGTTAACGATCCACTATTCTGTAACATACGCAATAAATACAAGTTCAGCTCTATTCACACATGGATCAGTTCTAAATGGATCTACATAACATGATTGTACAATACATTCTACACTGTAATCTAAATCACGTGGAAAACGTGCAACTTATTCTGTATACCCGTTATTTATAAACAGTGGTACAATAAAACAGACAGTGTGGATTTTGTGAATAATATTTAAATTATGAATGGAATCAGTGGGAATAACTGGATTAAACAATATTGGTAAGTTTTGTACTCTTCATATTTTCAGTAAGAGGTCTGTGCCCTTTCCAAACGTTCAAACGAAAGTAAGGGTTTAAATACAAACGGACTACTTTAATTTCATATTTGCATCGTGTAATATTATCGTCACTGCATATTAAAATGACATTTAAAATTATTTCTCATAAGGACATTATTTATAAGTTAACACAAGAATGGGTATTGTATAAATTTAGATTTGACAATGCATGATAAACCAAAACAAAACTTTCTTGCCTTGTTCTTCAATTTTTATTCTTACAATTTCATCACTTTGAAACACAAATTTAACAGACTTATTGCGGTCAACGTGTAGTAACCGATAAAAATGATCACAGAGCTTTGATAAAAACATATTCAGTATTCAATATTTAACAGAATGCGTTTCCAAAGGCGTTAAGTATACGCGATACTTGAAAACTGTTATGATGGGGTAGCTGTAGATACTGATACGTTTTATCTCACTTAAGAAGGAAAGACTGTGTGTTACTAAAATAACGGAGCGTGTTGATTATTTTAAGATCGATGTGCGGGTGAATAGCTTTGTAATATATACTACCAAGGGAAACCAACTGGGACGTGTTCATTATTAAAGATTGTCCTGTCAGTTGGTATATACAAAGTAAATATCTGTAGTTTCAGGTAAAACCTTTTTGAGTGTAGGACACCAACTGGGGCGAATTCTTGATTTAGAGTTCGGTATGTCAGTTGGTTCATAGAAAGAAAAGCTCTGTCATGCTAAGACTAGCCTGCTGGAGCGTGTTCATCACTCTTCAAACGGCTGTCGAGCTGGACGGACATCTCCTGGGCAAGCTCCAGCCCTCAAAGTGGGTCACGGTCCCTCCACGTTTACATGGAGGGATTTTTAACCTATCATCGTTTTTTATGTTTTTAACGTGGTGTTAAAAATGGTCGTTTTGAATAATCTACAATAATCAGCATGCTTCAATAGTACTACAGCTACTCCAAGAAACATATTCTGACGGGAACTTCCATATCTGCAGAATCAACTAAGCTAAAAAATCGTCTTCAAGAATCATCTTATGTCATCTTTAAACAACTTATCTTCTAGAATCTTCCTAGAATTTACATCGTCGGGCTACTCGTCTGTTTGACAGCTTCGGTCTCACATCGCTTTAACGCAATGCTTCAAGCTCAATTTTAAACTCGACCAAAAGGTCTTAACAACTGGATCAAGCAATGAAGAAAGAACATCATATCGCCAAGAACCATCCTAGAGAATAATCGTCTTATCCAGCCAGCGGTGCAACACAGGGAGGAGTAGCGAACCTGCCGATGCTTTCCACTGACATCGTCATCTTCTGTTCCTACTCGCCAAAAAGCCTAGAGCTAAGTGCGAGTGTAAATAAACAATTCAACATACATGGAGCATAATCATTATTTAGAGCTTGAGGTGTCAGGACGAAGTTACCGGAGCAAAATTGTTATTTAGAGCTCGAGGTGTCAGGACCAACTTACCGAGGGAAATCATTATTTAGAGCTTGAGGTGTCAGGATCAACTTACCGGAGCGAAAACATTATTTAGATCTTGAGGTGTCAGGACCAACTTACCGAAGCGAAATCATTATTTAGAGCTTGAGGTGTCAGGACCAACTTACTGGAGCGAAATCATTATTTAGAGCTTGAGGTGTCAGGACCAACTTACCGGAGCGAAATCATTATTTAGAGCTCGAGGTGTCAGGACCAACTTACCGGAGCAAAATTATTATTTAGAGCTTGAGGTGTCAGGACCAACTTACCGGAGCGAAATCATTATTTAGAGCTTGAGGTGTCAGGACCAACTTACCGGAGCGAAATCATTATTTAGAGCTCGAGGTGTCAGGACCAACTTACCGGAGCAAAATTATTATTTAGAGCTTGAGGTGTCAGGACGAAGTTACTGGAGCGAAATTGTTATTTAGAGCTCGAGGTGTCAGGACCAACTTACCGGAGCGAAATCATTATTTAGAGCTTGAGGTGTCAGGACCAACTTACCGGAGTGAAAACATTATTTAGAGCTTGAGGTGTCAGGACCAACTTACCAAAGCGAAATCATTATTTACAGCTTGAGGTGTCAGGACCAACTTACCGGGGCGAAATCATTATTTAGAGCTTGAGGTGTCAGGACCAACTTACCGGAGCGAAATCATTATTTAGAGCTCGAGGTGTCAGGACCAACTTACTGGAGCGAAATTATTATTTAGAGCTTGAGGTGTCAGTATCAACTTACCGGAGCGAAATCATTATTTAGAGCTTGAGGTGTCAGGACCAACTTACCGGGGCGAAATCATTATTTAGAGCTTGAGGTGTCAGGACCAACCTACCGGAGTGAAATTGTTATTTAGAGCTCGAGGTGTCAGGACCAACTTACCGGAGCGAAATCATTATTTAGAGCTCGAGGTGTCAGGACCAACTTACCGGAGCGAAATCATTATTTAGAGCTCGAGGTGTCAGGACCAACTTACCGGAGCGAAAGTATTATTTAGAGCTCGAGGTGTCAGGACCAACTTACCGGAGCGAAAACATTATTTAGAGCTCGAGGTGTCAGGACCAACTTACCGAAGCGAAATCATTATTTAGAGCTTGAGGTGTCAGGACCAACTTACCGGAGCGAAATAATTATTTAGAGCTCGAGGTGTCAGGACCAACTTACCGGAGCGAAATCATTTTTTAGAGCTTGTGGTGTTAGGACCAATTTACCGGAGTGAAATCATTATTTAGAGCTCGAGGTGTCAGGCCCAACTTACCGGAGCGAAATCATTATTTAGAGCTCGAGGTGTCAGGACCAACCTACCGGAGCGAAATTGTTATTTAGAGCTCGAGGTGTCAGGACCAACTTACTGGAGCGAAATTATTATTTAGAGCTCGAGATGTCAGTACCAACTTACCGGAGCGAAATCATTATTTAGAGCTCGAGGTGTCAGGACCAACCTACCGGAGCGAAAGTATTATTTAGAGCTCGAGGTGTCAGGACCAACTTACCGGAGCGAAAACATTATTTAGAGCTTGAGGTGTCAGGACCAACTTACCAAAGCAAAATCATTATTTAGAGCTTGAGGTGTCAGGACCAACTTACTGGAGCGAAATCATTATTTAGAGCTCGAGGTGTCAGGACCAACTTACCAGAGCGAAATCATTTTTTAGAGCTTGTGGTGTTAGGACCAATTTACCGGAGTGAAATCATTATTTAGAGCTCGAGGTGTCAGGCCCAACTTACCGGAGCGAAATCATTATTTAGAGCTCGAGGTGTCAGGACCAACTTACCGGAGCGAAATTATTATTTAGAGCTCGAGGTGTCAGGACCAACTTACCGGAGCGAAATTATTATTTAGAACTTGAAGTGTTATTCCAACTTTCCGGAGCGAAATCATTATTTAGAGCTTGAGGTGTCAGCACCAACTTACCGGAGCGAAATTATTATTTAGAGCTTGAGGTGTCAGGACCAACTTACCGGAGCGAAATTATTATTTATTGCTCGAGGTGTCAGGACCAACTTACCGGAGCGAAATCATTATTTAGAGCTTGAGGTGTCAGGACCAACTTACCGGAGCGAAATCATTATTTAGAGCTCGAGGTGTCAGGACCAACCTACCGGAGCAAAATTATTATTTAGAGCTTGAGGTGTCAGGACCAACTTACCAAAGCGAAATCATTATTTAGAGATTGAGGTGTCAGGACCAACTTACCGGGGCGAAATCATTATTAAGAGCTTGAGGTGTCAGGACCAACTTACCGGAGCGAAATCATTATTTAGAGCTCGAGGTGTCAGGACCAACTTACTGGAGCGAAATTATTATTTAGAGCTCGAGGTGTCAGTATCAACTTACCGGAGCGAAATCATTATTTAGAGCTTGAGGTGTCAGGACCAACTTACTGGGGCGAAATCATTATTTAGAGCTTGAGGTGTCAGGACCAACCTACCGGAGCGAAATTGTTATTTAGAGCTCGAGGTGTCAGGACCAACTTACCGGAGCGAAAGTATTATTTAGAGCTCGAGGTGTCAGGACCAACTTACCGGAGCGAAAACATTATTTAGAGCTTGAGGTGTCAGGACCAACTTACCAAAGCGAAATCATTATTTAGAGCTTGAGGTGTCAGGACCAACTCACCGGAGCGAAATCATTATTTAGAGCTCGAGGTGTCAGGACCAACTTACCGGAGGGAAATCATTTTTTAGAGCTTGTGGTGTTAGGACCAATTTACCAGAGTGAAATCATTATTTAGAGCTCAAGGTGTCAGGACCAACTTACCGGAGCGAAATCATTATTTAGAGCTCGAGGTGTCAGGACCAACTTACCGGAGCAAAAACATTATTAAGAGCTTGAGGTGTCAGGACCAACTTACCAAAGCAAAATCATTATTTAGAGCTTGAGGTGTCAGGACCAACTTACCGGAGCGAAATCATTATTTAGAGCTCGAGGTGTCAGGACCAACTTACCGGAGCGAAATCATTTTTTAGAGCTTGTGGTGTTAGGACCAATTTACCGGAGTGAAATCATTATTTAGAGCTCGAGGTGTCAGGCCCAACTTACCGGAGCGAAATCATTATTTAGAGCTCGAGGTGTCAGGACCAACTTACTGGAGCGAAATTATTATTTAGAACTTGAAGTGTCATTCCAACTTTCCGGAGCGAAATCATTATTTAGAGCTCGAGGTGTCAGGACCAACTTACCGGAGCGAAATTATTATTTAGAGCTTGAGGTGTCAGGACCAACTTACCGGAGCGAAATCATTATTTAGAGCTCGAGGTGTCAGGACCAACTTACCGGAGCGAAATCATTATTTAGAGCTCGAGGTGTCAGGACCAACTTACCGGAGCGAAATCATTATTTAGAGCTCGAGGTGTCAGGACCAACTTACCGGAGCGAAATTATTATTTAGAGCTTGAGGTGTCAGGACCAACTTACCGGAGCGAAATTATTATTCAGAGCTCGAGGTGTCAGGACCAACTTACTGGAGCGAAATTGTTATTTAGAGCTCGAGGTGTCAGGACCAACTTACCGGAGCGAAATTATTATTTAGAGCTTGAGGTGTCAGGACCAACTTACCGGAGCGAAATTATTATTCAGAGCTCGAGGTGTCAGGACCAACTTACCGGAGCGAAATTATTATTTAGAGCTTGAGGTGTCAGGACCAACTTACCGGAGCGAAATTGTTATTTAGAGCTCGAGGTGTCAGGACCAACTTACCGGAGCGAAATTATTATTTAGAGCTCGAGGTGTCAGGACCAACTTACCGGAGCGAAATTATTATTTAGAGCTCGAGGTGTCAGGACCATCTTACCGGAGCAAAATTATTATTTAGAGCTTGATGTGTCAGGACCAACTTACCGGAGCGAAATTATTATTTAGAGCTCGAGGTGTCAGGACCAACTTACTGGAGCGAAATTGTTATTTAGAGCTCGAGGTGTCAGGACCAACTTACCGGAGCGAAATTATTATTTAGAGCTCGAGGTGTCAGGACCAACTTACTGAACGAAATTGTTATTTAGAGCTCGAGGTGTCAGGACCAACTTACCGGAGCGAAATTGTAATTTAGAGCTCGAGGTGTCAGGACCAACTTACCGGAGCGAAATTATTATTTAGAGCTCGAGGTGTCAGGACCAACTTACTGGAGCGAAATTGTTATTTAGAGCTCGAGGTGTCAGGACCAACTTACTGGAGCGAAATTATTATTTAGAGCTTAAGGTGTCAGGACCAACTTACCGGAGCGAAATCATTATTTAGAGATTGAGTTGTCAGGACCAACTTACTGGAGCGAAATTGTTATTTAGAGTTCGAGGTGTCAAGACCAACTTACTGGAGCGAAATTGTTATTTAGAGCTCGAGGTGTCAGGACCAACTTACCGGAGCGAAATCATTATTTAGAGCTCGAGGTGTCAGTTGGTTTATAGAAACACAAACGACGTGATGATTTAACTGGGGAAACCCATCTGGAGCGTGTTGATTATTTAGAGCTCGGTGTGTCAACTAGTGTATGATAGGAAGAAAATATCTGTATAACTATGAACACCCTACTGGAGTGTATTCATTATTCATGCACAAAGTCGACTTTAATCTGCCGTCTACATATTGGTTGTCTTAATCTATAATAGAAAAAATGTTTTTCCTGTGCCTCGCAGAGTCCGGGTCTTTGTATACAACGCAGTACTGCAGTGTTTCCCCAAGCTTCCCCCAAAACGGCTGCTCATACGAAATTAGAAATGTCACAATAGCTGGGAACACGATACTAAAACTCCCATTTGCTCCAATTATATGTCAATTTTACGCTCTTGCTATGACAAATTTTTAATTGATGTATTGATTACGTATGAATGTCACGTATACATGAGCCGGTTATCATTTTGATACGATTATTGTTACTCACTATACAGCTAATCCAAACATAGTCGGTAGCCGTAAAAATGTGCATTTAACAATGTATTCGCATGCACTTTCCGATGACCTATTTTCAAGTTTTTTTAGTTTAATGACTAGCCTAATAGTATGGTTAATATAGATATTGAATCAATTCGTGAAATGTAAGAACATATATTACGGAAGGGCACGTAGCATTAAAAAACACAGCAACCGCATAGTCTGTGAACAGACCCAGCCCTCCCGACTGGGTCCGGTAAATAACAATGGAAAAAACACAAATGAGCACGTTGATTGGTTAGTTGCTTCAACTGAAATTTTGAATGACGTCACAGTTTAGTAAGCGTTCAATTGCTATGAATTTTGGGACAGGCATAACATTCCTTGCTTTTTCATTAAGGGGTAAATGGACCTTATTCGAAAGATATAAGGCTCTTGAATAGACTAGCAACCCCACCAGGACAGAAATATTCAGCACATTGAGTAATAATAACATTTAACACATACATAGAGCAGAGGTGGCAATAGAGTCATTGCCTTACTGGGAACGCCCAACAGAAAAGTTGCAACATGTGCACATAATATTGAATACTAGAATAAGCATACAGTTTTGCAAACTTGTCAGTCGAAATAGTTACAGCTGTTTAATTATCAGTACAACGCTTTTCGAGTGTAGATGCTTTAGATTTTATCGGTGTAAACAAATCATCCGGAATTACTAGTTATGTAGCCGAAACTACTTTGCTGTGGTCCTCAGTGACCGAGTGGTCCATGCTGCTGTTTCAATATAATTTACCTCTCAGATCGTGAATTCAAGCCCAGCTTGATCGATAACTTTGTGTTGGAAAGATTGCTAGTTACTAGTGGAAGGACGGTGGTTCTCTGACTAATTTTAAGGTCTGCCACTACCAAAAAACTGGACGTATAATCTTTAAATATTGAAAATGGCATTAAACCCATTACAACAACACTAACTGCTTTCAAATATTAATTTCATTGTTACGTGTCATGTATTTTCAGGGCCCCGTTAGCACAGTCGGTAGTGCGGCTAACTAAAAATCGTATGACCATGAGTTCCAATCTGCATCCGGCGACAGCCTCCGTGATAATTAATATACGACATTGCGTCTCATTGTCGTTCGTTTCTCACCACAGACTCAAGTGTAGAAATGCTGGCCAACCTTTCAGGATCCCTGAAAAGAGCGGTTTAGTTAACTGAGTATCTGTTAGCCATTGATGGCATAAAAATAACGCAAAATTAAACACCGTTTTCCGTATTGTAAGACTCCAAAAACATGTCAAGTTTTACTACAAAAATGTTTGGGAAATTTCCATATGCATATTTTAACACGACCTCTACGATATTTAACAATAACTGCAACACGCTTTACGACAATATGTTGAAAAATGTGAGGGAATCAATAATAAGCATATTAAAATATTATCTCTGTTATAGCTAAAAACATCAAGCTTTACAGAAATATGTTGTGTAGGAAGAATTTCATATGCATATTAAAATATTAATTCTAAAATAACTCACAGTTCCTGCAACAAGATTGGAGCGTGCTGCGGCGAGGCTGATTAAATAAATGCCATGTTAGAGGAAATTGAAAAGTGTCAAAAGTACTGCGGTAACACAAGCGTTGACAGGCTTGATTAAAGAAAATAATTACTTGTGGAACGCGATAATCAGTTAAGAGTGAAATATGTTTTGTTCAAATCGTGTTTAACCGAAGGTAGTCATGCACACGCGTCAGAAGGGAAGGCAGCAATTTGTCTCCGGTTATTTATCTGATTTCTGTTTTAAACTTTAGTTTGTTCGGCTATTATTTATGCGAAGCTTCATTAGTTTAATCGGTGATGTCAATCAAAGGCGTCCATGTGAAGGAAGCAGACGTATTAATATAGACATAACATGTTTGTCATACTGCAGAAGGATATTCGTTCCTATACGTGCAAGGATATAGTCTGGAAATTTAGTTCATAGTTTTAAAAGTCAGTCATAATGTCGAAGAAGAGGATAAGTGTTATGAAAAACATATTGAAATGCATTCTTCTTTTTTATGATTTATTCCTCTTTCTCTTCGTGAGTGATTCATATTTCACTAAACACAATGAACAAACTCGATACAATCCGAGTGTACTACTTTGATAGTGGTCTCAGCTACCAAAACCAAGTATTGGTTCCATTATAAGTGTTAACTAACTGTCTTGTTTTCAGTTGATCATCTGTTTCCATGTAAAAGCTGACTCCTTGGAAAAGTTGCTATCTGCATACACACACATCTGTAGAATGTAGCGTCATCCGCGTTCAGCAGCGGTCAATTGGGAAGTAAATAAAAAACTGCAACTAAGAGCAAGCTGTCCGTAGCATATACGTCAATAATTTAGAATTGTCTGACCTTGTAGATTGACCGTATTATTGATCACATGATTAGACTGCAATTCAGAATTAATATGTCTGTGTTTAGTTGAATGTGTTTGAGATTGTTTCAGTAAATGGCAAACAACAGCGCGTGCAAGAAAATGTTTTTATAAATCAAATTAGTTGAAAGAATATATAGCAGCAGAGCTTATAACGCAGGGTTTATAGCAGCAGAGCTTATAGCGGCAGTGCATAAAGCAGCAGGGCTTATAGCAGCAGAGCTTATAGTAGTAGAGCATAAAGCAGCAGGGTTTATAGCAGCAGAGCATAAAGCAGCAGGGTTTAAAGCAACAGAGCTTATAGCAGAAGGGCTTATAGCAGCAGAGCTTATAGCAGCAGACCATAAAGCAGCAGGGCTTATAGCAGCAGAGCTTATAGCAGAAAAGCTTATAGCAGTAGAGCATAAAGCAGCAGGGTTTATAGCAGCAGAGCATAAAGCAGCAGGGTTTATAGCAGCAGAGCTTATAGCAGCAGCGCATATAGTAGCAAGGCTTATAGCAGCAGAGCTTATAGCAATAGAGCATAAAGCAGCAGGGTTTATAGCAGCAGAGTATAAAGCAGCAGGGTTTATAGCAGCAGAGCTTATAGCAGCAGCGCATAAAGCAGCAAACCTTATAGCAGCAGGACTTTCATAAACATTCATACGCCTTACCAACTTTATTGATAACATTGTAACATTCGGATTATTTATGCAACGGTGTTTTTACAAATACCATAATACAAGTTCCACAATATATAGCTATTGCTTGCTTTGTTTCTGCCTGCATATATAAAATACATGAACAAAGAAGATACAATATAGTCCCTGTCGCGTATGATCATTTTGGCGGTGATCAAGACTACAAAGGCTGAAAGCTTGGTCACAACGAAATAAGTAGGGTCATATAGCCCGGCTCAAATCGAGTCTGCTATTTTACTTCTTTGGATGGGTTATTTGCTTCAAAGAATGTCTTTTATTAGATGTAATTTACAGTTTTATTCATGCTGATTCAACTGACAACCACTGTTATGTAATTCAGCAAATGTTAAATTTGAATATCTGCCGATTTTCACGCAACTAAACAGTCTTTATAATAGCGTTTAAACGATTACAATTTGTTGACCGGACATTGCCTGTCATCATTCATTTGTAAATGAAAATGTTTATTCACGATAAACATTTTTTTCCCCCAAATATTAACAAATATTAATGTTTGAAGGTACCAAGCAATAATTTGCATATCACTGACACTAACCATGCCCCCTTTTTCAAGACATGAATAAATAACATATTTATGTGCATGCATCAGATTCATTTTCAACTATGAATAGTTCCCTTACCAAATGAGGCATCTATTAGGCATATATTAAATTCGAATACTATTTTGTTTAGTTTAACAATCTAAATAGCAAATGAAAGTAAAGTGTGCATGAAAGTCACTTTAAATCAAGAAAATCAATCAATGAATGAAAATGAGACATAATATGGATACAGTATATTTGCTGGACCGATAAGCACATTGCGAAAAGACGGTTTTCTAAAGCGCATCTCTTTGTGACAAATTAGTTTGAAATAAATATATCAAAGAATATCGCGATAAGAAATACTTGTCTCGAGATGACTCGTTACTTTACGGATTTTCCAAAATTGTCATAAAAGAAATGGGCCATTAAAATAGAGTTGTTTCAATAATTATATGAAAATTAGAAATTGTCATATTGGAGAATGTTATACTGTTGAATGTGGAGAAAAATATTATTCACATTCAATAACAGATGGTGAAAAAACATCAACTTCAATGAGAAGAATCTATGTTCTATAGCAAGCATCATGTTCTATAGCAAGCATCATGTTCTATAGCAGGCATCATGTTCTATAGCAAGCATCATGTATTTATATTTAAAAAAAGTCAGAAGAACAACCGAAAGAAAATCAGATGATGGTACAAAAGTTTCAAGCACCGGTTAACTTAATGCTGAGAAATTAATACGCGAAATTGTTTCGAGTCATTTCAAAGATGTCGCATTTTACCATTTACCTTAATGTCCAAGAGTAGGTAGATACTGTGTATAACCCAGACCCAGCCACATAAATATCAACAATGAGGAGAAACAAGTGACAGTAAAACAAAAATGCCAGTCATACGCCATATCAATTAAATAAAACGCGACCGTTTGGCGGTTGGTATATCGAAAACTGGATACAGAGCTGTTGATAACAAATATCAATGACAAAATAATGTAACAGTATCGCGACAAATGTTACCATTTTCATGTGGGTGGGGTATGAATTTTACATAAATAATGAGTTTCCATCACAAAGAAATGGTTTAACTTACATGAATCATGAAATCTGGATGCAGTAAGTGTTTTAGACATACTTTTGTTGTGATATATTAGCATCACTGTCTCTCTGTGTGACTTTCAAGTGTTTTAAAGTGCAAACTTCTATTTATTTCAGCCAGGATTTTGAGATAGATGGCAAATATCAAGGCTTATCATGTTATGCAGCAAAACATATGTGCATGCATGATCATTTCTTTTTCAGTTAAATAGATGATCTCACTTTGTGTGTCTTCCATTGAATTGAATTAATCCTGATTCCAACATTTACATGACAAATTTTCAGCTGCTCAGTCTCATTGCCCTATTTGCTTAAACTGTTTTAGCTTCAAATTTGGTTTTGCCTGTGCGACAGCTTCTCTATTTCACTCAAAGTTATCCATTTTTCACAAAAAGACATATATTTTTTTCCATTTAGAGGTTTCAAATAAAGTATTTCCCCATAGAAAGTGACATATTTTGAAAAAAAAGTAAATCTGAATCAAAAAGATGCAGTTACATCCCAGCATCTACCGTCTGGTTCGCGTACGTCTCCCACACAAATTAATTTTGTTCCGTTCTACATATAGAGACATGTACTTCTCGAACACTGGATACATTACCAATAGTTCTAAAAGTGCCTTATTCTCATAGATAGTCCTCTGTTGGTCAAAATATGCAGAAAAAAACTTGGGGTTGACCAGGTTGCTTTTTCACAATTTCGATGGTTTGATGGCACCCCTTCATTTTGACCATTCTGCCCATTCGTTGCAGTGATACTACGCATCTTTAAACAGTTGTAGCATCATCAAACAGTTCCCAATGTCACCCAAAGTTTTCAGAAACATGAAAATATTCCAATGTTCCCATATGCACAAAGAAATATGACATTTTTTTGCATTTTTAACAAATAAATTGTCCAACCGCTTTACAGTGCTCTTAATTCTTTGGCGTAATAATCTTACTGTCATGTAAGTGAGGTAATTCCCCAGAGATATATAGTGTACCAATGAACACAACCCTGATTTACCGAACGTGAATGCTAGTCGTTGACAAAACTTTCCACAGGAAAAATTAAATAAAAACATGTACATGTAGATCTAGTTGAAGTAAGACGATCGTGAAACAATGTCAATACACAAACCTTGCACGTAAAAGTCGTTTAACACGTTTCAAATTCGGATTTCCCATCAATGAGCGTGGATTTATATGAACTTCGTAAATATTGACACATTTTTTAAAAACAAGCGTCTAGACAAAAACTAAACAATGACGTCAGCGTCTACGTATATAGATATACACACTGTGTGGATATTTCCTGGAATTATTGAGTTTTTATTTGTATAAATCGAGAGATCAAAGGTGGGTGTGTGATTTTTATACCGCAATATATTTCGTCATTTTACAATAAACCAACTTATGTTACATTTGATAATTGAAACAATAGCCGTTCCGATATTATTGGATATTAGATCTAGAGAATTTGATGTCAACCAGTACAGAGGTGCTGTATTCTTGCGCGTTTACTTTGTAGCGTATAGTTATCTTTGTTTTGTTTTTAGTTATTCACTTGAAGAATCTCAAAATAAATATATTCATCAGGATTGAAATCGTAAGAATAAAATTCTGTTTTTTCTGGTTTTTATGCATGTGTCACGCACAAATCTGACATAAAGTCTTTGGGACTTTACTTGATTTGTGTGTGATTCGACATTCTTTATACATGCATAAAAACCAGAAAATGAATTTAATATTATAATGAAAAACAATATCAATGGTGAGATTGCATCTACATATATACTTACAAATAAACAACAGACTTATATTTAAAGATTTGCACTTGGTACATACTTCAAACGTTTAACTCCTCAGACATATTTATTTTATTTTTTTAATTAATTATTTATTTATAAATAATCGTTTATGTCTAGATATTCAATAGCTTAATTTTTGTTTTATTGTCGAAAATGCCGCTTTTTTATTATATCCTAGATTCAATAAATAATGCACAATACTTGCCATCTGTCTTTATGATTAATTAATTGCGCTCTATTCGTTTTTCCAATTAATATGTTGGCTCATTTTCCCATGAGATCAAACATTAGATTGAATCATTCACGAGTTATTTGTCATGTATATGTGACGTATTTATTACTAGAACTGGAATGTATGGTTAATGCTTAGAACTGAGGTATCAATAAACAATGCATTTATTAAATTGTCTTATCAATTAAATATTACTACATATATTTACATATATACTCCTAAATAATTCGAAGAACCCAAAATTTGTATAACTGCACTAGTTTACGTAATTAGGTTAAGTATTTCGTTTCAGATGAAAAGTTGTAGAACCATTTTCAATAATTAATGAAAACACCAAAATAAAACAACTTGAATGTTATCTATTTATTTCAAGTTCACCACTTAAATTTATATATAGATTTTTTTTCAAATTTTGGTAGATTTGACATATCAAACCATTCGCATTTATTTATTAATGATAATGAGGTGTTTTATTATCCATTTAAAAATAACTTATTTTTTAAAACAATTTTTTTTTTTTTCTGATATACTCTTTTTAACATAGAGATATTATATACTTCTTCTCTAAAAACACTTGTAAAGTCACCTTTTTATTAACCCAGCGTACCTAGATTATATTTTATTTCGTTAACTCAACCTATTATAAAATTATTATTTAAACTATTCAGCAGATCTTCAACTATACCATGATATTAACACAGAATGGTTAATTAAGTTGCGTTTTTCTGCAATATAATTTTAACATAAAAATCGCCGTAAGTGAATTTGACAATTTCTTTGTGGTGATTTCAAAATTTATCGATGTTTAAAATAAGTGTATTTCCAAAAAATATATAATTTTCTGCATGATTTGAGCCAACTTTGACCCTATTTGGATGAATATTAACAATAATATGAATATGTGTTGGCTTACGATTTTTGTGAAACTGATTCAAAGTAATCTACACCTATGTATTCAACAAACATGTGCAGCACATTTCTCAAACATGATAATCCATCCCAGTCTCCCTAATATCTTTCCGATCAGGACTGCGTTTCACAAACAAATGTTACGGGAAAAATCGGCCTAAACGCAAACTAGCAATTACTCATAATATTTTTGATATTCATCCAAATGAACCCAAAATTAGCTCAAATCATGCAGAGAATGATATATTTTCTGAAAAAAAACACACAATAATTTCAACGTAGATCAAAATTGAAACATTCAACGAAAAATTTGTCAAGTTATTTTGTGAAACGCATCCCTGGGCTACATACACATAATGGAAAAGTAATATCTTCTAGCAATTGAACGTTTACTAAACTGTGACGTCATTCAAACATTTTATGAAGCAATTGACCAATCAATGAAATGTGCTCTAATGTCGTTGCTATATAACGGACCAAATCGGGATGGTTCGTTCTTCAGACTACAAACAGGTTCATGTAATCGAAATTCTCGAAATTTAGACAATTGTACAGTTAGATATTTAATACAGCCTCTACACAGAAATTCGTTTGGCATAATTTGTTCTTGTATAAGTTGTTAGAACTTGTTTGATGTTTTTACTGACATCATCGTAATACATTTTTGTAAGCATACGATTTGGTCTGAATAATAATCACACGTTCGTTATTACATGTTTTTAAGGGAAAAAATGAAACGAAATGCAGCACATCCTGAAAACTGCACTAATATCACAATTTGTATTGTATATATTATTAGTATTTAATATGGTATGATTACATAAGCCGTCTCGGGACTTGCTAAATTATAAATGAATATTCTCACATTCAGAAACGCCAAACGGAATAACGTTCCAGGGGGAGTTGATACTCGGTATTTAATACCGGTCTGAAATATAAAATTCAAGCTTTGACGTATTATTATTTTCAATTTCGGATATATTCTTGCATACCTGGCGTGGACTTCCAAATATATTTCGTTGTTAAAATAAAAACAGTTATCTCCTGGGGTGAAATCTTCCATCCGAACAATTTTGTATTCCGATGTTGTTTCTATGAATAACAACAACCGTATAGCACACTGGGCAAATGATCAATTTTCAAGAATATTTTGCAAAGCCTTTTATTTGTTATTATAATTTAAATTTTTGATAAACTTCCGTCACACGCAGGCGGCGGTGAACATTCCATGATTCATTAATTTTTAGAATTTAATACCATATGTTTCAATGTGATGTTCTTACTTAATGACCCTATTACTCAGACTTTTATCGTTACCTGGGGATGCCCGAATGCTGTTTGCGAAAGTACGGAACACATTTCGGGCCATTATAACTTCACGCCAAGTAACACGAGAAATATTATTGATTAGGGACTCCTTAATTTTAATATTTTAACTGCGTTATATTTTCAATGCTATGAAAGAGTAATTCTCACCACACAATTGAGAATTTTGCTATAGTTCTATGTAAAAGGTCTGGTTTTTAGAGTATTGCTTTCCATTATGGAAATGTATCCATAATAGCTAGTGAAATGGTTAGTTTGATTCTCGTTGATTCTCATCAACTTTTAATCCGGGCATTATGCCAAAGACATATCCCTGTTTATGTTGTCGTGATCAAACTTTGCAGTGTTGATCACCGACAGAATGATCATACGCGACAGGGACTACTTTTTATTGCTCAATTTCCTTTTTTCATGTATCTTACATAATTATGCAAGCAGAAATAAAATCAGCATAAACACAATATTATGGTTACCATGACATTTATAAAATAATGTTGCATTCAATAAACCAAACAGCTACAATGATATCAAACAAATAAAGAAAAAAAATAAGGCGTATAATTATGTATGAAGTTCCGGCTATCACTACTTTCAAATGCAATCCTCTTAATTGCTTTAAAATACATTCATCCTGTAAAATACTATAAAAGTCACTTCAGTTGAACCAATAATGTATTATTGGTGTATAATTATCTTTAGTCAGATTTCGTAATGTTCATCTACAACAAGAAAACGCAATCCCCATGCATTATTATGTGATGCGCTTGGCCCAAAGGTAGAGAATCGAACCCATGAATGTGGGTCGTGGGCTCGATAATCCACCACACCTATGTGTAGTGTCCTGAGGCAAGACTCGTTATTCGTATAATTATGCTTAATACAGGGTCTACCAGCTTGTTTAAGTTGTAAGAACCCCTTTCACAATCGATGTAAAATAGATAAGATTGAAACATAATTGAAAAAAATAACGTCTTGTTTTAGAGCAAACTATTTTACCGACAATTAAAACAAATACAACTCAGTAATGAGACGTTTATCGGCCATAAGCTATATTACAATTTGAAAGATGCATTTTCACCGTTTTGCATTTGGTATCGATAAAACACTATGCATGGGTATCGAAATGAAAAATGTTCATTTGGCATAAACAATAAAAGTCCGAATATCAACTACTACGTGCATATGTACGTAGTCTCACCCAGAACCTCATATCTCCTGAATCAAGTTTCCTCAATGAAAAAGCAGGGAACTCTGTGCCTGTTCACAGCAATCGAACACTTGTTAATCTGCGACTTCATTCAAACGTTCAGTTGAAGCAGCTGACTAATCAGCGTGCTCAAATGTGATATCCCAGCATTGTTATTTAACGGTTCCAACCGGAAGAGCTTGGTCAGTTCTACAGACTAATATGTACGAATACCCGAATACATTTCGAATAGTACTGGCTTTGACTCGTCACCGTATTTATTATTTCAGATCCTTCTTTTACCATAACAAATATGCATTGTGCTTAATACGGTGCTTTTGCTTTTAACTTTTCATTGTGGCTCGATTACAAAAAGAGTATTGGCTTATCTGGTGCTTAAGCTTTTATCATTACCATTTATAAACTTAAGAAAACCGATTCATCTATTTTATTCTTGAGTGCATTATGTATTTAGCTAACGTTTTCGAACGGTAAGCAGAATTGAATGCAGTCCTGATGTTTTGTTGCGAAACGTCGTTATTATTAGACAGCCATGCGCGTCTTTTGTATTGAGTTTCCTTTGATATTGTAGATATGTATTTTATTGTTGTAATTCTAGTGACATCAAAGGCCTTTAGATATACTTCCATATACTGTTACATTATATTTTTTTATTTGCTAAACCAGAGCTCATAATGTCAGTAAATGTTTCATCTGAAAGCAATTTCACAAGTTAAGACTTTAGATCTTGAAGCAAATTGTTGACTGATAACTATTGCTTAAGATCAAAATATGGATATACAAGAGGTGCATACTCACTCGGTGGCAATACCTATTACTTTTTCTTATTATTTTGGTCGTTTTAAATCAAAGATCTCATTTAATGTTGAACAAAAACTGACAGCTAGTGGGACAGACCAAACAATCGAGCATGCTTTTGTCTTCTTTATACTAGATGCTAAATGTTCCTCCGCCTATAGATCGAATACTGCAGCGTCGGACTGCTTGCAAACTCTTCTCTCTTTTCGTATAACATATACACGTGACATCATTTTAGTTAAGTTTATTGTACATCCCTCTCTCAATACATGCAACATACTAATCATACAAACAATTTAATGCATTGCAAAACTTTCTCATTTTACATATAACAAAATACAGGTTCCATCAGTTCAGTACATCGAACACTTTCCTTCTGTCATATAACATACTAACGGTTCCGCCAGTTAAATACATTGTATACACTTTCCTTCTGTCATTTTACATACTAAACGTTCAATCAGTTCAGTATATCAAACACTTTCCTTTTGACATAAAGCATACTTAACATGCCATCAATTCAGTACATCGAACACTTTCGTACTGTCATATAACATTCTAAATGGGCCATCAGTTCAGTACATCGAATACTTTCTTTCTTTCATATAACATACTTAACATGCCATCAGTTCAGTACATCGGACACGTCCTTCTGTAATATATAACATACTAAACGTGCCATCAGATCAGTACATCGAACACTTTCCTTCTGACATAAAACATACTAAAGGCTCCTTCAGTTCGGTACATTGTATACACTTTCCTTCTGCCATATAACATACTAAATGGCCATCAGTTTAGTATTTCGAACACTTTCCTTCTGTAATATAACATACTAAACGTGCCATCAGATCAGTACATCGAATACTTTCCTTCTGACATAAAACATACTAAACGCTCCTTCAGTTCGGTACATTGTATACACTTTCCTTCTGCAATATAACATACTAAATGACCATCAGTTTAGTATTTCGAACACTTTCCTTCTGTAATATAACATACTAAACGTGCCATCAGATCAGTACGTCGAACATTTTCCTTCTGTCATATAACATACTAAACGTGTAATCAGTTTAATACATTGAGTACTTTTCTTCTGACATAAAACGTACTAAACGTACAATCAGTTCAATACATTGAACACATTTCCTCTGTCATAAAACGTACTAAGGTTACATCAGTTCAGTACATTGAAATTTTTCTTTCTTTCATTTAACACTAAACGTGCCATCAGATCAGTACATCGAACACTTTTCTTTTGACATATAACATACTAAAGGTTCCATCAGTTCAGTTCATTGAACACTTTGCTTCTGACATGAAACATACTAAACGTGCCATCAGTTCAGTACATTGAACACTTTGCTTCTGACATGAAACATACTAAAGTTTTCATCAGTTCAGTACATTGAACACTTTTCTTCTGACTTAAAAAATAATAAAGGTTCCATCAGTTGAGTTCATTAACCACTTTCCTTCTGTCATATTACATACCATACGTGCCATCAGTTCAGTACATTGGACACTTTGCTTCTGACATAAAACATACTAAAGTGTCCATCAGTACAGTACATTAAACACTTATCTTCTGACATAAAACATACTAAACGAGCCATCATTTCATTACATTAAACACTTTTCTTCTGACCTAAAACATACTAATGGTTCAATCAGTTCAGTTTGGTTCAGTACATTGAACACTTTGCTTTTGTCATATAACATACCATACGTGCCATCCGTTCAGTACATTGAACACTTGCTTTCTGTCATATAACATACCATACGTGCCATCCGTTCAGTACATTGAACACTTTGCTTTTGACATAAAACATACTAAAGTTTCCATCAGTACAGTATATAAAACACTTATCTTCTAACATAAAACATACTAAACGAACCATCAGTTCAGTACATTGAACACTTTGCTTCTGACATTAAACATATTAATGATGCCATCAGTTCAGTACATTGAACCCTTTTCTTCTGATATAAAACATACTAATGGGTCCATCAGTTCAGTACATTGAACACTTGTTTTCTGATATAAAACATACTAAACATACCATCATTTCAGTACATTAAACACTTTGCTTCTGACATAAAACATACTAAACGTGCTATCAGTCAGTACTTTGAACACTTTTCTTCTGCCATAAAACATACTGAACGTGTCATCAGTTCAGTACATCGACCACTTTCCTTCTGTATTAATACTAAAGTTTACAACAGTTCTGTTCATCGAACACTTTTATTCTGACATAAAACATACTAAAGATGTCATCAGTTCAGTACATCGAACATTTGTCTTCTGACATATAACATACTTAAGATTCCATAAATTGAGTTCATTTAACACTTTCCTTCTGTCATAAACATACTAAACGTGCCATCAGTTCAGTACATTGAACGTTTTTCTTCCGACATAAAACATACTAACGGTTCCATCTGATCAGTACATTGAACACTTTCCTCATGTCATATATCATACATGTACTAAAGTTTACATCAGTTCAGTACATTGAACCCTTTTCTTCCGACATAAAACATACTAAAGTTTACATCAGTTCAGTACATTCAACCCTTTTCTTCCGACATAAAACATACTAAACGTGCAAACAGTTCATTATATTGAACGCTTTTCCTCTGATATAAAACATACTAACGGTTCCATCTGAGCAGTACATTGAACACTTTCCTTCTGACATAAAACGTACTAAACGTGCAATCAGTTCAGCACATCGAACAGTTTCCTTCTGTCATATAACATACTAAACGTACCATCAGTTCAGCACATCTAAAACTTTCCTTCTGACATAAAACATACTAAACGTGCCATCAGTTCAATACATCAAACACTTTCCTTCTGACATAAAACATACTAAACGTGCCATCAGTTCAGTACATTGAACACTTTCCTTCTGTCATATTACATACTAAATCTGCCATCAGTTCAGTACATCGAGCAATTTTCTTCTGACATATAACATACTAAACTTGCCATTAGTTCAGTACATTGAACACTTTGCTTATGACATAAAACATACTAAACGTGCCATCAGTTCAGTATATTGAACACTTTGCTTCTGATATAAAACATACTAATGGTGCTATCAGTTCAGTACATCGAACAATTTTTCTTCTGACATATAACATACTAAACCTGCCATTAGGTCAGTACATTGAACACTTTGCTTCTGATATAAAACATACTTAAAGTGTCATCAGTTCAGTACATCGAACAATTTTCTACTGACATATTACATACTAAACGTGAGATCAGTTCAGTACATCGAACAATTTTCTTCTGACATATTACATACTAAACGTGCGATCAGTTCAGCACATCGAACAATTTCCTTCTGTCATATAACATACTAAACGTACCATCAGTTCAGCACATCTAAAACTTTCCTTCTGACATAAAACATACTAAACGTGCCATCAGTTCAATACATCAAAAACTTTCCTTCTGACATAAAACATACTAAACGTGCCATCAGTTCAGTACATTGAACACTTTCCTTCTGTCATATTACATACTAAATCTGCCATCAGTTCAGTACATCGAGCAATTTTCTTCTAACATATAACATACTAAACTTGCCATTAGTTCAGTACATTGAACACTTTGCTTATGACATAAAACATACTAAACGTGCCATCAGTT
Organism: Panopea generosa; assembly: GCA_029582155.1. Classification (NCBI taxonomy): domain Eukaryota; kingdom Metazoa; phylum Mollusca; class Bivalvia; order Adapedonta; family Hiatellidae; genus Panopea; species Panopea generosa. The sequence continues at coordinate 6,204,157 of CM055909.1, forward strand.
CAGTATATTGAACACTTTGCTTCTGATATAAAACATACTAATGGTGCTATCAGTTCAGTACATCGAACAATTTTCTTCTGACATATAACATACTAAACCTGCCATTAGGTCAGTACATTGAACAATTTGCTTCTGACATAAAACTGCTAAACGTGCCATCTATTCAGTACATTCAACACTTTGCTTCTGACATATTACATACTAAACGTGAGATCAGTTCAGTACATCGAACAATTTTCTTCTGACATATTACATACTAAACGTGCGATCAGTTCAGTACATCGAACAATTTTCTTCTGACATATAACATACTAAACTAGCGATCAGTTCAGTCATTTGAACACTTTTCTTCTGACATAAAACATACCAAACGTGCCATCAGTTCAACACTTTGAGCACTTTCTTTCTGACATAAAACATACCAAACGTGCAATCAGTTCAATACATTGAGCACTTTACTAATGACATAAAACATACTAAACGTGCGATCAGTTCAGTACATCGAACTATTTCCTTCTGACATAAAACATACTAAAGGTACCATCACTTTCCTTCTGACATATATAACATACTAAAGGTTCCAACAATACCGTACATTGAACACTTTCCTTCTGACATAAAACATACCAAACGTGCCATCAGTTCAATACATTGAGCACTTTCCTTCTGACATAAAACATACCAAACGTGCCATCAGTTCAATACATTGAACACTTTACTTCTGACATAAAACATACTAAAGGTACCATCACTTTCCTTCTGACATATATAACATACTAAAGGTTCCAACAATACCGTACATTGAACACTTTCCTTCTGACATAAAACATACCAAATGTGCCATCAGTTCATTACATTGTTTACACTTTTTTTCTGACATAAAACATACTAAAGCTTCCATCATTGTGCACGCTTCTCTCGTTACATTTAACATATCAATTGTGCGAACAGTTAAGTTCATGTACGGTAACCGCTGTTATCTACATTTTTTGAAGACGTGAAATGTACCCCAAAGTCATTACATCTATTACCATTAGTCCCGAGAGTGCTATGTTTGCATACTAATGCGTAACATAGACAATATTTGAAACGTCATTTTGGCTCTATGTGTGACTTAAAATGTATTTAAGTATCCCAACGGTGTTTACCTACTGGATGTGATGAGTAAGTTCTCATTTATCTTCCTAGCTATGTATATCTGCATAAAATCAGGATGCTGAAAATTTGTTCAGTTAAAACTAGGGAGAGGTTATTATGGTGTCGTGTTTTGTTTCGGGAAGCATATATGTTTCTTATCGTAATATGTATATACTTAGAACACTTTTATACATTTACATTGTTTTATGTTACCTATTGTCACTTTTTTGTAAACAGGCATTTGAATTTATTCCTCGATATCTTTTAATTATGATATGTATCGTGCGTTAAATTTTGTCTTTTCTTGACACAGGAATGATTTAAGATGGGTTTGTTTTGAAGGTCAGATTATAATTACTTTGTACATTTGCGTATTTTCTCATATTTTAATCTTAAACACACATTTATCCATATCCACATCAACATACACATATAAATATATTCAAACATAAGTGCATATATATTTACTAAGGATGGCAACGAATGGCAATATTGATATTCGAATATTCGGTCATTCTTTCGAACGAATATTCGAATATATTCGGTCAAGATCTTAAAAATAAATAATCATCAACTTTCTATCTCGAACGTTTTTACTCGCCATATTTGTTACTTTCTCTTTCAGCGGAAACGGTGCTGATGTATAAATACTCAAAAGCAAACAATTGGAATATCATTGTCGTCAAGATGATTCAACATGACGTGGAACTTGATGATGCATAATTAATAATAATAAATTAATAAATGCTATGTTATATTAGCTTTACTAAGTTAAATGTTCGTATGTTTGTATAGTTTATAAGTAATTAACTATTTATAAATGAAATTGAAAAACAAACATAAAAAAAAAATATATATATATAAGTAAATTCGTCTACTACTTAGCGCATTCATTATTCACAAGTACATAAACGGCCTTCAAATCAAAGAAGTGTGCTCTTCAATTAGGTATAAGATTGGTAAATAAACAAACTTGCTCTCACCTTTTCAAAACAAGGTGATTAACAACGGACCGTAAAGGCAGATCGATGATTAAAACTGCCTAAGGCAAACAATTAAAGGATTACCGATCAGGACTCCTTATCACCTTGACAACGCCCAATTGACACCCGTCTTTGGAGGAAATCGATAATTACCGTGTCTTAACCTGGTTGATATAACACCTTTCGAAACCATTTGTGGCAAAAATATTGAAATTGAAAATAAAAAAAGAAAACAACTTGAATTTACTATATTTTTTTAATATTTTTTTTTTGTTGCGAATATTCGAATATCAATATGACATTCGAATATTCGGACGTATGACCGAATATTCGAATATCCGAATATTCGTTGACATCCTTAATATTTACATTTAGATACTCATTGCAAAAAAAATGGTCACTTTTAAATTTCAAATATTTTTATTATACAATTTGTAATTGGTATAATTTTTACACCTACATTTACATGTATACATGGATCTTATCGGCCGATATTAGTACTAAAATGAATAGTCTAGAATGACGGCCATTTTGATGCCACACACAACAATATTTTTTAGTAAGACTTTACCTAGAAACTTCACTGTACACTGAACGTATTTCCTTCGTAAATAAGTATATATGCAAACATATGTACGAACCTACCTACACATAAGGAATTTTCCCATCATCCTTATTTTTACATGAAATATGAAAAGCATAAGCAATACATGTCTAACAAGAAAGACATCATCTATTTAAGTCTTGTATGGAGAGCTTTTATTCTTTAAACAATATTATCGCGATATAACAACGGTATTTTATATTACTCTGGTGTATTTTAATCTGGTGTATTTTACTCTGGTGTATGTTACTTTTAGACTAGTTAAGTTTATACAAATTTATTTTAGCTCGATTGCGATGAAAGCTCAGAGCTTATATGACACTCTATCCATCTATCGCCCAACCTTAAAATTGTATCATGTTTTAAACTAGTTTGCTTTGGTGTATTTATTCTGATTTATTTACTCTGGTGTTTTTCACTCTGGTGTATTTTAATCTGGCATATTTCACTCTGTTGTTTTTCATTTTGTTGATTTTTACTCTAGGGTATTTCACTCTGGCGTATTTTACTCCGGTGTATTTTGCTCTGGTGTATTTTACTCTGGCGTATTTTGCTCTGGCATATTTCACTCTGGCGTATTTTGCTCTGGCATTTTTTACTCTGGCGTATTTTGCTCTGGCGTATTTTACTCTGGCATATTTCACTCTGGTGTATTTTGCTCTGGCCTATTTTACTCTGGCGTATTTCACTCTGGCGTATTTTGCTCTGGCGTATTTCACTCTGGTGTATTTCACTCTGGTGTATTTTACTCTGGCATATTTTGCTCTGTTGTATTTCACTCTGGCGTATTTTGCTCTGGCGTATTTTACTCTGGCATATTTTGCTCTGTTGTATTTCACTCTGGCGTATTTTTGATCTGGCGTATTTTGCTCTGGCGTATTTTACTCCGGCGTATTTTGCTCTGGTGTATTTTGCTCTGGTGTATTTTACTCTGGCGTGTTTTACTCTGGCGTATTTTACTCCGGCGTATTTTGCTCTGGTGTATTTTACTCTGGCGTGTTTTGCACTGTTGTATTTCACTCTGGTGAATTTTACTCTGGCGTATATTACTATGGTGTATATTACTCTGGTGTATTTTTCTTCTGGGTAATTTTACACAAGTGTATTTCACCTTGTATTTTACTATGGAGTATTTTACTCTGGTGTATTTTACCCTGGTGTATGTTACTCTGGTGTTTTTTAACCTGGTGTATTTTACTCTGGTGAATTTTCCTTTGAAGTACTTTACTTTGGTGTATTTTACCCTGGTGTATTTTACCTTGGTGTATTTTTCTCTGGTGTATTTTACTCTGGTGAATTTTCCTATGGAGTATTTTACTCTGGTGTATTTTACCCTGGTGTATTTTGCTGTGATGTATTTACTATGTTGTACTTTACTCTGGTGTATTTTACCCTGGTATTTATTCTGGTTTGCAATAGCACATTTGCATTATTTGAATTATTTCATAGATAAAAGGTTGTCGCAAATATTCCCGAACCCTATGTTTCACTGTTTGAATGGAACCCAGGCCCTGCCAACGTCCTTGACAAAATCAAACTAGCAAAACAGAGAAAGAGAATTTCAATATCTCAATAGTCTATTCATGATTGTTATTTGAATACCACTAGTATTTTTTACATATTCTGAACAACTATATTGAATAACATTCTCCTAAGAATAGCGTGACAACATATTAGCACGCACGTTCCATGAGCGTATGGATTGTATCTCGGCATCAAGAAGAAATATGGCCACGGGTCCTATCTGATATGTGAACATATATGATACCCCATCATGACTCCCAACGCTGATTCATGGAGATATGCCACAAGACTCATGCAAACAGTGCTGCATGGAAATTGGATATAATTTGACTGCATAATTACAACCAAGATAGTTTCAAATTAATTCGTTAGTGTCGTAGCGGGGTCTCGCATATAGATGAACGGTCAGTTTAGCTTTGGACATACTCTACGATAAAAGTAGTTTGTCCAAGATGACGCGATATGATTTAGTCACAAATAAACATGACTTTAACACGAAGTAGTTAGGAAAAGAGGCGTTCATATATTCACAAACACTCTATGAACTAAAAATATTATTTCTAATAGATCTTCCATAACTATAAGCTCCTCCAGAATAAAGAAACACGAGAAAGTGTTATCTCATCACATCCTACGCATGTTGAACTGACATCTTAAAATGCAATTTAATCCTATTTATTGGGCATGACTTCCGTTAAAATGCAAATTGAGATTATTGACTTACAAGTTTAATTAGTCCGTAAAGCACATTCTTCAGTATCCATTTTGACAGTTTTGGTTATTAAAGTTAAAGAATACTTGTTAAAAATATATTAACGTGAAGCTATAAGTCGTATACTTTTCGTATTGTGACAAACCACGCTCATGTCTCATGTTCAGACTTTCGATTTCCTAGATTATTTGTTCTCTTGTTCACTTGTTCAATTGAAGGGGAATTTGATATGCTGTAATCCTGGTTTGAAATATCATCTGATATCGAATTCTACGTATTCTGTTTGCTATGTATTTATGAATTATTAGTTTTTGAAGTCAACTGATTATCTAAAGGTTGTGTCTGGAAAATGTCAGCATGTAAAATGAACACAGTTTATAAGACTTGAAAACTTCCAAAATCTCACATTAAAATAGGAGCTTCTGCATTTGAAAGAAAGAAAATTTGAAAGATGCATAACTCAATGTAAATTTTGAAAGATGCATAACTCAATGTAAAACTCAATGTAAATTTCGAAGGAGGCATAACTCAATGTAAATTTCGAAAGATGCATAACTCAATGTAAAACTCAATGTAAATTTCGAAAGATGCATAACTCAATGTAAAATTTGAAAGATGCATAACTCAATGTCAATTTCATGTTTTGTTTTAAGATCAAGGTAAGGCTAAAATGTCTTTTGAAGAAATAAAACTAGCAAGAACTTCCAAGGAGGGAATAGATGCGCCATAAATGACAACTCCTAGTACAAAAAATGAACTCAATTGGAGAAGTTTTCGATTATTAAATTGGGAATTTGATAATCGATATTAATATTTTCATTATCAGAGATTCCATTAAGAAGACCATTATTATCTTGAATTTCAGATCAAACATGAATATGTGTAGCATGTATAGACTATATATAGAAGTAATCACAAACATATATTGTCTCCAATACGACATTTTGTTTCTTAAAATATGTAAGTTAAACGAAAGAAATACTCGCAAATCTTTGGTCCTTTAAAAATGTATTAATTAACATAATTAGAATATATCTTAAACTAGTTAACATGATTTAAATATATCTTAAACTAGTTTTCAATGACGTAACTGTAAATTGTTTTTTAACTTAACTCTACGCTATAATAAATACATCTGTTTAGCATGTTTTGTCCGTCTATCATTTACAAGTTACACATCAAAGATGTTATTTAGGTTAGGTCACAGACAAAATTGTCCCCAGGGATACTCATATCAATTGTGGGAATTGAATGACGTCTCACAAAGTGCATTGATATGAGAACCAGTGTGGTCTGTTTATATCTTGGATAAAATTCATTTTGTCTATTAACATATTAACCATTCTATATTCAGTTATATAACACACATCGGCCAAGTTAAACTCACATTCCATCTAACTATACAACAAGATAAAAATTGTTGACTTTTACATATAATATTGTTTACCCTCAATGGGACGCCAAGAAGGCTATACAGTACCTAGTAATTGCTACAATATCATTGTTATCTTTATTTGAAATCCTCCATGATCCTGGTGGTCTAAGGCGCTGTCAACCCAGTCAGGTTCAAAGGTTTTGTGTGAGAAATTTTTTTATTTACCTACGAAAGGACCAAGGTCCTTCTCTGGCCCATTCTTCCGTCTTCGACATATAAAACAAACTTAAACATACGTAACTTGTCATTTGTTGAAAATTGCTTTAGAATTCAATTTGTAATAAAAGAAATATTGTTTTGATTATCTTTCGTAGTTGCATTCTGTGTTTGAAAGATATTAAACACTTTTTTAATATCGATCTGCTTTTGTCATCCTCCAGACTTATCTTCCATATGAAGTCAATATGGATTGTGATTGTTTGGGGAATACGCGCTGTCGCAACTCTGATTATGACATATTGTTTATTTGAAATGATGTTGACGTTTTGATTTAGGATTTATTTTCCTTCATTGTAGGAAACATTACAAAAATAATTCACAGACGATAGGAATTATTATACTTAAAATCGATTTGTATCATTTACTAAAGAACTAAACAAGTTATAATGTGGTTTTTGAATATGTTAAAAATTACTTATGGCAACGTCATTAAATTTTGGCTCTGCATAGTCATACAGCTTATCCAGTGTTACTTTAAACATCAAAATTAAATTGGTCCTTGTGGTCGTGAAGAGTGTGGAGTGTGAACAGAGTGGGTAAACCCAAGTCTACTGTTTTTTTTCTTTTGTGCTTTTTGGACCTAATGACTTGTGATAAAATTAATTTCTGAAATCGAGTTTTGAAAATAAACACTTATTGTCGTAGCAACTGAATATCTATTTTTATTTATTTATCAGTTTATATAGTACATTGTAAAGCTACCAATGCCTTCAATGCTATGTGTTACAATATTTTTTTCAGTTTATTATCGTTTTTGAAAAGAACTAAGAGCTATTGTCATGTCCCTTGCGTCGTCGTCGTTGTCGTCCGCTGGTTAAAAATGTTTGCTTAACTCAGCCTTTTCAATTTTTCTGAACAACCTACCTAAGTTATAGTGAAGCAACTTCATAGACACATTCATATTATCTTATAAAAACAATGAATATATCTAACATACCTGACTTTCCATACTTTACCCTCTAAAACCTTATGTTAAAGTTTTTGTTTGACTCGGGTCTGCTTTTTTAAAACAGTTTTGTTTTTAAGCAATAGGACGGGTATTGATTCTGTAAATTGATCACCGTCATTTTAAATTTGTTTTACATCACTGACCTTGACCTTCATAATGGACTTGCATTGTCAGGTTAAATTTTCATGTTTAGCTCAGCTTTCTCTCTGTTTCTGAACAAACTATTCATGTTACAGACACTAAACTTCATAAACACATGTATATCATGTTATTCAATCACTGTAGATCGCTAAATTACCTTAGTTTATATACGTTATGCTCTTTAAACCTCAGGTTTAAAGTTTATGTTTAGATCGGGTTTGATTTTTTTTGTCTCTGTTCACCTGTCTCTTGTATCCTTATCACTATATTAATTGTGTCAGTATTTTTGTATTGATTTGGAATAAAGGTTATATCCTAGTGACATCCATTGGTGCACGGGCACGGAACTAGATATAAATTTATTTGGTAATGTGATCTACTGGCATTGCCTAAAAAACTTATATATTTTCTCATCCTATAATAAGAAAAGACGTCTGGAGATAAAATTTACCATTTAAATTAATAGTGGTGTGATTTATTGTTTGTTTGTCTATGTAAAACATTCTTAAACTTGCCGGAGGCGTGCAATTTTGAAAGACGAGTTTTAATGGTTTCCGTATTGAATTTGTGGTGTCTAGTCAGTAAGCGAATGTATCATTAAAATTGGTAAACACTTTGTTACCTTCAACATCAGCGTCAGTAACCGCTATTATCAGATCTGAATGTTTACGGCGTCTTTCTGGTAATGATGTATTATTGTATTTATTTGTATGTGGTCTGTAGTGAGTGCACATCTCATGTTGGACGTGTATATTACTTCTTTGGGTTTGTACATGCTTTAATAGCATTTAAATGATTCTATGGATTTGATTGTTTACGATATGGAAAAAAACAAGAGCGCCATGATGGTACTAAATCTCTCAACTGTGACATTATAGAATGAGAATAATGCAAGCTTGAGCTGAACAAGTTTTATATCCCTAATCCATATATGTATTCAATCCATCCATCCATCCATCCATCCATCCATCCATCCATCCATCCATCCATTCATCCATCAATCAATCAATCAATCAATCAATCAATCAATCAATCAATCAATCATTCATTCATTCATTCTTTCATTCATTTATATGCTTATTTGCTTATTTATTTATTTATTTATTTATTTATTTATTTATTTATTTATTTATTTATTTATTTGTTATTTCATTAATTCAGTTGAAGGAAGGTCGCAAATAATTTCATTATTTTATTAAAACTCGATATAAAACTGTATTATCAACATTAGTCAACCAGAAGTAAATAACAACTTTGCCATTAGTGGTGTTTGTCATTTCGTGTTTACGAATCGTTTAGCTCTTTAAATGTTATTCGTGTTAGCTTTCTAAATTCAAAGAGAGAGATCAGGTCTTTATATCAGCTATCATAATAAAATATGAAAGTATAAGTTGATCCACACTATTTACAGTACTAGTAAATGACACAACTTGTACATTATACAACCAGTAAATTACATTACGAGTACATTTTACAACTAATACATTATACAACTAATAAATTACTCTAGTAGTAAATTACACAACTAGTACATTACGCAACCAGTACATTGGACTTATAGTAAATGACACAACTAGTACATTATACAACCAGTAAATTACATTACGAGTACATTTTACAACTAATACATTATACAACTAATAAATTACTCTAGTAGTAAATTACACAACTAGTACATTACGCAAACAGTACATTGCACTAATAGTAAATGACACAACTTGTACATTATACAACCAGTAAATTACATTACGAGTACATTATACAACTAATACATTATACAACTAATAAATTACTCTAGTAGTAAATTACACAACTAGTACATTACGCAACCAGTACATTGCACTTATAGTAAATGACACAACTAGTACATTATACAACCAGTAAATTACATTACGAGTACATTTTACAACGAATACATTATACAACTAATAAATTACTCTAGTAGTAAATTACACAACTAGTACATTACGCAACCAGTACATTGCACTAATAGTAAATTACACAACTAGTACATTATATAACCAGTAAATTACACAACCAGTAAAGTATACTTACTAAACTGAAACACGTCAGATCAAATACATACATGTGCATAGCGTCACTTTAATAAATACCATTAAACAATCACATAAACTCGAAGTTATAACTGGAATGAAGTGGAGTACTTGAATCAACTGTTGTTTGTGGATAGGATGATGATTAATTACACTCTACGTCATGCACATGTATAAAGTTATGGTCTATTCTTTAACGGCATGTATACATGAACTTGTGATTCATTTTATTATGGGAATTAAATGTCAAATATCTGATTCTTATAGTTTATTTTGTAAGTGATACTAACACTCCTGTGGTTTTGTGTATGTGTAGATTACAGTCGATCTCTGCAGCGGAGGTAGGAATCGTCGAAATTAGGGATATGTCTATTTTATCATTTGTGTTATTTTCGTCATGGTTCCGTGTTGTCGAATAAGCAATGGAGTAATAGAACCATTATATTTTAGCTCATGCATATCAAATGATGCGACAAATTGGGTTTTGGTATAATTTCCTGAAACAGTGTAAAAGCGTGTAAAAAGGTTATTTTAATGTTCATTATGCATTTTCATTTGTTGAAATGTTGTTTTTGAAAGTCTGTCTGTATGTCAATTTGTTGTTTTTGTACACGGAGAGTGAGTCTGGAATATTCCTTCCAGTAAAAATCCTACAAGTAGTATGTGTTTATATGCCGTAAAACCTTATTTTATTATTTATTTAATCAATAGCTTCATTCATTTGTAACTGTTGGTTGTTCTGTAAATCATAAATATGGTTGAAGATCTATATTTTGATACAGTTATATAAGACGGCTATATTGATATGTCGATCATTATAGGCAATATTGAAGATTACTAACTACAGTCAAATCTGTGTAAGCGGTCACCTATATTGTAATATGTAAATGTATCTTTAAAGGGCCACAATGAACATTAGTTTCAAATAATAGGGCTACCCTCTTTAAATAAAGACGTTCATTCATTCATTCATTCATTTATTCATTCATTCATATTGAGCAGCCACTTGTCGTAATCAGCCAAATTGTTATTTCCTGTTCACAAGCTTTCAGAGCAATTAATCTGCATAAGCAACAACCTGTCTTAAAAGGCCATTTTACGACTGTCTGTTCAAAACATGGTCGTCTGTATATATTAGTTACTGTATTTCGATATGGTTTTTTTTATAATAATAGCCCCATACATGTCTGTAAGAACAAACATTGTGAAAAATGTATTTTGTCTGTTATTATATCTATTCTGAATCGTCATTCGCCATTATTTGAGTGTCCGAATTTAACGGCACATCGTGACCATGCATTAATACGTCGATAATACTTTTCAATCTGTATTTATGACGCATAATGCCAATGGGGAAGAGGAGAAAAACATAATTATTTTCCTCTTAGTTCTTATAATCATTCACACCGTTTGACTGGTTATGTGTTTATACAGCGTAACGTGACTGACTGGTTTATTATCCTTGGTTGTCGTTTATAGCTCGTTTAGTTCACTATCTGCTCGTTGGCATCACGCCGGGGGTGACATTCAATGGCTATAAATGATTTAGATACTTTTAAGAGTTTTGACTCTGATGGCAAGTTGATGAACCGGGGGATAGAGCAGGAGTATCAAGTTATTGTGGGTGCGTGCGTGTCTTTGTGTATCAGCATGTTTTTGTTTTAATTGACTTCTTCTGTTCGACTATATTTGTCAGCGGTTAAATTTGATCTCAAATGCCAGTTTGGAATGATAAAATGAGCATTAACTAGAGACTCCAGTGTGGTGCGTTTCACAAAAAGTACTTACGACAAAAATAGTCGTTAACGTAAACCAACAATTATTCATAATATCTTTAATTTTCATCCAAATGAAGCCAAGTTGGCTTCATATAGAGAATGCACATTACCAATAGTTCTAGAAGTGGCTTGTTCCCAAAGATAGTTGGTCCAAATATGAAAACAACATGGGATTGACCAGGTTACACTATCACAATTTCGATGGTTCATTTTTGACAATTCTGCTTATTTGTTGCAATGTATCACTACTCGTCTTTAAACTGTTATAGCTTCATAAAACAGTACTCAATGTCATTCAAACTTGGCAGAAATTATAAAAATGTTCCAATGTTCTCATATGCATAAAGAAATATGACAATGTTATGCACCTTCGACCGTCATGTAAGGAAGGTACTTCTTAAGTGAGATATGTAGTGGACTATCTTAAGTATACATGTACATCAGCGTCTGAGCTTATAGCATGGACGTTCTGTGAAAATATTGATATTTAGATAGAGAGACAGAACACAAAAACACTGTCAATGATATATGTAAATGTATTTTACATTGTAATAAAGACTTTATTTTTCAATGTCTTATTTCGCAGCCAAAGTGACTACCGAAAGATGACGGATTACATAAATATGATAAACAAGCTCTAACGGTATAATATATTTTGGAAACATGCGCGTGAATCACGTGAAATGCGACTTTGACATTGGTTTATATGAGAGCTGCTTTTTGTTGGTTAACAATTATTTATTTCATTATTGAAATTAAATTTGTCTGAGTTATTTGATAATTTAAAAATAAAATATCTTGCTTTTTTCTTTTCCGGTGACATTGGCGTAATTTATCATCAAAATAGAATAGCTTATAGTGACTGGATATCTATTTTCAAACTTAAACAGTCTTTTAAAATGGCTTAACAATCGATAAGAGATGCCCGTAATATCGTTGTTCCACGTTATTTGTGGTAAATAATCTTAACTGTCGCAGAGGCTATAATTCCCGCCAAATCCATTGTAACCCGATAACGTCGTTTGGTAATATGAAATTAATAGTTACAGGAAATCACGCGAGCCTCAACAAATGAAATATAAGATAATCATTACTGAGTCAGGCGATTAGCAATATTATATATAAATACAGATGGTTGAGATCAATACATAACTAAAAAAATATATATTGTTGAGATAAATACATACCTCAATTAATATATATGGTTGAGATGAATACATAACTCAAATATATATGTTTGAGATCAATACATAAAACAAATACTGTATATGTTTGAGATCAATACATAATACAAATACTATATATGGTTGAGATAAATAAATCATTGAAATATATATCAATATATAGTCGAGATAAAGTGCATAACTCAAATAGATATGGTTGAAATAAATACATAACTCAAATATGTATAGTTGAGATAAGTAAATCACTAAAATCCATGAAGTATTAATTGTATAGTGAAAAATAACTCTATATTGTGCTTATTTTGATATTTAATATATATATATATACTGAACAGCACAGCTAGCCCACCTTTTCTGTATTCTCAATATTTTGTCAAAATGTTGAGTAGCGTTGTCAAAATGTATGTACGATAATTACTATCATATTTAACAATACAGACTCTTATTCAAATCCATAATTATAGGAAATTGCTTTGCTACTTTTAGACAAAGCTCATAAAATGTGTGACCTATGTGGTGGATAAGATATATTAAAAGTCAGAATGTGGGTTTACTGTACCGTTCGGTATAAAATATATTGGAGAATAACCGCTCCGTGTTTAGTACATGCAGTACTTAAATAAAATGTTATATTCAACATTGGAGAATATGACAGCAAGTTTTATTGGTGGAGGAAGATTTCATCTCACGGACATGATTATTAATACAACCACACAACCTCCACAAGTAACTGTAAAGTAAAGTTTTTATGAGCGAACGGAACTTCACGGTGAGTAAGTGATTTTGAGGCGGCGCCTTAGACCACTAGGCCATGGAGAACTTTAAACATATTTTACTGATTTAAAAAAAAAGGTTTTCAATCTCAATTTATTAAGATGTGTTATTTGATTTATTATAAGTAATCAAGTTTTATTTTTATTTGATTTCAATATATTTGAAAACGTTTGTGGTATGTATCAGCACTTTGGATTAGCGATGGAAACTTTTACATATTAAAATAATAAAGTAGGTAATGACAGTCTTAGAATCTTAGTTAAATTCCATCGTTGACCGACTTGATTCGTTACACATCCCTCAGACACTTTCCCCATTGGTTGATGATTTTCCCTGTGAGTTTTACTTTCCATTGTTTTACTTATGAGTATGTTAAAGAACTCAATGTAAATTAAATGGATAGTAGGTTAAAGGCCTGATAACTATATTTGCATTCCATATTATTTTTCTGGTTCTACATACAAACAAACAGTAATACGTAATTCTAACTGCAATGATTAAGAAGAACAGACACAATCACATACATGTTAAACGGTTCGTAATGACCTAATAGAGATTTGAACAATTAAAAATGGTATAAGAATGTGTTTTGTTAGTTTGTTTCCCAGCTAATTCCGCTGTTTTGTTTCTTTGCAGGTATGACTTGTTTACGATCTTCAAAGAATTGATGTGTACAAACACACATAATTGCGCAGTCACCGCGATCTGCATTAAGACATTTTTTCATACTGTTCTAGTTTTATAACTTTGGAAGATTCATAGTGGACATATATACACTGTGCGCAGGACTCTTTCCGATATACACCTGTTATGGAATATTGTCTTACTGTCGACACTCTGGCAACACCTTTGGACAGAGCAACAGTAAGTATAAAACGTTACATAACGTCTATATCTACTATATTCCCCATTGTTAATGAAAGCATATCACTGTTTCTCCCAGATGATATGTTGCTATGCTGTAATTACAGTTTCGCTTCAAAGTAGTTAAGTTTTACAATAATTGCTTTGTACCTTTCCTAAATTTGTAGTGCTTTAGAATCCAAAATAAACAAGAACATATGACTTGTATATTTATTGTCAAAACATCCATATAAAAAGTAATGTAGCAAAATAATACAAACGCACTTCGGTGTAACTGGATTTAGAAACTGACATTCTATTCAGAATTTAAGCGTTTTATCTTGTTTAATTATATTTGGCTGCTCTCCAGGATATGTATTTTAATCCAGTCACATTCTTATGATCACATTAGGAACCTATTTGATATGTTTTGTGTTCAGTTCTGAGAATTTGTGCTTGGTTGAAGGACTGCTGTTCTACCCGGAGTCATTTTGAGATTTTCATTGTTAATAAAATGTAATTCCATGTACACAAATAGCCTATTATGATGCCTCATTTTTCCCAATTAAAACGGTTAAAGCAGATGAAAAGGCCCGAATGTGTTCGTATTTGTTGAACAGGATATAGAATTGCATCTGATAATGGTGCTGCAACTTACGCCAGGGATTATAGCAGCATTTCCAAATGTTTCGGTGTCAACTTCAACTACATTACTGTGAAAAAGTCATCTCTGATCCAAAAAAATATTTTATTTTGTTCAATACGGATAGTTTGGACATTTAAAGTATATAGTTTATTAGATGAAACGTTATATGTTTACAAGGAATAAAACGCATGCAAACAGTTAATTGAATGCTACTTGTGTACCCAATATTTATGTGATGGATCATATCCACAACGCCTTTATGTTATTTATATATGTTATTTATACCGAATATAATTGATAAACATATGTAATTTACACCAGATATGATTCACGAACATATGCAATTTTATTAGATATATTTTACAAATGTATTCAATTTTATATCAGTTATCATTTTCAAAGATGCAATTTCATATCAGATATCGTTTTCAAACATATCAATTTTGTGAATTAAAACTGATAATGCGAAACTTTTATCTTGATCTTTTCCCTATGTTATGCAGTAAGTCTAAGATGCTGGGATATATAACGTATAAACGTACATGTATATCCAATTACGATGAGTAAAATACACATGTTATTGTGTGTTAATTACATTTACCGTTAATGAAAACACACACATGCGCTTTTTGTTGCAACAAATGTATGATTCAATCCCAGAAGTGTATGGTAGTTTTCATTTTTATGATATACATATTACATGTTATAAGTGTTTGTTGAGTACTGCTTGAACTACTCCGTGTACTATTTTGTATTATTATATATAAGTTTTATTATTGAGAGTGCGGCGTGTATTACACAAGGCGCCCAAAGATTACCATAACACGAACTTGCATACGAAGTTCATTGCCTCGTGAAACGAAACGTACTTTACTATGGGAGCTCAGTTTAGTAGACAACAAGCAATAAAGTGTGTTTTATCATTTCCATTTATCCTTTTAAGATAGTATTTTAATACGCTGTGAGTAATCTGGATTAATTTCGAGTATATTTGATGTTGTACATTTGGCTTGTTAAGTGTGTTTTGAGTGCTGTGTAGTAGATTTTCTGCAATACAAATTTATCTAAAACAGCAACAAGATATACATACAACACGGTCTTATCAAGTTGTCCCAGTTGGGATTGAATAATTATGCAATAAATATGAAGAGTATTTGAAATTTGGCACAGTCTTCTTTTATAGATTTATTAGGTGAGATGCACTAAAAAGGTGCATGAACCTAGCCGAACTTCTAAAACATTTCTGTAGTTTGACTCGGTGTCGTTACCGTTGATGGACCTTTGCAATTGTGTAACTCATTCCCTGCACCTTTGGAAAACTGATCATATTACTAAACGGTTCTAACAGTATCTTGTTTCCACATATAATTCCTTGTTGGTCCAAATATCCAGCACAAATCATGGGGTTGAACAGATTGTTTTTTCAAAATTTCGATTGTTTGATGATCCACCTTCAATTTTGACAATTCTGCCTATTTTTGCAATATATCACTATAAATATGCAGGAAGAAACATGGGCTTGACTAGGTTGCATTTTCACAATTATTATTGGTTTGATGACATCCCTTTTGTTCTGATAATCCTGTACATTTGTTGCAGTGTATCACGGCTCATCTTTAAACTGTAATATATTAATCAAACAGTGCCAAATGTCATCTAAACTTGGCAGAACTCATACAAGTATTCTGTAAGTTCATATGTACAAAGAAACATGACAATTTCATGCATTTACAACAAAAATAATGCTCAACCGATTTACACAGCTCTAAAGTATTAGGCGCAAGAATCTTGCTACCAGTCCCTTTTTAGGTGAGACCTTGATGAATGAAATTTAACGCCATTTTCATATATATCCATATTTTTTTATAAGATGAAAACCTCAGAATGAATCTGAGTAGAACCATCGTCCTTCCGCAAGTTATTGGCAAACTTTATAAAGATTTTTTAGAGAGTGGGACTGGATCCTACGACCGTAGCGGTGAGAGGTTAATGATCTTGAGACAGCGCCTTAGACCACTCGGTGACGGAGGACCATTGCACTTTATAAATAGACTTAATAATACCGAGCTTCTATCGTTTCTTGGTTGTGCCCGTGCTTCTTAGATATCAGCTATTTGTTTAAGCATCTTAACCGTTAATGAAATAAACCAAACAATGTATACAACGCCTGAATTGTCTACATTATTCTTATATAGTTAATATGTTAACTCAATTACGAAGAAACCTCAAAGCATGTACGAACCATCACGAGTCCGTGTCCTGTGTAGAACCAGCACTGACTTAGTGTTGTTTTTTTATAGACATCAGATGGAGCTGGAGAGTAGGTTTTCCTCTTTGGTATAACATGTCATTTTGTCGTGCTAACAGACTTTTACACAAGTTAAATAAACAATTTTCCGCTGTGAGAGAGGTAGCTTAACTTTATCCAAATATGGAATATTATGTGACAAGAATTATTTTTATTATACGGTTTTCGCATAAATCAACCGTGTTACTTTTATGCTTTGATGCTGTTTGGAAAACTTTATATTCTAACTTAAAGAGATAAGTTCCACATATTCTGGGGAAAAGCTTTATGTATAAAATTGTCAACATACTTCCTATTTTCAAGTTGTCTAATGCTTTTAAGACAACCATTAAACAAGATATGAGTAGTCACATTACTTTGGACTATTTTCATGTCATATATTCTGTTTGCCATGCATGTTTTAGTGATGTCAGCAGCAAACCAGATATATTTATTTGATTTAGTTCTATTAAATTTGTTAAATGTAGTAATGTCATAACATGATATTTCATGGCGACATTGACTGAGGTATTTTCTCTAGATCACATTTATCTCGCCATAAGGATGTCTGTTTGTGTCTTTAGGTTTAGGTGCAATGTTTTAAATACTATCGTTTATCGATGACTTTTGAGAAAAATGGATTCTATTGCGTGGCAGGATATGTTCCTAAAGATGCATGTGCGATATCCTTCTACAATAAATTTGACAGAAGTTATAACTGTTTGAAAGATATGGAAACTTTAGATAAATGCTTCATGCAAATGTGGACTTAATCAACTACAGACACTGACTTTGCCAATAAGAGAAAGACACATTTGTCAATTTTATCTTTATAATTGACTTAAACGTATACTTTTGATATCAATACTATGTAATAAAACTGATATAATAGGTAATAAAAATAATATTTACTGAATCGAAAAAATGAAACACACATCTATGGTATTTTCACTTACATACATGTTAAATCGAAAACAATTAAATTTCTCAAGTTCAGTTTAATTCACTCAATATTTAATTTTCGGCCACCTGGCCTTTATCAAAAATTGCAAAATTTAATTTTGCAGCTAGGTAACGTCCAAGTTGTTTTTCTATAATCTAATTATAATTTCTAATTATAGAAAAACAACATTTAGGAAAATGAACGTTACCTAGCTGCAATATTAAATTTTCAATTTTTGATAATGGCCAGGTGGCCTAAAATTAAATATTGAGTGAATTAAATTGAACTTGTGTAATATGGTTACTTCCCTGAGGAAGATTTTTGAATGAAAAAAATAAATTTTTGTTTCAGAGTATTATTATTTGAAATATATTCATATAATTTCATTAAGATTCATTAAAATATTTCCGACGTGGAGCCACAACAGTGCCGTCGAACTAATAAATCCACACGCATTCCACTCCATTGCGTTATTCCACTCTATTGCGTTAACGCTCGTTTTGGCGTAACAGAGGGCTTTATAAGAAGCCATAACAATAAATACTGTATAAACGGATATAGAAACTTATTAATAAAGGCAATAAAACGTAAATAATAATTCTACGAGTCGCAATTTCAAATATTGTTAGTTTATAGCCGTTTTAAAACTGTTGATGCTATGACGTTATTATGTTATGTAATAAATACCCATCGTGTTTTATAAGGGTTGCACATTTAAATTCTATTTACAGAGATAACGTAATATATTATTATTCATTTTGTTCAAAATTGTTAAAAATTCAGAGGAAGTAAAACGTCTGGCTTGCTATGCAGCACGTATATGTAATACGTGGACTAACCGTTTTAGGCTGAATTTTGATCTTACATTTCACAGAAGTATTTTAGAAATATCTTATCTCATTCAAAGTCAACCGATAGCTTTTATATTGAAACAAGTTCACAAAGTCGAGCACGCTGCTCCGACAGCTATTGCTTTATGTCTTTCTAATATATTGTTTTCATTTACGGCGGTTGCTTTTGTGTCATTTAAGTATATGAACTACATTGTAAGATTTATCATCAAATTAAACAGTATATTAAGCTATCTGTTATGTTGACAATTAGTTTTAAAAGATACATTACAAACTTAAGTGATCGTACAGACGAGATAGGATACCATACTAGGTTCATATACATTGCATTGAATTATTTACTGCCACGCTGTTTGAGAGAAGCAGACTCAGACATATAAGGTTACATGGTTTAGTACTTGTTATAATGATGTTTGTTTATTAATGTGGTCTTACTGGTTAATTGTGATATATATCTGACAGAACCATTGAACAGAATATATTCCTCTCGAGATTGCATTTCACGTTACTGAACATCCGTGTGTCTAACCCAGTAATGTAAACAATATTTTACCAAAGGTGATCAAACTACTTAACAGCAATTATAACAGACGATGTTTTGTGGTTTGTACTTTGCCTAGGGTTAGGTGTGCATCACTTTGTTGTAATTGATGTCTTTATTTAACATGACAGTTCTTAATTAACTGTAACGTAAGCGATATCACCTTTGGGGAACTATATCTTCGGATTAAAGCTTTTAATGTGTCATATATAATCATTAAGAG
This sequence comes from Panopea generosa, assembly GCA_029582155.1. Taxonomy (NCBI): domain Eukaryota; kingdom Metazoa; phylum Mollusca; class Bivalvia; order Adapedonta; family Hiatellidae; genus Panopea; species Panopea generosa. Next base: position 6,223,985 of record CM055909.1, read on the forward strand.
CACCTTAAGACCAATTAACAGACAAACTAAACTGGTGGTCTTAGGATTGAGTTCAATTGTTTATTTTTATTAGTACTTTGTATCGAATGTATAAGATGTATAATATGTCAATTTGTTAACTTCGAACGGTATCAACTTGGATAAATTGAGATACATGTAGTTCATATTATGGGAATAAATTCTACCGCAGATTCTAAGTATAATGGATTTTGCCATTACTGTTAGAGTACACTAAAAGCATACTTTACTGCTATCTGAAACAATTTAAAATTGTAGCTCGCCCAAACAATGGAATTACTCAAGCAGTTATTAAATTAACAGGTCTGTGGCGTATGCTGTCAACATTTTTTTCAGCCATATCATGATATCGGCTACTTGAGACAGTACTTTAAGCGCCGCCAAACAGGAATATCATGTCGTAGACACATGGTATGATACCCTACCAAGTCACATAATACTGGAGCGGGGTGACCAGACCCAGAACTACCCTCTGGATGCTGATTACTTATTATTTTAAGTTCTAGTGAAATGGTGCTATTTTCTTAATATGGAAGGTTCCTCCATGGTCGAGTGGTCTAAGGCGCCGTCTCAAGATCACTTACTGCTAAGGTCGTAGGTTCGAGTCCCGCTCGCTCAAAAAACTTGATTTGAGAAGGTTTCCAGCTACTTGTGGAAGGACGATGGTTCTACTCTGTCTGATTCAATCTGATGTATTTCTCCACCAGTAAAATTGGATATGCCATATATAACCTAAAATGTGTTGAAAAAGGCGTTAAACTCCATTAAAAAATAATTATATATTTCTGGAAGATATAAGAGGGAAAAAACATTCACAGTTCACAAACATGCAACTAACAGAAACTACTGATGTAACTCCGATTCTTAAAATAATATACAGCATAAGAAATAATGAATGATATATTAAGTGACTTTCTCCGTATCACGTAATTTAAAATATGATTAAAACATAATTCGCAATTAGCAACATTGGGCGAAAATAACGGGCAAATTTTCTGATTACGCACTTCGAGGCATATTATTTAACACGAAATTTACTTTTAAGACAAAATAACATCTTAACATTATTAGATATAATGACATCGGCCTTGTCGTCACTGGCGCACACATTGATAAAGACATAATTACTTGGTATTCCGCGAATGATTAATCTAATAATCTTAGAATGTCTGCTGAAATGGGAACCAAACACGTTCTAATGTCCAATGTCATTATTTTAATCACGTCTCTGTTCTATCAAAACGTCTCTAACTGCAACTGGTATTGTTTCCGCAGGAAATCAAATGTCTGGACAGTCTAGAAACTTGCTCAGCTTCGTATTTTGGCAAAATAACATCTCCAATTGCATTTGATCTCGTTATTGTTGTAAATCTTATTGCTGGGCATTAGCTGAAAAACTTATTTTTCGTATGATTTAATAAGACAGTATTCGTGAAGAATATCATTTATCTAAGTATGTCTTATTGCTGTTTGTTATCAACTGAAATGCAAGACTGGAAATTTAACAGATACACATAAAAAAAACGGAAATTTAACTCAAACAACTGACTTCCTAATTAAATGATTAAATGATTATGGAACGTTGTGCTTAGTTGTGAATGTGGTACTACATAATCAAGTGGTCAAATGCGCCATCCGAATATCACTAACCTCTCACTGCTGAGGTCACGGGTACAAGCCAAACTCGGTTTAAACACGGCATGTGAGAATTAATGTTTCCTAGCTAATTGCGGAGGGACAGCTGTGCTTATCATGTGTGTGTACTTGAATCTGAAATATGCATCAATTAATAAAGCTGGATGCCATTTATACATAAAACAAGCATTTAAGTTAAAATTGCCTTAAACCTGCCCACGCTTTATTCAAAAGCAGATGTCATGAGAGGGCACCAAGAATTGAGCTATATGTGTTTAGTTTGTACTAATTAAGCTCGACTTTAAAGTACACTCAAAGCTTATATCAAAGGCGCTCGAGTCATTTTCATTTGCTATTACGACGATATCTTTATTGTTATTGTTTTAATTTACGACCACGCTGTACGTACTGTTTTTAATTTACAACCACACTGTACATACTGTTTTTCAAGATAAGAATATTGATCTAGGCCAATAAATAGACATTTTAAAACAACCTTACAATATAAATCGTTAATACAATCCAAAATTCTCCCGGTTCACATTTAAACCAGACTGTAGGAGGATGTTGTTGTGCTACTTTTATTTCCATTTCCCGTTTAATGACGTGACGAAAGTTAGAAGACCAAAGATGGATTATGCCGTAAAAAAGAGTTAGTTCTTTGACTGGCGCTAGGTATTGATTTTTTTCAAACTACATAACCGCTTTTGTCTTCTGTTTGTTTAACGTGTTTTTATTATAATTATTCTAATGGTACGTATTATTTATATTGTGCTGCTGTGTTGGTTGTTTCTTTGATAATAACATCTCTTGATGGATACATATTCTCTTATTTTTGAATATCTAAGCCAAACGTATTGCAATAATCATTACCAGGACCTGTTTCAAATAATTACTAGTCTAAGAACACAATAGTTCAGGTTCAGAATTGTGTAATCGGAAATGAGTGTAGATACATATTGGTTTTGTAAAGTCAACAAATGTATGGATTAACGTAGTCGTTTGATGTTTAGCGTCGCTAAGCGCTGCCACACTGGAGTATCGTGCCGCAGACACATGGTACGATACCCCATCCAGTCACATTATACTGGTACCGGGCCGACTACACCTAGAACTATCCTCTAAATGCTCAGCAAAAGCAAGGAAGCTTCTAGTACCATTTGTTAAGTATTTAGTATGACCCAGCTTGGGGTCGAACCCACGAGCTTCCGCATATGAAGTGGACCTACACCTAGACAAGCGCTGCGGATTATATGGATTGGCGAGAATCCTTGATTTTTATATATATAGCAACGTTTGTTTCCTCAAGAAACTCTAGCATGTGACATATATAATTTAATTATAATTGTAGATAGAACACATCAATCATAAATTGGGTTTGACAAAAATAAAAAAAGTTTCGGTTAATTAAAACTGGAGAAATACTTACGTGCTCTATCATAAGCTTATGGTAATCGTCTGGACAAACCGCATTGTGGTTCCTTGTCATTTTCTGACTATTCTGGTAATTTAGTTGATGTCGTCATTTTAACAGTGTTCCTATAAAAACTATTACAACTTTATCGAAGGTTTGTCCTTGTGCTTTAGGAGAATTGTTTTCATTCTTGAAGTTCAGTGAACTTGGTAATTCTGATGAATTAATATTTAAAATATTTTGGTCCTCAGAATGCCCATTAATATGTTTATAGGCATATTTTACTATTCTAGTAGTGTTTGTTTTAATAGAATATTTGTATTCAGGGTCGTTATCCCATATACCTGAAAATATTATATCATAATTAGATCAATTATACAGATTGAACATGTAAATGTAGATCAGTATATAGACAAATACGATACAGTATATATAAAAAGATACATGTATGTACTTTTATTCTATTTGGTGAATGCATCAATAAACGTTCATGTTGACCTCATTGTTGAATTGCTTTCTGAACGCATTGCTTTATTTGGTTTCATATCTTTGGATGCCGCCCACTGACCTCTGTGTATGACAAAACATGGTTTAATTTTCAAAAACAGCTCTTGCCTTACGTTCACATTAACAACAAATCTTCAATAACATAATTAGTATACAAAAGATTTTCTATTCAGCTATTTAAATTGATTGACTAGTTATGGCGCCATATTAAACCAGTTGAGTAAAATAAAGACGAATATAAAGATTACTTTACCGCGCGACTAACGTATCTGGGGACAATAATGTGTTATTGATGCAGTCGCTGACATGCCAATTCCAATACCACTCCTGAACTGAATATTTCGGCAAGAGTATAACACTGTCTGCTTTGCTATGTGAAATGTGAAAATATTTTGGAAAGTGTTGACAAAAACATATAAGGGACATCAGGGTCTTGTTTAACCATATTCTATTCTACAGTATAAATACAAATCAATATACATGCAAATGCAAGTATATATTTTAAAATGCTTTTTTTTCCTTTCAATGTTTGGTTTGGTGTTTTACTTGATCTCTTTTATTGATGTAACTACGTGGCAGCTGGGTCAGATGCTTCCGTAAATTAGTGTTAAGCTTCTCAGTGCATATTTTTCTGCCATCAGTTCCACGGCCGTGCAATCAATGGCACTTCTTTTGTATGTTTGCGTCAATATAATTGTTATGTATACTGTCTGTGTTTGCATCATATGATTGTTATGTATACTGTATATGTTTTCATAAGACTAAGTATGATTGTTATGTATACTGTATCTGTTTGTATCAGTATGATTGTTATGTATACTGACGTGTTTATATTTGCATCAGTATGATTGTTATGTATACTGTATATGTTAGCATCAGTATGATTGTTATGTATACTGTATATGTTTGCATCAGTATGATTGTTATTTATAATGTATATGTTAGCTTCAGTATGATTATTATGTATGCTGTATAAGTTAGCATCAGTATGATTGTTATGTATGCTGTATATGTTAGCATCAGTATGATTGTTATGTATATGTTAGCATCAGTATGATTGTTATGTATACTGTATATGTTAGCATCAGTATGATTGTTATGTATAATGTATATGTTAGCATCAGTATGATTGTTATGTATAATGTATATGTTAGCATCAGTATGATTATTATGTATGCTGTATATGTTAGCATCAGTTTGATTGTTATGTATGCTGTATATGTTAGCATCAGTTTGATTGTTATGTATGCTGTATATGTTAGCATCAGTATGATTGTTATGTATGCTGTATATGTTAGCATCAGTATGATTGTTATGTATGCTGTATATGTTAGCATCAGTATGATTGTTATGTATAATGTATATGTTAGCATCAGTATGATTGTTATGTATAATGTATATGTTAGCATCAGTATGATTGTTATGTATGCTGTATATGTTAGCATCAGTATGATTGTTATGTATGTTGTATATGTTAGCATCGGTATGATTGTTATGCATACTGTATATGTTAGCATCAGTATGATTGTTATGCATACTATGTATGTTAGCATCAGTATGATTGTTATGCATACTGTGTATGTTAGCATCAGTATGATTGTTATGCATGCTGTGTATGTTTGCATCAGTATGATTGTTATGCTTGCTGTATATGTTAGAATCAGTATGATTGTTATGTATGCTGTATATGTTAGCATCAGTATGATTGTTATGTATGCTGTATATGTTAGCATCAGTATGATTGTTATGTATACTGTATATGTTAGCATCAGTTTGATTGTTATGTATGCTGTATATGTTAGCATCATTATGATTATTATGTATGCTGTATATGTTAGCATCAGTATGATTATTATGTATGCTGTATATGTTAGCATCAGTTTGATTGTTATGTATGCTGTATATGTTAGCATCATTATGATTGTTATGTATGCTGTATATGTTAGCATCATTATGATTATTATGTATGCTGTATATGTTAGCATCAGTATGATTATTATGTATGCTGTATATGTTAGCATCAGTATGATTGTTATTCTAAGTACCACTCTCAGCAACATTACTATGTACTAATCAAATTTTAGTTGCTGCAAAGTTTAAACAAAATACCATATCTTTATATCACGTGTGCCAGACAAAGTTTGCCTTAATCATACTTTAGTGATTTTTCTCTTAAAACACACATTATCATCGCATAATTCGTTTGCATTTCGAAGCCTCTTTGAATGTGTTTTTGTATGTTATATGATATTATATTTATCGCATTAGACATATATTATCTTATTCAGTCATATTTCGGAACGTTCGTTATTCAATTACTGTAGATGCTTTCAGTTGTAATTGAGTTCGATGCTTATCGGCGCCTTCATGTTTTATTCAGTGGTCTGAGTATAACTGCCTGCATCAACCAATCATTCAAGAATAAGACGAAAATCAAATCTGTCAAGAAAACATCACTCTGGTGCTTTTGCTGTCATGTTTATAATAGAGAAAAGTTCATATATAGCGTTTGTTTAGTTGTAAATCATACATCTTTTTTAAGGAAAAGTCAATTATTGCTTCAGTCTGTCTTGTTTGGAAATAGAAATGACAGGAATTGATACAGTCCCCGTGTTCTTACTGTATCTGTGGACCCATTAAGTGTTTATTCATTTATGATTATTATCTTTACATGGCTAGGTCAGTCGAATCGTATTGATAATACAATTGATGATTAGCTCTAGATCTAGAGCGGAACATCTGTTTGGCAGGTCACACGTTTATTTTTAGAACTGTTATGTAACGAAATCAAGATCGGAATAACCAAAACCAATACACATGATGGCGCTATTATAAACAAGTATGACCTGGGAACGAGGACGTCGTAATTCAATATGAAATCTAGCGAAATCAGTTTCTACTATTCGAACCTGTTGAATTAAAATTTCAATATCATGGGAATTCAAAATTAGGTTAACGCTTGAAACGATACCGGCAAATAAGGTATTACGAAGAAACTGTCACAATTTTAAAAATGTAGTACACAATAAGATCTAGGGTTTATTTGGAACAGTTGACATCTTGTGTTTATTAAATAACGTGGCGGTGGTATAGTAATAGGTTGATGACCTCTTACGTCAAATTTTGTTGAATCGATCTCAAGTTCGACCCGATGACCTTTCCAAGTCTGAAGAAAAACATTCAGTAATGACGCTATCCAGCAAACAGGATCCAAGCGAATTGTGTAAGATCATAAGAATCCACCATGAGTAACCATGTGCAATAGACTCACCCAACGAGTTAAAATTTGATGCAGGGACGAAGCTCATGGTGTTCTCATATCCATCTCCGTCCAAAGATAAATCCTCGATAATGGCCTTCCTCGATGATATATGCTGCCTTAAACCCTGACAATGTCATAGTTATTTGAAGAAATCGATCATTTAAGATACAAAATACCAGAAATTACACCTGTTTTTCATTCATCAATGTTTGTTTGGATAATCTACACTTCAAATTTAATTTTCACCCTAACCTTCTGACCCTGTTCTCATAAATACTCGTAAGCAAAACGTCATAAAATATCAGTTGACGTCATTATTCTTACGAAACGTCTAGTTTTCTGTAACAAAATCAAGTTGTAAAGTATTATGGAATCATGCGTGAAAAACATATATGGTTATGAGCTGGTTACGTGATAAGGAAAAATAGAGTTTTACTCCATCTGTAAAACATTCTTTGAATAGAAATGGGAAAAAAATGAACTTTCTTAAAAAATCAGCTAACGTTAATTAGTGTAACGTCTGCCTCGTACTAGGAAAGAAATATCACTACACGGTTTATATTGATTTTATTTTTCTCGTGCGTTTCTTATGTTACTGATACATATTTGTGATTATTTTCCCATTTTATTTCCTGTTTATGCTTGGTAGAGATTTAAGTGCTCTTCCGGGTATGTGCATTTATATGCGTCAAAACATAAAAGTGACACCAGGCGAGATTAAATGCAGAGCTAAGGAACGAAAACTTGTCCAAAAAGATCTAATACTGAATCATAACGCCCAGACCAATACATCAAATGTCATGAAATATTGCCAATGTTTGCTTTAAGCCAACATGAGTTTTGACATAAACAAATGCTATCTGAGGAAGTCAACCAGTGACAACCATAAAACAACCAGTAAACTAATTAGTAATGCGTGTACCGATACTTGATAACCAAAAATACTTTTAGCAATACCACAAACAAACTTCTTATCAATAGTTACTTACGTCTGTTAAAACATTATGGTCATTTTTAAATCTAAATTTCAAAATGTGAAAATCTCATCAAACTGATCAAGTTAATCTTTTTTAAACTATTATATGTCTGCTTGGATATTGATATAATGCGTATCTATGACGGAGGCAATACACATATACATGCTGTTTTTTAGATTATTTTTATTAAATATAGTACATTCCAATTAGAAAGAAGAATAAAATACTACTGTAACAATAACTGTTTCAATAACAATAACTGAGATCCAAATGTTATGTCGGTACATTCATAAAAGTTTAACTATAATATAAAATAAGAGTTTTTTTCAATTTCGCTATATTTTTCAAAATATATCTAGACCAACATCAACATCTTTTTATATTTATTCGATAGTATGGTTGAAAGTTATTGCCCCTTTATGTAAAACAGCATTTTGTCAAATAAAAGCATTATTTGTCTTGTTAAACAACTGAAACTGTGTAAATGATGAGAAATTACACCACAAAACTTTATAACACGTCATCACTGTACATGCATTCTCTCTTGAAAGTTAAGAAATTCGGTAAATTACCTCCCTTTACATTGAAATAAGAACGATTTTGGATGACGGATATCACCAGAACGAGTTGGATGCTTTATATAATCACAGATTCTGTTTGTTACAGACCCCAAAGATTGCGTCTTCGAAATACCATTTCCGTGTCCAGGCACGAGTCCGGCTTTAAATGTACCCTATGAGATCTTCCATGTATTTGACCGACTAAATTTTTGGTTTTCAGTATATATTTGATGTAGTGTTTAGCTTCTACAGTGATATCTGCTCAATTCTCTGGAAAGCTTCAATATTTTGAAATAGGTAATATTCGTAATTTAAGAGCATAAATAAAATATGATTATTAATGATCTGCCAATCTGTTCACAATTAATATCTGTCACGGAGAAGAACTTTATTTAGATTCTATCTTCCGTTCTATTTCATGTTTATGCTCAAACTTATGTAAAATTTAATAAATAAAAAATGTTAAAACCAAATGTGAAATTTACTTTCGACTTTCCCAAATACTAATTGTCGAATTAACGGGTTTTTACCATTTTTAGCGGTTAATCAGTATAATTAACAAAATAAGAAAATATCTTTTCAACTGTCAGAAAGTCATTCTGTTTTGTATAGCATCAACAATAAAAATATGCCGTGTTCTAAAGATAGCAACAGCACAATGGAAGCAGGTGAACAGACAACCTATCAGCCATATATGTCAGAAACTGTTGCATTATCTGGAAATCACGTGGTACTCTAATTTGTACACAACACATTCACACGTGTATGATAGTACGCCATTTTCTCTCAACAGTTCAGTTGTTTCATTGTTTCCGGAGAAAACGCACAATGACATCTAACTAACCTAAGTACTTCCTTAGGCACATAGTGTCTGACAGATCAATTCTGTTAGATAGTGTTCATATATTTGATAAAGGAATTAATGAAATACACATAATATTAAGACAGGCAATGGATGTTCTTTTCCCAATTTAACACGCTTACATATATGGATTTCCTAACTTGACGTTTTCGCCCTTGTTAGACTGTGAAATTCACTTCGTAACGAAAAAGCCTTGACTGTTTCTTTTGTCTTGAATACACAGCACGATTGATTTAATTTAATTCATCTTCAATACTTTTACCACATCTCTTTTAAGACATTGAATTTTATGATTTACGTCATAATTTCCAAACATTATTGAAAAAGTATATTTTCATTTTTACTGCTTTCAGCTATCCGCTTTACACTCGGGGATAGTCGCATTCAACAAACAAATCAGCATTATATGTTTTGTGATCATAATTCAATAACATCACCGTCCCCGTGGGTTAAACCTTAGAGTTTTAATTATAAAACAAAGTATCGGTATTAGTCTCACAAATAGATACGTCTATACCTATCCGGTTACGCATCCCTTTGTGGTTTCGCGAAATCATAATTTAACAAGACGGTGTGTGTTTATTACTTGTTAAAAGATATTTTAATGAAAATAGAAGCATGTTATTTTATGCTCTTCAGCTATGAAATTATATTCTAGCAGACACAATAATTTTACTGTTAATGCACTAACGGTATATTTTGTTATCGGCAAAATTGTAGCACTTCCGGTTTTGAACGTAAACTCGTAGATCTGTACGCGTTGTTTTTGTTAATGTTTCCGTCAAAAATCTATACATTTTTCTCGATGCCGGGTGAGTGGGTGGGAGGGAATAAATGAGCATGAAAATGTTCAACAAGGCAAGTTTTTTTACGTAACTTAGGTCTAAATAAGAAGTGTACAGAATAACATTATGTGCAATAGTTACAATTTGTAAGTAACATAACATTTGTGAATGACCTTTGGAATAATGAATGAAATCTAATTGCAGGATACGAGAAAGGTAAACGAAATACATTTTCACCAGTATTATGAACCGAAGTATTAACATTTGATTTGCGTTTATAAATTTGCAATACGTGAACAATTCTGTTAAGTTACTGAGCTCTGATTAAATATGCATGTTTTTCATCTGAAATATTAATAAAAAAATATTGTAGTCACTTTTAGCAAGAATGCAATTATTTCAAAATGGTGAGGTTGGGTTGCTAAATTCGAAAATAAGTTGCAGTTTTCAGTCTAAACAATGTGTTAAATCATAATCATAACTTAGAAATATAATTTGGTTTTCCCAGCAGTCTTGAAATAACATGTGGTTTTCAACAAGTGTGTAACTTATATAGGATTGTTAATTAGTGCTCATTAATAAAATGATGTTGTCTGACTCTAAGATAGATGTTGGTTGTTGGTAAATTTTAAATAATGTTCTTAAATAAGTCGAATACTGACCAGTGTCACAATAGGTTGGTTATACATTAACGTTAATATAAAGTTTGAACTGATATTCCGTATCGATACGATGGCCAATGAGTGTAAAATATTAGCATTTAAGAGTCTTATTAGTTGGTTTGATATAATATAAAAAGAATGTTGATCGTAAATAAGTGTTGAAATAATATTTGACCGTTAATCAGCGTTTAACTATGATTTGGGCGTTAATGACAATTAAATTTAATGTTAAAAAAATAGTTGGCTGTTAATAAGTGTTAAACTGTTTTTTTGGGCGTTAATAAATGTTAAAATAATACTTGGCCACTAACAAGTGCTGAAATAGTAGTTGGCAATGAATAAATGTTTAATGTAATAACAGATCGTTTGAAGTGTTAGTACAGTATATATTACTTTTTTTTCACTAATAATAAAAACTATTGTTTAAATAAATAATTTAATAAATAATAAGTATGTTTCAAATAATAGATGGTAGTTAATATGAACATTCTTATTTCTGGTTGATTGTAAATATGTCGTAAAGACTGTTCTTACAATGGTCTTACGTTATATTTGATAGATGATCAGCCTTAAGACATGTAAGATTTGAGTGTATACGTTAACCAGGTTAAAGTTCGCCAGTGTTGTACTTTGCCTCTGAACTTTCCATGGTGTTGACCCCTCCCCTGCCCCTGTTGTCACTTCTTCTTTAGTTCTTTATAACTATGCTGCATTTAAAATAACCTGACGCAAGGACAACTATCGCTCCGCCCACTGGCCACTTAGCATTGCTTTTCCAAGTAAATACAGCGTAGTGTTTACTTAGACATCGTAAGCTTGTTTAAGGAAAACGTTAGTGTAGCAACTAATATCGATCACTGATTGGATAATCGACTTATTTGACTGACAGCCCGCGTCAGGTAAACTGTGGTCCTTTGAATGATACGTTTCCTGTTGGGTGTTTTTTTTTCTTATATTTAATTCATATTGTAATTTTATTGTTCAGTTTGTATTTCTTTTGTTTTAAGTAGGTTAAATAATATTTAAAAAAAACTTGAATTAGCTGACTGAATTTAAGACTACATTTTTCGAATAAAACATCTATCTAATAAATTTAAAAAAGTTTCGGGCATTGGTTGGGTTTTATTTTGGTTACTTAATTGTGTTATCTAGTTCCCTGTAAAAACGCATAATAATTACTTACCCATACCGTTATAAAGAAAGGAGGAGAGAAACCGTTGATATTTACTTACGCGATTGAGGAAGATTAATCGTATACGATTACGGTAATTGTAAAACATGTTTCCGAACTGATAAGTAAACAGGCGTTTTAGCGATACAATGATACAGACGGACTGCCAGTATAACTCCTCTGATTGATGGCACATTGGGTACCAAAACCTCGTCTGCAAGTCTGTGAAAAATCAATGTCGAGCTCGTTTATCTCCAGCAGTTCTATTGGATATTAAAATGGTGTCACGATATATCATCTTTGTTAACTTTGTACAGCGTCTTCCTGTTAAGGAATAGTTGACCTGTGACCTTTTTGTCTATAGCTATATCTTATGCTATCTCAAGTTCATGAAAGGGTCAAACGGTAGCAGTTTATCACAGAAAGTGTAACATTATTATATATTATATCACATATTATCGTATCAGTCCAATCCATTATTTTTTATAGTCGTCAGAAGCAAATTAGTCTCCCAGTCCCTGGTATCTCCCGAATCTGTTCATTTCCAATGAAAAAGCAGGAAATATTATTCCTGAATCAAAATTCATAGCACTTGAACGCTTAACAAAAGTGGGACGTCATTCAACTTCTGCTGAAGAAACTGAACAATCGACATGCTCATAGCTCACTGCTATGTAACGAATTCAAGTAGGCAAAGCTTGGTCCGTTCTATTGTCTAGAAACAAATTAACAATAAATTTATAATGTCATTCTTAAAGAGACACTAGGCAAGTTCATTTTATTCCTTTGAGAAAATAACATATCTACATGATGCATAATTGATATTCGAATATCCCACTGTCAGCATTTGTAGACTATCATTTATATTTATTTATTCGTAATAGGTATACCTCTTTAAATGGCTGAAGGCATCATATTTCTTATAGTCTTGATCATATAAGACTGAAGATGTAACCTATGTTGTATTTCCATCAGTTTAACCGGTATGCCAGAAATCGTACTAAGAAAATATCAATTTCATATTTTTTGAAGGTTTTTTTTTTCTCATATGTTCAGTACAAGCGTGATACCCTGTCGATAATGGCTTAAAAATGAAGATTTAGAAAGTCATATTAATATCATAATTTTATTGAGGTATTCTGATTTGACATATGCGAATGAATACATTAAAGTATACATACTGGACTATTTCAGACATTTCTCAAGAGTTATCCGATAAATGCCCCTGCGCAGTTTGATGATAGTGGAGATGATACAATTACTTCCCTTAGATCGCGATAAAACATACAGGTATCGTTCCGCTCTGACACTAAAACTAAGTATGCGTAACGTGTTATATATGACCTCGGGTACAATTTGACAAGGTCTTATATATGTCCTTGTTTTGATAAGGGCGTTTTGATGATTTTGATGTGTAGTATAAAAAAAGAAATTATTGAATTCGACTTCAACGCTTAAATCATTTGATAAAGTTTAATGTGTAAAAATACAACATGGATTTATGATTTTAATGATATTTTACAAATTATGATATACTTTAGTATAGTTTATTTTATTATAGATAAAGATTTATTATTTTGTGTTACTCTAAATAAATAAAATTATTACGGTTAATTTGTTATATAAACTTATAAAAGAGACAGAGTCTTTATTTTTTAAACTTTTTTATATTTCTTCAATTGTGAAACAAGTTCTTACAAATCACACTCGAAGTCTTCATGGGTATGACAAGTACTAAGTATATGCGGGAAAAGGTGTCTTGCTCAAGGACACCACACATAGCCGTAGCAGAGGATCGAATCCACGACTCTCCGATCATGGGTTCGGTGCTTTATCACTGGACTAAACGCTCTACTATTCACAGAGAATAGTGCCGGGTGGGGATTCGAATTCACGACCCGAGGGTTGATAGTCAGACTCATTTCTTTCTGAGTTAACTGGACAAGTGCACTGATATTTAAATGATATTTTAAGCTTAATGTTGTTGTTTCTAAAAGAAAATTATTACGGTTATATAATTATATAAAATTTTGTTTGAAACAGACATCTGTATATTAGCACATGTGTTTTTAATAAAGCCTAAAACGGTATTTGACCATAATTCTTTTTTAACAACTTCTTTTAAGAACCTCGTGTTATAATATCTGATTGATTATGTTGTTACAACAGACTAATATGTTTTGCATACCATTTCAATATACGAGAGGATCTTTTATTTTAAAAAAATCAAATTAAAACTGTACATATGTTAAGAAAAATATTAAGTTGTTTAAAGAATTATTACCAATACATTTATTTAATAAAGTCATCGCATAATTGAGAAATACATACATTTGAAAACCGCTAACATTTTTCCTCCCGTTCTATCATCTGTTTATAAAATTTGAATTTGTTATCAATTTATCTGAATATCTATGTTAAATCAAATAGCTTATTTTAAAAAAAAATGTGTGATGCCAAACTTGTGTTGAAATATAATTACTCAACTACATCCTAACATATAATATTATTACCCCCAATAAAAATACAAGTTTTGCCTCCGGGCAGGGGTAGTCGATAATTAAGGTCATAAATAAACACGGCATATTCTATTGTTTGAGATTTGAAAAACAGACAGGCGCGGAGCGGGGGGTCTCTGTTTTTTTTTGTACAAGGATTATTAGATTTACATATGACTTTACTGATCTTAGGAAAAGGTTTAAATTCAATATGCTGTAATATTTATAAACATTTGATATTGGTTTTTCAAATTGAAATTGTATTTAGTTAATTACATGATACCAATGCGATGTTTATAAAACAATCATAATAATACACACAATGAAACATGTTTGCAGTTAGAATATCTATTTCGGATTATTGAACTTAATGAAGTAATCTCAGTACCTTCATATTTCTTTAAATAAATAAATAATTTTATTTTCGTTCCGCAAAACACCATTCATTTCATAGTTATTATCTTTATTAGTGTCTAATCTATATACACGTCATATAACAAAACAGCTATATGAACGTTTAAACTTGTACAAAGCCATTCTAAAAGAATTATAAGATTGATTGATTCGTTCATTCATTCTTTATTCATATCAATGTAAAGCACAATTATTTTACACGATAAAGCTCTATGTAAAAATTGCTTATCTTTATACTAAAAGCTGCAATCAACCAAGTTTTGAATTAAAAGCTGAAGAAGAAAAGAGCACTATTGTGCATTTTTAAAATAATCTTAAAAAGATCATTAAATTGAGTAATTCAAAACAATGATATGCTAATTATGCTGTATTAACATACTTATCAACCAATTACATTATCAAATCTCTTTGTTCAATTAATATGCCTCGCATAAAGTATTGTGGTTATTTAGTCACTGGATTTGATCTTTATTGATTTTCTTTCTATGTCCACTGAATTATTTCATAACAAAGACATTAAAACATATATTTGTGCGAAAGAAATAAACCATTATATAATGTTTTGGTTTACAAAAGAAATGAACTTGAATTGGACGTTTTTTGAAGGTTTTTTAGTTAAAATATGAAATTAATATAAATCTATTCTTTAGAATATAAGTAAAATACATAAATAAAAACAACACTTTAAACTACACATAACTTGCAATATCACCATGTGTATATAAACATGTCGGTACTGACCAACATCTGCCGGCTGATATAGCGACAAACATGCTGTATTTAATTGGGTACTGTAATATGCTGTATTGGGTTCAATAGTACGCTCTATTGAACATACAGAAAATAAATCAGAATTACATTTTGTCTCATTTTCAAATCAAAATGGAAGCAAGATGCAATTATCATATTTTCTATATCAAAATATCATCGTAAAGAGAATTTTATTTGCTATAAAACTTATATGTTGTAATAGGTTGGCAAAAAATCACAACTAAGGTTTATAAGACATTAAAAGTGGCCGAAAACGTGTTTTGAGTATTTTTTATATAGAACATATAAGGAGCATATATGCTGTAATAAAATCAAAAAAGGAAGCAAGAAGACGTTAACTTATTTAAATTTTTATTTTATCACAATAAAGGTTATATTTTAACTGAATGGCTAGACGTTGTAATAGGTTGGCAATTTAATAATGAAAATGTTATAACGATAAAATTAATTTTCTCCTATATGTTTCTATGAAAATCAAATATGACAGTTTAGCCAGGTAAGTAGTAAAAAACGCCGATATCAAGGGGGGTAACTTCTCTCGATAAGCCAGTGGGATGTCTGAAATAGTCCAACATGATATGCTTAACAAACCCACTGGAAACAGGAAGTGCTTCCACTGGATGGTCCTAATACTGATTTGCAAAACAAATAGTACTTAGTTATTTTTAATTGAGAATACAAAGGAAAATTATCAATCCTAGAAATTCGGGTATGAATGTCTTCGTCGGTCCTTTTTGTATAGTGCTGATATTGAACAAAAAATATCTCATTAATAAATGAAACATGGCCCTATCCTTATACTCATAAACTGATTTATTGATACTGCAGATTTAAATAACCATGATTTATTGAATATTGTTCTGCCATTGAAGGCTGATGGGCGATCAGTGAACTTAACCATTATTTCCTTGGATCCTGAAGTTTCATCAATACTCGAGACACTCCATCTCCGTAAGTAAATAACCAATACATATATAATTGCAAAAAACATATTATAGATCAAATTAAGTATTTTTTTCTGGCGACACACATGAGAAACCCGATACTCTCTTTTTATCTAACATTATACTAAAGAAAGAAGCGCATAGTGTCTCATTTATTGATTGCAAATGATCCCTTCTAATAATCATGGCACGTGGTGATGGAATCCCTGAATGCTCTGTTGTTATAACCCAACAACTTTAAAAACGTGCTCGTGTACATGCTCGTGTACATACACATGCTATATCATCTGAATTGAGAAGGCCAATATATGAAGATACAGCGAGAATGTAGCTTCTTTACAGCTTCATGTGATCCTTCACTTTATATAGTGCATTGTCTCATTGTATAGAACGATTATAAGTTGAAAAGGGCATGTGATTGAACGGATGAATGGGAGGGCAATAAACAAACATAAATCAAATACAGAATGAATAAATATATTTTGAATATCAATTGAAAAATAAAGAAACTAAGTATTAAGGAATTAAACTCGTAAAATGTGCATATATTGGTTGAGATGCATAACTAATTCGGAACTCCTTCGAACGGTCAAGTGTACATGTTTAATGAGAGAACATTAAAGGAATTTGCGTACTGTATAGTGAAATCCTACATGTGAGACAAACATGCAAGCAAAGACAAAATTTGTATTATACGAACATTTTACTCATACCTTGGTCCATTGGATTTCCATTTCTTACAAACTAGAACTGAGATTAAATGCTTGCGCTGTGACTTTTGAATCAACTATGGCATTGCATAAAAATATATAACGTAAATAAAGACGATGACGTCTTAAAGTGATCGTTATAACAATATAATAATGAATTTTTTAAAACAAGTATTCAGTACGACTGGTATGCAAGCGTAAGAAAAAAAAGAATAATTCGTGGCGAAGCCTCTTTCCGGCAAAAACAGTTGTCCCTCGAGACGGAATTCTCAATCCGAACCTCAAACACGTGATAGATTAAATTTGACGTAACATGACGTATTTTTTGCCATATGGGACATACCGGTTCTGATGAGACTGTCTCAAACGCCATGCAATCAGGATGTCCTTGTCAAATAGGCGAGACAATATGATTTTACCCCGCGTGTATACCTTTCCAAACGGCGAGAAAATATTAACTCACACATCCACGTGACCAGGATAATCGTATCCGGTAGGCATGACAACGTTCAACATTTCTTGTTAAAGGAATTAATAGTTTAATAGTTATCTTAAACCCAACTTTATAGTCAATATGTTAGGTAAGCGGTTACAATACTCTATTCCTGGTTATATGTTTGTTTGATATTCCTACAATTAACGATACATTTTAGTACGGATAGTTGAAATTCCATCTGTAACGTTAAGCTGAACTTGATTGATGCCGCAGGTCTTGTGCAGCCTCAATGAATCTTTCAACAGAGGTTGTTTGTGTTTATCCAAGAATAATTTATCAATTGCCAATTGTCAATCTGTATCAATGAAAATTAAGTGCATGCGCATACTTGCACCGAGGATCTCTCGATAAATTTATAAATGTAGTTTTAACTACGTGAATTTAAGGTAAACAAAACGCTTTACGTCTTGTAATAAGTAGTTTTTGATATGCGTCTATTTGTCTTCTGTTCATTTTATATGTTAAATATCATGTGTCTGCTTTTGTTATATCTTTATGATCATGTACATTATCAGTGGATGAAAGTTTTACACTTTTTAATGATGTGGTATTTGTAAGAGGACAGTATTGAGGTTTTTTTTTGTATTTAAACGTGTGACGACAAATTAAGAACGAGGGTGGCTGCAATCGTAAACTATTCGTAAGTCGTAAATCGTTGGCGCTTTTGTTACTAACAGTTTTAAAGCGACGGCAGCATTTGCTGTTATTGTTTTCTTCTGTATGTTTGTGCTGTCCTTATTAAAATTCAAAATGATTCTTTGTACTGATAGATCAGTATAACCTTGTGTGATGACTGTGTGTGATGGCTGTGTGTGATGAATGTGTGATATGACTGTTTGTGATGACCGGTGTGTGATGACTGTGTGTGATGACCGGTGTGGTGTGTGATGACTGTGTGTATGACCGGTGTGTGATGACTGTGTATGATGGCTGTGTGTGATGACTGTGTGTGATGGCCTTGTGTGATGACTGTGTGTGAAACTGTATGTGATGACTGTGTTTGACGGCTGTGCGTGATGGCTGTGTGTGATGACTGTGTGTGATGACTCTGTGTGATGACTCTGTGTGATGACTCTGTGTGATGACTGTGTGTGATGAATGTGTGATATGAATGTGTGTGATGACCGGTGTGTGATGACCGATGTGTGATGACTGAGTCATGTGAACATGGTAGACGTTTTTCTTGCTGTTGTAATCACTTGTTTGCATTTAAGTGTTTTAATTCGTCATCTGGGCATTAGATTTGTTTCTTATTAGGTTGCGTTGAATTAATTTTGTTTTATTGGCGTGTATCAGATACAGTAGAAAATTAGTTCTCATTTGCTTTATTTCAGCGGGAAGTCGCTCCAATTTAGTTGTTTTTGTGATACATTTAGTGCGCGACATGCAGCGCTGTAACTCTTGTTCACTTAAACGGTTAAACAAAGTGACTTCTTTGATGGTCAAACATGCTGCGTGACATGTAGCTCTAACCCTCTTGTGTACTTAAACGGTTTATCGCAGACATGGTGCCTTCAATCCTTAACTTATATTTCAATGTATCTTTCAAGCTGTTTTAGAAGAACATGACTGTCGTTTCATCACATGCTGAGTGTGTACATCACTCTGTTCTTTAAAAATATGTTGACGTATATTTTGTAGTATTTTGATTAAGTTGCATTTCCACTCTATTCACTATAAATTATGCTTTATACCAATGTATACAATTAAACGCAAGTTTCCAACTAGCATTTTCCATTCGAACATTTGTGTATATTTGAAAGGTAAAGATTTCTAAAGTACATAAAACGCAATGTGGTATGATATTTAGACCAGATTGTAATACAAATTAAAGATATCGTTCTGGTATATGCCATGTTTTGTTGCTTTTGTGATCTCCTCCATTAATAGTTTGATTAATTGTTATATAATCAATTAATATATTTAATTGATATTTCAGCATGATTTAAAACAACATATTTTATTTTGTTTTGTATAAACAATGTTATATGTTATCAACATATTACATGTTCATATCTTCAATATACAGCGATACATAACAACAGAATTGAGAAGAAAGCCATTTCTAGCTTCTACAAAGTCTCTCTGATTGAAAAACAATAAACATATCATTATATTGTAGTTAACAGTAACGGTATCAACAGTATCAATAAAGTGTCTGAGACGTTTATTAAGATTCATCATATAAGCATTAAATTAGAGTTAATCCGTAAAATGTACAGTGTTAACACTGCCAAATGCTGTAATGTTTATGAGATGTTTATTTCTATAGTGTTTAGTCTCTGTGGTGTTTAGTCTATTTTTCTAGTTTATCGTGGTCTCTGTGGTGTTTAGTTTATTAATACAGTTTATCGTTGTCTCTGTGGTGTTAGTTTATTTATATAGTTTACCGTTGTCTCTGTGGTGTTTAGTTTATGTATATAGTTTACAGCGGTCTCTGTGGTGTTTAGTTTATTTATATAGTTTACCACGGTCTCTGTGGTGTTAAGCTTATTTATATAGTTTACCGCGGTCTCTGTGGTTTTTAGTTTATTTATATAGTTTACCATTGTCTCTGTGGTGTTTAGTTTATTTATATAGTTTACCGTGGTCTCTGTGGTGTTAAGTTTATTTCTATAGTATACCGTTGTCTCCGCGGTGTTTAGTTTATTTATATAGTTTACCGTGGTCTCCGTGGTGTTTAGTTTATTTATATAGTTTACCGTTGTCTCTGTGGTGTTTAGTTTATTTATATAGTTTACAACGGTCTCTGTGGTGTTAAGTTTATATATATAGTTTACCGTGGTCTCTGTGATGTTTAGTTTATTTATATAATTTACAGTTATCTCTGTGGTTTTTAGTTTATTTAAATAGTTTACAGTTGTCTCTGTGGTGTTTATTGTATTGTCTATAGCATGCGTGAGCTGTTATACTTTGTCAATAACTGTGTTTTATATTGCCAAAGATTTAATAGATACGGTGAACAACAACTACCATCTTGTGTCTTGTGTACAGTTTAATAACCTCGTATTTTAAAAATATTGTAAAAATATGATCACGTCTGGCATAATAAAACTATGATCATGTACTATTTTTTCTTTTTTTTTGCGCTCGGTGTCAAAGACCCGAGGCATTTCAATGAAATGCGGTTATAAATAAATTAGGCAGATTGTGCTGATAGTTCGATGGCATGCAGTAATAAATTAATTAGGCAGATTTTGCTGATAGTTCGATGGAATGCAGTAACAAATCAATAAGGCAAATTTTACTAATAGTTCGATGGAATGCAGAGATCAATAAATTAGGCAGTTTTTTGCTGATAGTTGGATGGAATGCAGTAATAAACAAATTAGGCAGATTTTGCTAATAGTGCGATGGAATGCAGTTATAAACTAATAAGGCAGATTGTGCTAATAGTTCGATGGAATGCAGTAATAAATAAATTAGGCAGATTTTGCTGATAGTTCGATGGAATGCAGTAATAAATAAATTAGGCAGATTTTGATAATAGTGCGATGGAATGCAGTAATTGATAAATAAGGCAGATTTTACTGGTAGTTCGATGGAATGCAGTAATAAAAAAATAAAGCAGATTTTACTGATAGTTCGATGGAATGCAGTAATAAATAAATTAGGCAGAATTTGCTAATAGCGCGATGGAATCAAGACATAAATTAATATGGCAGATTGTGCTAATAGTTCGATGGAATGCAGTAATAAATTAATTAGGCAGATTTTGCTGATAGTTCGATGGAATGCAGTAATAAATTAATAGGGCAAGTTGTGCTGATAGTTCGATGGAAAGCAGTAATTAATAAATTAGGCAGATTTTGCTGATAGTTCGATAGAATGCAGTAATAAATAAATAAATAAGGCAGATGTTGTTGATATTCGATGGAATGCAATAATAAATAAATTAATTCACTTTTTGCTGAACATTTAAAGTTGTTCATAACATGTTTGTCATTTGAGGAAACCCTATTTAAAGTGTATGCCTGTCATTCTGTTGTGCTGAAGAAAACTAATTTACTGTTTATTAACGTATGTTTCACACATACACGTATACATATTGTTTTCGACTCTTAGACGTAATTAAAATCTTGACATATTGACGAGTCGCAATGCAATTTGACATTTTACCACTGCGCCTAAAACATTGTTGAGTTCCTTCAGATAACGCGTGATGATTATTTCGAGATTGTATAGAACACGTACAGTTTTGTTGTCGTTTATAAGGTCTGCTTCATTTCCCGGGTTATTATACAGTAATTTGTACAATATGATCTTTAACACAGTGGAACACACCGGCAGACTGTTATTAAGGATCGATCAATATTACTTATCCCAGCTGAAGGAAAATGAAGAAGATGAGAACGTGAGTTTCTCTACATTATTAAAGCTGGCAATCTATATGGTAAATTATAGCTCTGAACTGCAATATATATTATACAAAGGTTTCCAGAAAACAAAACCCTTAGAAAGATTAACTCGAGAAAAAGTATGGCGTTGTATATGAGCACTGCGTTTCGATCTTTTTAGGTGAATGTGGTATGATTTGTGTTGTGTTTTGTGTTGCTGTGTCCTGGTGTGTCCTGGTGTGTGTTGTGTTTTGTGCTGTGTCCTGGTGTGTCGTGCCGTGTGTTGTGTTTTGTGCTGTGTGTGTCGTGCCGTGTGTTGTGTTTTGTGCTGTGTCCTGGTGTGTCGTGCCGTGTGTTGTGTTTTGTGCTGTGTCCTGGTGTGTCGTTCCGTGTGTTGTGTTTTGTGCTGCTGTGTCCTGGTGTGTCGTGCCGTGTGTTGTGTTTTGTGCTGTGTCCTGGTGTGTCGTGCCGTGTGTTGTGTTTTGTGCTATGTCCTGGTGTGTTGTGTCGTATGTTGTGTTTTGTATTGTGTCCTGGTGTGACGTGACGTGTGTTATTTCTTTTTGTTTGTACCGACTAGCTCTAGAACTATCCTCTAGTAGCTGACTGCCAAGCAAGTAGGTCGCAACGTTATAGGGTAGGGATTACTTAGGTACAATTAATTTTTCCTCATATCAATGCGTTAAATTAAGTAAACAAACGGCATTACGTTTAATAAAATTAAGAAATCAGTGAGTTGTTGATATATTTTCTGTTGATAGTCTACACACCGGGAACTTGAATTGAAATAATTTCACCGAGAAATCCATTTGAAAAACAACGAAATTTTAGCGTCGACGGAAAAGTCTGTATCTGGCTTTGAAAATTTCTCGATTCTTATTTTACATCACCAACCAATTCAGAAATAACAAAACCACTAAATCCTTTTTATCTCGACTTTTGGAGGAAAGGGGTGCTAAATACTCGGCGTGGTTGTTGGTTATGGCATCGGTTGTGTTAAAGTTTTTAGTTTTTCATATCTCAGCAATCAATAACATTTACACTTAAATATTTTTTTGCTACTTTTGAAACTTTACATTAGTTTTATTTCCATCAAAAAGACCCATTGACCAAGTGAGATAACTTCATTGCCCCCATTTCAACGTTGGTACTGGACCGAGACCTCCACCCGAATAAAGACAAACTTCAAGGTGAAGCGCTTTCCCCCGACAACTCTTGTAGTTAAAGCATTCACTATTTAATCGAGAGTTGGATCGATAGTGAAAAGTACACTTCCACAACGGAATTGAAATTCGTCTATTTATCAGAACTTTTTGTTTCTTATAATAAGTATTTATAATTTACATAATACATAATTGGGCTTTCGACCACATTCAAACCTGCTTGAAATGTAATTTCATGTATTTTACGGTTGAATATTTGGCCGTTTACGGCAGTAAGACTTCTCACAACGTCCGTGTGTTTTATCTTTCTTTACGTGTGCTTCTTGTTTGTTGAGATTGATGGGTACTTCAAGTGTAACGTCTTCTGTTGGTTTGTTTTGTTTTGGTAGTGAATGTGTCTTTGAAGTTTGACTTCTCCTGTTGTTGTATTTTTCTTGTTGTAGTGAATGTGTGTTTGAAATTGTACGTCTCCTGTTGTCTGTTATTTCCTTGTTGCAGTGAATGTGTCATTTTACATCTCCTATTGTCTGTTTTTTTTGTTGTGAATGTGTTGTGAAATTTAAAGTTTACTGTTGTTTGTTGATTTTTATGTAGTGAATGTGTCTTAGATTTTTTACGTGACTTGTTTTTTTTTGTGTTTTTTTTTTTCGTTCTGGATGTGTACTTGACGTTTATGTCTCCTGTTTGTCGTATGTTTTGTTATTTTGGTGTTAATGAATGCAAATGTAATCTACATTTCTCAGAGACGCACTCAGACATAACAGCAAAACAAGTATTCAAAGCACGTATTTTGTTAGAATTAAACATGTTGTAAACGGAAATATACGAATATGTGTGTGTCTATTATATTTACATGTCGCGACGTAACTTAGTCTTTATATAAAACCAGATATCTCCCGAATCAACTGTATTGACCCCCGATGAAAAAAGCAGGAAATTATATGTCTCACAATTCATATCAATTGAACGCTTCTAAACTATGACGTAATTCAAACTTTCCATGAGGTAACTGAACAATTACAGTGCTCAAATGTGCTGCTTTTTAACGGACCCAATCAGGAGAGCTGGGTCTGTTCTACCGACTACAACGTAACTCCTTCAATGATATGTAGCGTTCATTCCCACAAGGAAACACAACTCCCGATGTCCACTACTTATCATCTTCAGAACTGAAAATGTATATTTAATTTGATAAAATACATGTACAAGTATCTGTCTTGATTAGTCGATATGATCGTGTTAACCCTTTACTTCATAAAGACGCCTTTGGACACCTCTAATATTGAAAGCATTAATTCACCACATATCAGCAATGGGTGAATTATGTTTATATTTACTGACAGAGGGGAAAACAGTGCAGGAAGTGTTCAGATTGCTCGTTACGAGCAATCTGAACTCTTCCTGCACTGTTTTCATAGCCCTTCTGTGATTGGTGCGGGAAAACGCGTATCTATGGAGTAAAGGGTTAACTAATCTTATTGTACAGGTTTTATTAGTTTAGATGGTCTCTTTTACAAATGGCGTGGGTAGTGAAAATTAAACAGTTAATCAAACAGAAACTAATTTACATTCCTCTGAACATTTTCACCAATTTAATTAAATTAACAAATTTAGAGAGGATACCTGTTTTATAATGTTAACTCTGAAGATGCCGTGGTTTTGCCTAAATCGTTACGCTAGCATCGAGTGGATATTCAGTTATCAATTTCAATCACCGATATAGCTACATTACATGCCACGTGAGAAATGCCAATCTTTTCATCAGTAACAATTTATTCATTTTTGCAACTGCAGTTTTACGTGCCGTGCGGTGGTTGAAATGAGTGAACTCGTACTTTGAATCAATGGTGTTTTTTGTTTGTTTGTTATCCCTTTGGGATCATGGTACCTATTTAAAGTGACTGGGAAATAAAATACTGCAAAAGCCGGTGTTGGGAGAGTTCTTGAGGTGTGATGTTGCACTTTACCAATACCCATGATAAACACGCTTGGTAAAATGACCCTGGGTCAGCTATATAGGGGTTATATTTATGCACATGTATTTACTTGTGAACTTCTTTTTATATTTTGATATATTTGTTTATATATTGTTCAATTGTGCAGATATGTTGTCCTGTACTTGTTCATCTGTGTCATTGTATGCAGACCTGAAAATTGGAAATAAAAGTATCAATCCTTTAGGCAATAGAACAATATGCATTTATTTATGTATGAATCAGTTGTTATAAACATGTATATAGTACAACGGTGTTGACAAGATTTTATAATAATATGATTCAGTATTGAATTTATTAAACGAGTTGGCAAATATGTCATCATTACGGGTAGGACCCATACCCGTACCTCAAAGGTTAAGGTCACACTGAGCGTTTGTTTGACAACACTTTCAGTCTGTGTGAGATTTCTTGTCTGGCCTGAAACTTTGTCATGCATAGATGGATTTTGTTTATACTAGCTACAAATGAGCAACATAACATTACGATGTGTCGCCCGTTTCACCCAAATTCCCGCTTCAAAGGTCAAGGTCACAATTTAACGTTGTTTGATGACACTTTCAGTCTGATTGAGATTTGGTGTCCGGTCTGTAACTTTGTCACCTACAGATAAATTTTAAAAACACTTGGCTCAATTCATCAGCATAGCATGACAACGTGTTACGTGTAAGACCCACAGGCGTACCTCAAAGGTCAAGGTCACACTTCCGATTGATGAATTGGAAGAGATATTTTACTAAGTGTGGAGCGTATGGTCCAGTGGTAGAGCACCGAACCCATGATCGTGGGTTCGATCTTCCGCCACGGCTATGTTTGGTGTCTTTGAGCAGGACATTTCCCCGCATATGCTCAGTACTGGTTCTGACCAGGAAGACATTGAGTGTGATTTGCCTAAGTTGTATGAACTTGTTTCACAATCGAAGTAAGATAAGTAAGTTTAAACTAAACTAGTTAATATCAAGAATATGTAAAAGGTGTTTTACACTCCTGCATCGTAAATTGCGTGATAAAATCAAATATTGTATATATGATACCTTTTTTCGTTAAACATTTGGTTGGGGGCATATAAAATAAGAAAATGCCAATCTTTTCATCAGATACAATGAATTTTCTTTTGCAACAACAGTTATATTTGCCGTGTAAATGTAATAAACGATAATTGAACTTGAAAAAAATTTAAGTCACTATTATAAACATTATTTCTCGACCTTATATAAGTCAAATGACAACATCATGTCACCATGGTTAATTTTTATCTGAAAGGAAATACAAATGTTCGTTATTGTTTATAGTTATTGTAAAATAGAATCCCGTGTGATTCAGGCTAAGAATAGAATCACTGTCGATCTATGCAGAGTGGTAAGAATCCTCCGAACGGTGTCATGTTCATTTTATCTTTTTTTGTCATTTTCATTTTTGTGGTTAAATTGTCAACCCTGTGCGGTTCCAGGGAGCCATATGAGTGATGGCAATAATTGGATAACTGTGCCTCATTCATGTCGTAAGAAGCGATAATTTGAGTGATACGATAGAACTTGTTGCTGAAACTCTGCAGTTGTGCAGGTATCAAGGTTCTAGGATCATTCTGCACATTCATTTGTTGACGGCTTTTTAATATATGTATGTTAATTTGTTGTTTTTTACATGTCGAGTGAACCTGGAATATGTCTTCTTTTTTGCGTGGAATAACCTATAATGTGTTGGTACTCTGTTAAACCCCATTCATTCAATCATTCATTGTAAAATAAAACATATAGTGCTGGTCAAAATTGAATTTAATTTAACTAGCATTCTATATTTAATTCTACATGCATCAAAAGCTGTTCCTGTCTTTGATCGTGCATGTCAGAGCCAAATCTGATTATCTTGAACTTTTTGTTGAATTCCGTATTCATGACTTTAAAAGTGTTTTCTAATCTGTTTGTGTTGTGGCAACTAAAATTACTTTTTTTCAAGCCAATTTTAGTAAAGTTTAAAAAACAAACATCTAAAATCGCACTGCGAAAAGACAGTTTGAGTTGATGACAAACATTGAAAGACCCATATAACAAATATTATAAAGGCGTGTGTGATTCAGATATCTGTATTTAAAAATGATTTCATATATTGAAAATAATTTATTTCAGATAACCCGATTTTTATAAATTTGGCGTCCAAAACGTGAAATATTGCATTTTTAGCCTCTTTCCAATTTCATGTTTAAAAACTGTTACTAAAATTGATCTCCTGTCTGGCACAATGTTTTGTAAAACTAATTTGACTTAAATATGACACTGGACATAGTCACTGGTCAATGAAAATTATCTGGTCAGCATTCTTTATTTAAAAAAACGAAAAAAAATCATGGCGTTTATTTCCTTCATTTGCAACTTGTTCTGTCAGACATCAAATTCAGTGTTAATAAGGTACAACCGTTACTAATGTTTGTAAAAAATCTCGTTAATATTTTGCTTAATGGATCTGCGAGTGCTTTTGAACATTTTGATTAAATATTCAGTATTTTATCATGTCTGACCTTGAGTTTCGAGTGTGTTTCAATTAATTTTGATAACATTTAATTTAATTTCACGCATTTAAAATTTTCATAAGTTCATAAGTTAAGTTTTATACCCCATAAATTTAATTAAAATAATTAACTAATCTTTCAAACCAAATTGAACAGTCTACAGACCGACAGAAGAGCGTCATCAATGAAGTTATTAATGGTATAGTGAAACTGTTGCTCAATTATCTTACGTCCATACCGGGTAAGAATACCTGCCATTTTACCGGTGCGAGATATTACTATCCTACCCTAGGGCTAATTGATATACAAAAAAAATCGCATACGAGTATGTGGTTAAGATAATGAAAATTCAGCTATCTGCTTCTGTGTTTTGGTGTCAAATATGTGTACATGAAGAACAGGTCCAGCTCTATTCGCTTGGACCTGTCACATGGCAGTAAGATTTGAGCACGTTGATTGGTTAGTTACTTCAGCGGAAGTTGAATGACGTCATTGCTTGTTAAGTGTTAAACTACTACCAGTTGACGGACAGGCATATAATTATTTGTTTCTTTTCATCGGAGATTAAAATACCTGATTGTGGAGATATCAGGGAGTAGGATATACTAATATGAAGCCTGCTAGTGTTCTGGGGTGCGTTTCACAAATTCACAAAAAAAAAATTACGACAAAAATCGTCGTAAACGTAAACCAACAATTATTCATAATATCTTTAATTTTCAACCAAATGAAGCCAAGTTGGTTTCAAATCATGCTGAAAGTTATATATTTTCTGAAAATACAGTCATTTTAAATGTCGATCAAAATTTGAACACACAATGGAGAAATTGTCAAATTGACTTACGTCGATTTTTATCGTAAGTTACTATGTGAAACGCAGTCCAGGCCACAGTCAAATGTTAAATATTACAGTTATATATTAAGAGCCAAGCTTTTTATGGTTAACAGAATGATTCACTCCTTGAAAACGTTGAAATTATTCAACACTTAGTTTACGCATATTTTAACACAAATTACAAACAAATTAAATGTATATTTTTACCAAGACGGATTTTTTTTAAATAATTCCGACATTTTAAGTTTTATGAATAGCTGGATAAAGAAATATTAAACCACGTTATGATAAAGATAAAACAATCATCATATTTTATTCAGTTACAAAAGAAATTGTATTGAAATAAACTCAATCGATACATATCTGGTACTTGTCAGAAGTAATACAATCGAACAGTAAACATTAAGTAGTTAAGTTATACTTAAACATTAACGTTAAGTTACCTATTTATAGTATTGTAATTTTTTTTATTTATTTGATCATACCACACCAACGTAAATACGTTCCCAAATTCATGTTGTCTGAAACATAAACGGACATTCGGCCGGTATTTATAAAGTGTCAGAAGTAATTGTTGGAGTTGATGTTCTATTATCTAAGCATTCATTTCAGTTGCCACAGTGTTGAACTAAAACTTAAATAAACTGTCATTACACTGATATTGCTACTTGAATACCGGATATTGGCAATATGTACTGAACATGTTAGACAGTTTAAAAAAAGCATCAACTTAAGTTAAAAATTTTAAGTAAAACTTAATTAAAATTTCAATGTTATACTTAATTTAAAATGTCGGAGTGTCACTAAAATTATACTTAAACTTTACTAAAATTTAAAGTTGCAATTATTACGTAAGCTAAATTTTTCCAAGTATCTCTTAAGTTAAAATTCAAAGTAGTATTACTGAAATAAAATTGTCCAAGAACTAAACATATAAAATGTACATTTTGAGGTATCTTTAAATCAAATTACCAGATATGTAGGTCAAAGTTTTCAAGTATCATTTAAAATAAAATATGCAATTGTTACTTTGGTGATTGGTTGATTGATTGAATTTTTAGCGTCTTTTTTATGCCATCGAGGGCTAATAGACGATCAGTTAACCTAACCACTGTTTCCTGGGATTAACCAATACTAGAGCACACCCATCTCCGCAAGTAACTGATAACTTTCCCACTTAAATCAGTGGTGTGAGACAAATGATAATGAGACACAATGTCGTATATCAATCATCAAGGAGACTGTTGCCGGGCGGGGGATTCTAACTTACGACCCCTGGATTGATAGTCAGACTTGTAACCGACTGAGCTAATCGGGCCCGGCCTTACTTAGGTGAAAATTGCTATTACTGTAGAAGGTTTTTGGATCCAGAACAATAAATACACGACCAAAAGATTTTGCCCCCTCAAAAAAAGGCTATTCGAATTACGTATATAATCATGTTAAAATGATGATGATGCCAAAAGTCTTTATCGTGTACGTAATGACATTGATATCAAGCAATTTGCATAATTCACGAGACTACTTCATTACTAGCTGTCATTTTATAGACATGTTACACACACCGTCTGGTCAAGTACAAAAAAGTAATTTAGGGTTACTAAATAGTTAACCATTTTCACGGATACCACCAATAAACACCAGTTGTAATTTATTGGGGATGGGGTTAAAAATGTCTGTTAGACACGAGCGTATAAAATAAAACAGTTTGAAAACAGTTAAAGTTACACATCATTTCAAATACAATAAATAAACTTTACATATGGGGCATATCAAAATAGAAATAATTGATATTTTATTATCTTGCATACATCCCTTTTTTGTCATAGGTGACACTTCTGATGTTTACAGATATACTAAAGGTCATCCTAGGCCGCGTGATCTAAGGCACCGTCTCGAGATCACTAATATCTCACCGCTAAGGTCATAGGTTCGAATTTCGCTCGCTCCAAAATCTATTTGAGAAAATGTGAAATGACGGTAGTTATACTCATTTATTCTGAGTTCTTCCTCTATCAATAAAACTGGATATGACATATATACCCAGAAATGTGTTACAAATGACGTTTGGCCTTATTAAAAATTAAAAAAAATAAATATACGAGTATAGTGTCTCAATCAAATTAACTTCCTTAATGTTCTTGAGTCGAAGGCATTAAAGCATATCGCAAAGTGTATTTCTGTCCGTTGGTCTTTCCCGCCTGTCCGTCTGTCCGTACGAATAATGCAGTTTCCTCTCTTACATGAGTGATTGACCTTGGTTGTTGTGTTTATTGGTAGAATTTCTATGACGAGTTTGATAACCAGCCACTTAGTATTTGAACTTTTGAGTTAGGTTCATTGGGTTGTTAAGACTTTACATAATTGTTGATATCCCTTCTATTACTCGAGTAATTGTACTCTAATTTATTTAATTTGATCACAATGCATATTGGTAAATTATGTAAGTCAAGTTAAAAACCAGCATGTACTGTGGTGTTATCTCGGATTGGTCGAAATTTGCAGAAGTATTGACACCCACTCTTTAAGTTAACTAATTAAACATTTTTCACTAAAACCTGGTCAGAGTTTAAAGAGCCAAATGTCTAGTTGTACGAGTTTAAAAACCAGCTCGACCGTTTTAGAAACTCCGGAGATGGCATAAGATCCTTGTATTGCTCAACAAAATTCAACAAAAATTAATTATTATTCAATATGTTTGCAAATACGTTATATATTTTAATACTATGTTTATGATTAGATTTACCAAAGTGTTTACACACTAAAAGTGAAAACAACACACTTCATTAATTATTATTCAATATTTTATTTTTTACATCGTGTCACCAAATGAAATGATCATATTACCCAAACTATTATTTTAATTGAATGCAATGACTTAACCTTGTTCTGTGCCGAAAATTACGTTAAAATATTAAAAAACATCAATTATCTTAAAGATTCTGCAATAAATCACTTCAATAGTTTTTGTTTTTTTTAAATACTCTAAAACTAATATAGTCAATTTTAGAGACCTATAATTAGACAACACAGTGACAACCTTCTCTACAATACCGATTACAATCCTTGACAGATTCACGATATCTGTCTGATATACCAGATTGTAAAATTAGGTATCGTCGTTGTAATGCTGCACGTCTTTTATCGACTTGAGAAACACTTAACTTATAACCTTTTGTATCTAGATCTGATTACATGTCTTATTATATTGATAGACATTTCTAATGAATTAGAGAAATATAAAAAAGCTGTTTTGACTAATAGAACAAAGTTCAAAATAGATATAATCACTGGTAATAATTTATAGAACTCTTTTTGTAAGATGTTTCTTTGCTGTCATGTCTGCCAGAAATTTACTGAATCGGAATATATGGCAAAACGCCAATTGGAAACATTTGTTGAAATTGGTTTCCTTTTTACTTGAGCGAAATCGTTCAATGTGCATGTGATACAATGTTGTTTTATTTTGAATTTGTAAAAGCATCAATAAACGTTTTCTCTGTTCGTGGGTTACAGGGTATTACTCAATTATAAACATTTCCTTTTGCTTGATTAGTATTCTTTTTAAATACATTCTTAACACATCTTTTGAAAACGCAAGTATGGTTATTGTATCAAATATAGACATGAATGACAAACAAAGACAAAACTTTCTTATTGCTTTTTAATTTTATTCCAACAATTTCATCACACATGTTTTGTAAAATATATAAACCGGTAAAAATGATAGCATATCTGGGATAAAAACATATTCAGTATTCAATCGTTAATTTCAGCTAGGCTTTGTCAAATCGTGATCGATGAGAGAGTTCGGATTTCGGTTTAAATCGGGTTTCGGTCTCCCTCCCACGGTAACGATTTTTGAATAGATTATTCCATTGCGCCGACCCATTTTGTCATTGTATGTATGTTATAATGATTGAGTTTGTGCACCTGTGGTGAACATGTCCAAGGCTAATTCTGCACTAGGACGTGTTTTTATGTGAAAATATTTTTGTATATCATAAGTTAAAGTGAGTTTTTACACGCCTTATTTGCCATTTTGTGTTTGAAACACATATTTCAAAAAAATATTTAAAATTAGAAGTCCAATATGAGACGTTAACTGACACACTACACGCACGTATAAACATGATGAAATATATTAATTGTATAGTTCACATAAGGTCAAATCAATTAAACAAAACAGTCACACCAAATTATGCTGCGTATGGTCCAGTGGCAGAGCATCAAACCCAGGATTTGAGGGTTGCGGTTCGCATATCTCCAAAGGCAATTTGTGGTGTCCATGGTCAAAACATTTTTTCCGCATATGCTTGGCACATGTTCTACCTAGGACGGCTTCGAGAGTGCCTTGTATAAGTTGTAATAACTTGTTTCACAGTCGAAGTAAAATAAATATGTTCAGGCTAAACGAACGTTCGGCAGCCAAACTGTCAATAGATATGATTTATGAGTGCACAGACCAAATCTTCCCCTTCTTTTCAAATCAGAAAAAGTGTCAATCTGAGTATCAAGGTACAGTATTTTTTTTTGTATAAATTCTTTCTGAACCGTTGCCATTCTGTGAGTCTTTGTCTGACATTACATCATTACACGTTATATATCAATATATCCTATACTTACTGCTACAGTTCAACATCCCCTGCACAATTAGTTAACAGCGTCAATCAAAATCGGATTATGTCTTAATGCCGTTGTGAGAAAATTGGCTGACCTTTAATCGTTGCAACTAATATAGTTTTTTTTTTTACATATTTAGCCGATACATATGTAAACATGTATAACTTCTCCGACGGTTGTATTGCCTTTCGAGAGGCCAAACAAAATCTGCCAACAACATTAATCAAAATTGGATTATGAGATATCTTATATTGTATTGATATCTAACCTTTTGGATTTTAGATTATAAAACTTACTTTTGACATTTTGATTGAGTTGCGAGTGTATAAGACAAGAAGATTATAATTAAGTTCATCTTAGAACTAACCTTACCACGTTGTTTGTTGTATTGTCTAATCGTTTGATGATATAGTTAATCTGTCTGCCACTAAATCTTTACAGCAATTGGTAATCTGTAATATGGATTTAGCTCTTCCGATTGGGTCCGTTAAAAAGCACTGTTGGAAAGCCACATTTTAGCACGTTGATTAGTCAGATGCTTCATCTGAAAGCAGAATGACGTCACAGTTCAATTGATATGAGTTGTTGGACAGACATATAATACCCTACTTTTTCATTTGGGGGTAATACACTTGATTCGGGAGATATCAGGTTCTATATATAGACTAAGCATTTGGTCTGTTTTGCATGGTCGTGTTAAGGTTCGTGCGTTCATTTTCATCTTACAGGCGATAATTAGTTTTACATGGTGCCGAAATAACGTTGCAGTCATTCCGGTGTTAGTATAATGTGACTAGATTGGGTAGCATACCATGTGTTTGAGGCATCGTACTGTAGTGTGCCTGCGCTTTAAAAACTGCTTTCAGTAGACACCCGCGCAACATAATTAAAAATGTGTTGAAAGCGTCGCTAAACACCACACAACAACAAACGTAAGGCGTCGAATTTTGTTACCATTATTTTATTTGTATATAATGCACAATGTAATAAGTTGAATTTTACTTTGTATTCAATGCGTTTGACTGTGTCTTACATTCTGGCATGCTTCATATTAATCTTATTATAAAAAATAGTTGTTTAATTTTTATCGGTATTCATGATTTTTTCAAGTGACTTTGATAATCGGGCCAGGATATTTTAGTCGGTA
Source organism: Panopea generosa (assembly GCA_029582155.1). Taxonomy (NCBI): domain Eukaryota; kingdom Metazoa; phylum Mollusca; class Bivalvia; order Adapedonta; family Hiatellidae; genus Panopea; species Panopea generosa. The sequence goes on from CM055909.1 coordinate 6,258,276, forward strand.
ACGCGCCTGACTATCAATCCAGAGGTCATGATATCAATCCCTGCCCGAGAACAGTCTCCGTGATGTTTGATATACGACATTGCGTCTCATTGTTATTCGTCTCTCACTGTTGATTCAAGTATGAAAGTTATCAACTACTTGCGATGATGGGTACATCGAGTTCTGGTTAACCTTCCATGATCCCAGATAGAATGGTAAGAGTTAGTGATAGTTTATAGTCCTCAGTGGCAACTAAAAAGATTGTTAGATTGATAAACTAATCGACCGTAAATTATTTTTTGTCACAATTGTTTTTAAACATTATGTATATACTGTTTACAATGAAAGAACATTAGCTTGTTTTATAGTTACATTTTTCAATGAACACGGTCGTACATCGAAGATAAAACAAAACAATCAGCTACATTTGATGAACCTGTTTGCCTTTTTTACACCACAAGTAAAGCGTCCACCGTGTCGTTTACCATATCTATTCATGCTTTTTTAGGCAATCCGTATTTCCAATATGGAAGCTTGTAATTGCCTATTCGTACATAATATGCTTCGTTAGTTTGGCCGCGTGCGGTGCATCAGGTCAATATTATAATATATATATCATCATCACTCGTCACGGGAAGATCATTCTCAGAATAGTTCCTCAAATAACAACCCCTTCACGAGCATCTCTACAGGAGAGTGATTAATGGGCCCGTTCGTCCAACACTTCTGTAAGACACCTAATTCTATCTCAGAGTTGATTGATGGAAGAGGTCTATAGAATGCCTTCCGAAAGACACACTATAATCAATACACATTGTATGTATTAATTAACAGGTCGTTTGCCAATAACAAGACAGTGATGAAATGTAATTTTATGCAAATAAGGAGATAGCTGAATATATTCAGCTAATGAACATGGAGTTAGCAGTGCCACTAAAGCATTTATTAGAGACACAATTGCTTAAATAACACCAATTATTTTTAAAGTAAAACAGGAAAACTAAGCAAATTGACTCTTTCTCTTGTCTGGGTTCAGTCATTGAGTATAGCTGTGTGTATGATCACTTTTCATTTATATGACAAAACAAAGGACATATACGCATGGATTTTTTGTATTTAATTGCTTAGTTTTGTAAAGTGTTAACTTTGTTCATGTATAACCAATTTTACACAAACTACCGGCCGGCAACATCTAATTAGTTCTGGGCCTGTAAACTAAATTTTAAACTTTTTTTTATTTGAGAATCTGATACTCTCCTATGCCTTCTATCAAAACCTAAAAGCACAAACAGGCTATATCATGATGGAGTAACCTTTCATGGTTGACATGCTGTTCCTACTAGATATCAAACTCGACAACATTTAGTTTCTATGTAATATCGAAATTGGCAACGAAGGTCAAATGCATTAATTTTCTAAAATTCATAATAAAAAAATGTATATTATTTCATATATGAAGATGCAAACCATAAATACAATATCAAGGCATCTGCCAAACCAATAAATTTGGTGTCGACCATAACTTATATACTATGGCTTTGCATACACATCTGGACTGGACGAACAATGGACATACATGAACTGATAGCTTTATATGAATAAGATCCAGTTATTGATTCATGACTACTCACATGCTATATAAAGCTATCAGTTCATGTATGTAAATGTGTCCACCTTTTCCAGATATGTTGCATGAAATTCCATAGTATATAAGTCATGGTCGACACCAAATTTATTTGGTTTAGCAGAGGCCTTTATATTGTATCTATGGTTTGCATTGTAGCTAGACGCACTCGCCGTAGTCTGGTCTGTACATTTATGTCTTGGTTATTCACAAATAATTATCTCCATATATATATCATACATTGTGAATGAGCATCTGAAAAGATCCCAAAAATTGTAAATTACGTTGTTGTGAATTTAATTATCTCCCTTTATGAAATTAAATATATATGAATTCACTGTATCTATATGATCCAACGGGTTTATAAATCTGTCCTTTATATAGCATGTGAGTAGTCATGAATCCTTAACTGGATCCTACTCATATAAAGCTATCAGTTCATGTATGTAAATTTGTCCACCCTGTCCAGATGTGTTGCATGTAAATTGACACAAACATAATAAACTCACATTTTATTGTGATCATCTACCAGTTTGACATTTTGATCCAATCAGAAATATGCTACTATCAGAATATGTGTCCTGAACATCCTATACTTTTTCAGCGAATCAGAGCCCTCGTGTAAATCATTAATGGTGATAGCTGACCATATGTTGTTCATACTAGAATGGTTTTGTAAATTAGTTTCCTTCATATTGGTTTGAAGACTACTTCATTAGTTTTGCTGCTTTTCCTGTTCGTTATATAGTTTCTATTGTAATATATTGCACCTTAATGTACGTGACTAGTGCCCATCTATTGATATTACTACTTGCAAGAATACATGAAAATTAAAATATTCTTGATATATAAAGTACATTGGTTTTAATTAATGTATTACATTTCATTTCCCAGGGATATTTTTTCACAGGTCGTATATACTTTAAAATTGTAATGCACTGTTTGTCACGCAATGTGCATATCTAAATAACAAATCATGACAGTTTCAACGTTGACATATGATATTATAAAAGTTTAGTCGAGTATGACCTTCACTGCAACCTAACAGCACATCAGGGATAAAATTTCAAAAATTGAACGAATCTATGATGCCATTGAATTTGTTAAAATTCATTTTATATCTCTCTTATCGTACAAGGTAAAATGTGTGTAATTTATAAATTCTCTATATAAAATGTTTTAGCGATTTTCTATTCAATGTAATCATTTGGATCATTATCAACACTGCCGCTGTTATAAGAGTGTAGCAAAGTGACTTTTATTTAGTTTAATTCGAATTGTATCGCGTACAAAGGATAAATACACCAATAGGAAAGAAAGTTTGTTGAGCGCATGGTCCAGTTGTAGATCATCGAACCCAGGATCGTAGGGTCGTAGCTATGTGTTGTGTCCTTGAGCAAGACACCTTTTCAAACTCAAGTCTAAGAATATTCACATAAATGGTTGGTAGTTACAATTACAGGCTTGCTATTGAGTGGTATTTACTCGGAACCACAGAGATTGCTTTCAATTTAGGGGAACCAGACTTGCTATTGACCATATTCTGTGAACGTCTCCCATGCTATTTCTCCAGTTTTTATTTTTTGAAAATATATTTGCGTATGTCATAAGAGTACTTTTACAACCTTTAGAACGCAAATTATTTGCCATTCTGTGTTTGTTTGAAAGTAATCATTTTTCAATAAAATTTTCAAAATTGTAAGTCTAACATGGTGCGTTAAAGGACACAACCAACACAAGCACGTACAAACTTGACAAGACATACTAGTTGTATAGTCAATTCAATCAATCAAAGCAGTGACACCAAGGGATGCTGCATATGATCCAGTGGCAGAACATTAAACCCCAGTTCGAAGGGTTGATGGTTCGCTCCTCTCCCACGGCTATGTGTGGTGTCCTTTGGCAAGACACTGTTTCCGTATAACATAAATACCGGTACTACCCAGGTCAGCTGTCAATATTTGCCATGGCTATGGTTCTTTGGTAACATTTCATCATTACACGTTATATATCAATATATCCTATCCTTACTGCCAGAGTCCAATATCCCTTGCACAGTTTGTTAACAGCGTCAATCAAAACCGGATTATGTCCTAATGCCATTGTGAGATAATTGGCTGACATTTAATCGTTGCAACAAATTTAGTTTTTTACATATATAGTCGATACATTATGTAAACATGTATAACTACTTCTCAGACGGTTGTATTTCTTTTCCAGCCAACAAACACAATCTGCCAACAACATTAATCAAAATTGGATTATGAGATATCTAAGTTAATATAGTATTGACATCTAACCTTTCGGATTTTACATAATAGAACTTTTGACATTTTGATTGAGTTGCGAGTGTATTAGACAGGAGGATAATGAGTAAGTTCTTATTTGACTATTCTTACCACGTTGTTTGTTGTATTGTCTGATCGTCTGATGATATAGTTAATCTGCCCGCCACTAAATCTTAACAGATATTGGTAATTCGTAGTATGGCTCCAGCTCTCCCGAAAAGGTCCGTTAAATATCATTGTTGGGAAGCCACATTTTAGCACGTTAATTGGTCAGATGCTTCATCTGAAAGTTGAATAACATCACAGTTTTACGCTCAATTGCTATGAATCGTGCGACAGGCATAGAATTCCTTCTTTTTCCATTTGGGGGTTATGTACGTGATTTTGGGAGATATCAGGTTCCATAAAAAGACTAAGCAATTAGTTTGGTTTGCATAGTTGTGTTTGGGTTCATGCGTTCATTTTCATCTAACAGGTGATGGTTAGTTTTACATGGTGTCCTAATAACATTAACTCTCGAGAAACAGCTATTGTGTGATTTTTTTATATAAAAAAAACGATTTGTTTAAAGCAATCACCGTTACGTGTAGTTAAAAGCCGTCGGTCTGTAAGACATGGTAATTATTTGATTAGTTCGATTTTCGAATCATATAATATTTCTGCACAATTAGTCACCACCATTCATGGCCATTTATCTGTTTTGCATGGTCGTGTTTTTTAAGCTGATCATTCTGTATCTTATACCTTCTGTAAAAGACAATGGTATTGTTGTTTTAGACATATACATTTAAATCAAATGTTTTATCTCGGTATGGTTAATACTGACAAAGCAAAAAATAATAATCCAGTAAAACTTGCAGTCAACCCGGTCTAAGTATAATGTGACTAAATTGGGTAGCATACCATGTGTTTGAGGCATGATATTGTAGTGTGCCTGCGCTTAGAATATTGTCTACAGTAGGCACCCTCGCAACACCAAAAACTCGCTAAACACCATAGAACAACAACCAACTTAAGGCGGCGAACTTTGTTACCATTATTATATTTGTATAGTATGCATAATGTTATACGCAGGATTTTACTTTGTTTTCAATGTGTTTGGCTGTATCTTACATCCTTCTATGTAACATATAAATCTTATGACATAGAAATATTTGTTTTTCATTTTTATCGGTATAATAGCTATTCATGATTTTTTTCAAGTGACTGTGTTAGTCGGGACCGGTTAGTTCAGGTAACGCGCCTGACTATCAATCAGGAGGTCATTAGATCAATCCCTGGCCGAATCAGTCTCCGTGATGTTTGATATACGACATTGCGTCTCATTGTTATTCGTCTCTCACTGTTGATTCAAGTATGAAAGTTATCAACTACTTGCGATGATTGGTACATCGAGTGCTGGTCCCAGATAGAATGGTTAGATATAGTAATCGTTTTTAGTCCTCAGTGGCATAAAAAGGTCGCTTAATATAAAAACTATCAAGTGGCTTAGAGATAATACCTAATAATGTTTGCATACTCGCACAACCCTTTCCGCGGAACAGACTCGTGCAATAAGCTCGTTTGTAATTAGATTAAAACTCTGATGTTAATTTAAACATGACATATCACTCTAAAGGATTACCTATTAGCTTATCTTATGTAAAAATCAATTCTAATGACCTGTATCTAGAAAAGACTAATTAGTACATCTGATACTTCTATTATTATTGCAGACCATTTCAAACATGTCCTACCGTTGTACTATTTCATAATAATATATATCCTTGTCTTCCCAACTAAAACGATTGTTAGATTGTTAAGCTAATCGACCGTAGATTATTTTTGTCACACTAATCTCGTGTTTCTTTAAACATGTACATCCTGTTTACAATGAAAAAAGCATTATCTTGTTTTATATTGATATTTCTGAATGAACAATGTCGTACATCGTAGATAAAACAAAATAATCATCTCTATTTGATGAACCTGTTTGCCTTTTTGTTTACACCGAGAATAAAGCGTCACCATTGGCGTTTACCATATTAATTCATGCTTTTTTAGGCAATTACTATTTCCAGTATGGAAGCTTGTAATTGCCTATTCGCACATAATATGCTTCGTTAGTTTGTCCGCGTGCGGTGCATCAGGTCAATATTATAATATATATATCATCATCACTCGTCACGGGAAGATAATTCTCAGAATAGCAACCCCTTCATGAGCAGCGGGCAGCTCTACAGGAGAGTGATTAATGGGCACGTTCGTCCAACATTTCTGTAAGACACCGAATTCTATCTCAGAGTTGATTGATGGAAGAGGTCTACAGAATGTCTTCCGAAAGACACACTTTAATCAGTACACATTGTATGTATTAATTAACAGGTCGTTTGCTAATAAGAAGACAGTGATGAAATGTAATTTCATGCAAATTATGAGATAAATGAATATATTCAGCTAATGAACATGAATAAATATTACTCTTAAAGGGTGTATTAGAGACATACTTTTTTAAATTATACCAGTTATTTTTAAAGTTAAACGGGAAAACTAGGCAAATAGATTCTTGCCCTTGTCTGGGTTCAGCAAAGTATATGAGTATATCTGCGTGTGGGATCACTTTCCTTTCACATAATACAATCCATATTAACAAACATGACCAAACAGAGGACATCAAGGTATGGACTTTTTGTATTTAGATGCCAATTTTTGTAATGGTTATGATTTTTGTGCATGGTCTGTATTATGATTGGATGACGGAAAAAGAGTGAGGTCGGAGGAGAGTGAGGTCTCGTAAACCCGTTATTCTTGAGTATGCCACCAAGTGACATTTTTTGCTATTAACTATTCAAAGGCGGTAATCCTTTTTGTTAATTCCTCTCTCTCTCTCTCTCTCTCTCTCTCTCTCTCTCTCTCTCTCTCTATATATATATATATATATATATATATATTATGGTCTGCTACCATCATTGCGTTTTCCATAGACTTATATTATAAAGTTTTACCATATAGCCACCTGAAGATCAAGAAGAAATTAAAGTAAATTTTTCACCAATTTTACTTTCCATACACATTTTAAATAAATACATTTAGTCAGTTAAAGAAATATCAATTTGTTTTTATTGACACAAACATAATACATTGTATAGTGATCATTTGCCAGTTTGACATTTTTATCTAAACAGAAATAAGCTACTACAAAATATATGCCGTTAACATCCCTATACTTTTTTCAGCCAATAAGAACTCTTGCTTAATGGTGGCTCTGTAAATTAGTTAATTTCATTTTGGTTTGAAGACTGCTTCATTTGATTTGCCACATTTCCTGTTCGTTATTTAATTTTTAAAGTTATGTATTGAATCTAAATAAACGTGGCTAATGCACGTCTATTGATATTACAACTCGCAAGAATACATGGAAAATGCAATGTTTATGATATAAAAAGTACATTGATTTTATTCAATGTATTGCATTGCATTTCCAAGGGGATATTTTTCACAGGGCATATATATTTCAAAATTGTAATTCACTGTTTGTCACGCAATGTGCATATATAAATAACAAATCATGATGGGATCAACGTTTACTTACATATGATATTATAAAAGCTTAATCGATTATGACCTTCACTGCAATCTTGCAATCTAGAAGCACCTCACTGACAGGGAAAAAACAGAACGAATCAATGATGCCATTGAATCCATTAGAATTCCTTTTATCTTTTTGTTGATCGTACGAGGTAAAAGGCATAAAATTTTAAATCCTCTATATAATATGTCTAACCAATTTTATATCCGATGTAATCATAGTGTTAAAGAGAATTGGGTAAACAAAACAGTTATAGCGTTTATGTGCCATAATATCATGTGGTCCAAGAGACTATATTTTGGATCATTATCAGCGCTGCCTCTGTTATAAGAAGACAGTCTGGCAGAGTTACTTTTATTTAATGTATAAACAAATTGTCGTATACGAAAGATGAAAACACCAATAGGAAAGTTGATTTGTGGACGCATCGTCCAGTGTAGAGCATCGGACCCAGGATCGTAGGGTCGTGAATTCGAAGCTCTTCCACAGCTATATTCGGTGTCCTTGAGCAAGACAAATTTTTTAGCATATTCTGAGTACTGGTTCTAAACAAGTCTTTGAGATTGATTTATATAAGTTATAATTATTTGTTTTACAATCGAAGTCAAATAAATAAGTTTTAACTAAAAATGATTTCGTTGACGGTTTTTTTTATATATAAATCTTTCAAAAAATTACCATATTACAGAATAAAAATATAATGTTTATATCTGGTTTATACAAAAAGTACACTTTAACAGAAAACTATATTACATATATACCATATATTTTTATTTGTATTGTTGGTCGAAGGCCCCCTTTGCATTTACATACATACATACATACATACATACATACATACATACATACACATTTAGATAGATTTTTCAAAAGAACAATTGAATCAGTGATATTTATTTTGTAGATCTATATAGATTATATAGGTATTTTAAATAAAGATAGTTATTTGATCTGCGTATGTAATCAACACGAGACTTCGAACGGCTAATACTTAGCGTACTAGTATATTCTAAACGTTTTTATAGTTATTTTGTATGTGAAGATATAGCAACATTTCATTAGCATACAAATTAAAATGTACTCTTAATTCTCACGAGGTGTTTATTTAACCATTGTAATAAACATGATCCAGCATTCCTACACCTCTGCAGAGATCAACAGTAACCCTATTCTTTATTCTGAAACACACTGGTTGGTCTTAAATCAAGGGAACCAAGCTTGTTATTTACCATATTTTGTACTACGAACCACACTGGTTGGTTTAAAATCAAAGGAACCAAGCTTACTATTAACCCTATTTTATTTACGAACAACACTGGTTGGTTTAAAATCAAGGGGACCAGGCTTGCTGTTGACCCTATTCTATACACAGAAATGCACAGGTTGGTTTAAAGTCAAAGGAACCAGGCTTGGTTTTAAGTCAACACTTTCAAGTTATGTCGGAACATCTAATGTATAGTCTAATAAAGTCTCACATTTATTTTATATGACTTTTTAGGATTGCAACTATGGACATCCATACCTTAATGCAGAAAAAGATTAATAGGAATCAAACCGGAGCTTTCAGGGTTTTTTTGTTTGTTATTTTTTAGCTACCGTTAGGTTGCCCATTTATTACCCCTTAATGGGTCTGCAGGAGTCCGGGCCATCCCACTGCAAATCGCACAATTATAGCAAGTATACAAGTTCAGCAACATTTTGCAAACCATATTGTCATAAAATATTTGAATCACATCGTTTTGACTTGCATAGGTGCAAAAAATTAAACAAACATATCTCAAAACAGGACAGTTATACGTAATATTCACTATATATACTGGATTATTGGCTCAGACAAAACGTACAAACTAATCCTTACAGATATCCCAGCATATATCGAAATTGTTTGTTAGAATTTATGTTTTTCACATTTCATATAAGTTATGTAAACTTGAAAAAAAGGAAACGAAAGCATTAAGGAATTTATTATTTCGTTTTCTTTGATTTTGCATAATTGTAATACGTTAATATTTTTACTATATATTGGAATATATTGGTTCAGACAAAACGTACAAACTGATCCTTACCGACATCTCAGCATAGAGCTAGAATGTTTAGTTGAATTAATGCTTTTACACTTTTCATATATATATATATATAAATTATTGGACAAAGGGGTAATCTTATAATACTTATAAGCAAACAACTGCCGCCCTATATAGATAACGTTTGACAGGCCTTTCGTGTGTAAAGCAACCTTCTCGAAACAAAACAGAAGAGTTAAGCTTTATTTCAAGATATGATGTTTTTAAGGAATGCAATATTCAACAAATCAAATAGTGTTTGTTTCAATTCTCAATAAGTAATTTATAGCGGCAACGTTGTTGAGTTTTTTTTTTATTTTAAATATACAATATCTGTTTTTTTTATACATTGTATTGTATTAAAAAATAATGTCTCAGAAATATGAATTTGTTTATCAAATATACAGCTATTCCTGTACTTCTATATATTTCATTTCAATTCAAATACAATAGTGTTTAATAAATAACATTTATTTGGAACATTGTAATAAACAAGTACAATGTCGGCAATTTGCAAATTGCGCAAGCCCATATCTAATAAGTCGATTACTTTATTAAAGGGATTATATTGGCAAGTAACACAAACACGCTGTTAATCCAGACTTTTCCTGTATGCAGTGTGCACAAAATAATGCTTATGTATTGACGTATAACCTTTATTTACTTGAAAGTTATCAAATTAACGTAATTGAATATTGGCCAAAACTTTAATACGTCCCGCAATAAAGTATTGCGCAATGTTTACATTGAACTCCGTAAACTTCCCGAACCAATCCTCAAAAACGAGATCGGCAAGTATCTAAAATGTTATCCGATGATTGATCGGAAACCCGAAAGCGGTTCGTTGAAAATGACGAATGTAAACAAAAACAAAAACGTGGCTTCAGAAACTCGATGTTTGTAATAAAGAGGTTATGCAATCAGACACTTTAGACGCGTATATCTCTAAGTTATAAGTGTATATTCATGCTGGGCGTGTGCATTTAGGACAGGGAATTGACAGTAATATGCCAATATAATCCCTTTAAGTATTGTCTCAAAGTTAGTAAGCCTTTTTGATATTTATCCTAACGGTGTACCAATCAATATTTCTTCCTAGTTTCGTTTTGCTTTTGGCTGAGTCGTACTTTTGGAATTGATGTACATTTGTATTAGTTTCGTTTTTAATTTGCATGGCTAGATTATCTTTTTGTTAGAAGTTTTGTTCCCTCTATATCTATAGTATACAAGCATTTTATGGAGGTCTTAATATTTTGTTCTGTTAAAGTAATGACGTATTTCTAAGGAATTGCGTTTTTAATAATTAACCATTTAGCTATCAAATTTTGTTTATATGTTAGTTTCCTCAATAGATCAGTTTTAAGTGATAAAGGATTTCTTTTCAAAATCCCATTTGTCAGAAATTATCATGATGTTACTTTTTGAGAAAGATTGCAAGAAAAGAGTTTTTTTTTTTTTCTAAAGCAAATTTCATCCCAAACAACGGTATATTTTTTACGTCATTCCATTTTTTTGGTATGTCACTGAATTATTGTTTCAAAGATGCCCAAGCTGAATTGGCATTTCTATAAAATGTTGGTATTTTGCTTTTGGTTTGACCAGTTAAGATCTTCGATAGAAGAGCAGTTATATATAAAATAGTGTTGATTATAAGAAATATCCGCTGCTTTTAAAAAGAATTTGCCAATCGAATTTCAGTGGTCTAGTCTTGAATTTAAAATTTTATAGATTGTCTTAATTTGCATACATCGTATTACACTATCAAGATCGATCATGTCGAGGCCACCTTGTCGTGAACTTTGACATATTGTTTGCATTGCTACTAGCGGTTTTCTATTGTTCCATAAAAAAATGAGCATAATCTTTTGAAGATCATTTATTTTATATTATCCGGTATTTCTCGCATTTCTAGCTCATAATTCATTTTCGATAAAACAAAAGTTTTTAAAATAAGGATTTTCCCTGTAAATGTTAAAACTCTTGCAATATTACGTTGTTATCAATTTGGTAACCTTGACATACACCCAATGTTTTCACGTGGGTTTTTGTCCAACTTATATCGTTAAATGTTGGATTTTTCTTTTTTAATGTCCCTATAAAAAGGCCGGTTTATTTTCTTATTCATTTTTGCACCGGACGCAGTTTTGTATTGTTACAATTGTTTAAAGAGGTGCGGTAAAGACCTTTCGTTTTTTTAAAAAAAAATTTGTTTGTCATCAACATATTTATTAAGCTTGATATATAACTGTTTATTTTTGTTATTTGGTAGATTTAAACCTTCGATGTCGTTATCCTTTCTTACCGCGCATGCCATGGCTTCGGCTTACAGGATGTATAAACTCGGTACGATCGGACAGCCTTGCTTTATTGAACGCGAGATATTGAAATATTCTGAAATAAAACCGTTAGTTTGTATGGCCGTTTTAGAAGAGTTTAGTAGCATATGCACCCAGTTAACCGTTTTTACACCAAATCAAAATCTTTGTAAACACAATATGACCCAAGACCACTCGACCCTGTCAAATGCTTTGGTCTGGTTAAGAAAGACTATAAACCCATTCAAATTTTCTGTATCCGCATACTTAATGATGTCTTGAATCAGCCTGTTTGATTCATTTATGAATCTACCGTTTTCATATCCTTTTTTATTTGTGTTAATGAGCGTTGGTAGAAAAGGGTTAAATCTGAGTGCAAAGCACTTTGCAATTATTTAAAAATCTACATTAAGTAGTGTGAATGGTCGCCAATTATTCAAGTTTTCATGTTCGCCATTTTTATAAATCAGGGATAATATAACTTTATTATACCCCCGACAAACGAAGTTTTGAGGGGGTATATTGCAGTCACCCTGAGGTTGGTCTGTCGGTCCGTCGGTCTGTCGGTCGGTCTGTCCGTTGCAATTTTCCTTGTCCGGAGCATCACTTGAAAAGTACTGGATGGAATTTCATCAAACGTCATACAATGGTAGAATATAATGAGAGGAAGTGCAGTGTACAAGAAACATAACTCTATTCTTGCTAATTACAGAGTTATTGCCCTTTGATATATTTCCCTTGTCTGGTGCAGTACTTTTAAAGTACTTTTAAAGCCATCAGTGATAACAGTTTAATAAAGTTCATGAAAGAACCAAGTTGATGAATACATGGAGTTCGAGCAAAGCAGGTTCGATATTGTATTCCTAATGCTATTGTTTGTTTCTTATCCATAAAATTGTTGTCCCTCAACATAACTCGAAAAAGTATAACATTTATTGATTGCCATGAAAGCTTGTACACTGCACAATAATTAAAAAGACCGTTTTTAATTTGAACAAAACCATAAGAAAATTAACAATACAAAAAACTCAATCCATTCTCTTTTATTAAGAATTTTTTTGTCTGGAGCATAACTTTAAAACTATTGGATATAATTTAATAAAACTTCATACAATGGTAAACCATTTTCTGTCATGGCGGCGTTCGGGGGTATTCATCACCTTCAGTGATAAGTCTAGTATTGATACGAAAAGAAGTTGTTTTCTTTTAGAATTTCATGAATAACTATAATGAATTCGTTTTTGATAAAATGCCAAAATGTTTGGTACCATTCTGCAATGATGCCATCTTCCCCGGGAGTTTTACATTTTCTTTTAAATTTAAAAATTGCAGTTTCGATTTCCGTTTCGTTTAAGTGTAGCTCTTGATCGCGGGCAGTGTCCGGATTCACTTTTTTATCTAAGTTAGAATACTAGCAGAATCAAAGTCTATTTCTACGGATGTAAAAAATTGTTTGTAAAATTGAACTTGTTCGTTTAAAATTCGGGTTTGAATATATTCGTTTAAACGCGACGGTAGTGCGGTGGATAGGGAGTTGGTAACTCCCTGCAGAGATTTATTTCTTAGATTCGATAACATGATCCCTTTAAAACAACACTCAGAACTGGTTCTTCCCAAATAACAGAATTTAGAGCGATTCAGCTTTTAATTTGCTTCACAATCAATAAACAAAACAAAACAAATTAAACTCTTTTCACGTGTACGGGTTGAATCATCGGTGTTTGGTTGTGTATACACGCGGTAAACACCAAAGTCAATATCCTATTTTGGCACATTAAAAAACATTGTTTGCATCTAAAACAGATCTACGCGAAATATGTACAGTGCTTAATATTCATGTCTCGTTTACGTCCGTGCGATGTGCACTAACAGACTGAAATAGGTTGGTTTATTTAGAATATTGTTTAAAAACAGGTTGTTTTGTCTTGTATAATTATACGGCGAATGTCAAGACGCAATAAAAGTCAATTTATATTAGTGACTGCCTCCAAGTTATTATAGTTTAACGTAATCGTTTCCGTTATATTAGTTTAAATAGCAGTTAATGCAGGCGTCTAGAGAATACACGTTTTAGTTGATAAGAGTACTAATTAGAAATTGTTCTTGTAATCGTCACGTCTTCTCATTGCATCGTCTGCTTCTTACAACACTTACGCTCAGTTACATATGTGTGGTTCTAGGGCTTCCTAATGTCTGCTTCTTATAAAACATCAGTTGTTCACCTATGAGTGGTTATAGAGTTTCAGTTATAATATATGTTTATCATAAAACTTCAGTTTATTGGTGCAATGGCTTTCAATTACATCGTCCGCTTCTTGAATGCTTCAGTTAATCCACCAATGCATGGTTCTTGGACTTCCAGTTACATCGTGTGTTTCTTATAAAACTTTAGTTGATCCACAAATGCATGGTTATAATTTCAGCTTCTAATAAAACCTCATCCATTTCTGCTTCTTACAGAACTTTAGTTGATCCACCTATGTATGGTTAAGGGCGTGTCACTAAATTATCTTTGTCTTACTGTACAGAACTTGAGTTGATCCACCTATGATTGGGTGTCTGGGCTGTTATTATTACATTCTTTATTTTTACAAAAAAATCGGTTGCCCAACATATAAATGATTCTAGGGATTGTTTTCCTGCAAAATTTCAGTTATACTACCTATGCATGGTTCCAGGGTTTTGCAATGCATTTCTTGCTTCTAGTCTGTTCTTACAAAACTTCAGTTCTACTACCTATGCATGGTGCCAGTGTTTCGTGATGCATTTATTGCTTCTAGTCTATTCTTACACAACTTCAGTTCACCCACATATGCATAAGTCTAGGGTGTTTACCATAACATTGTTGGTTTCTTTCAGGACTTCATTTGATCCACCTTTGTGTATGTGTGGTTAAACGGCTTTTTAAAATATTGTCTTTTTCTTATAAAACTGTATCACATTCGTTAATTTGGGTATTTTACTACATTGTCCTTTCATATAAAAATGTGGCATCTTTGCCGTTATTGAGCTATAGCAGGAATACAATCAGTCAATTGTTACTTTTTTATGTTAAAAGAGACTATATATGAATATTTATCGCATGACAATTTAATTTACAAAAATGTTAACAATGTTCTAAGCTCACTTAGTAGTTTCGGTATCACAAAAAATAATAAAATTAGGGTTAGTCTAACCAAATACTGAGTTGTTTACCCTAGTCAAAGTAAATTCTAACGTTTTCATTCCATGTCACACGATTTTGTAAAGGCTATACGTTTACGTTGGATTGGTATTTAAATCCTGGAGTAAATGTAAGGGATGTTTTGTTGGAACTGATTCTGAAGATGTATGTTTATACAAGTATCTATTTTATACAATGTTTTAGGAAATGTATTGTTATCATTATTAACTCTATATTAACAATGAATCCTGTGTATCATTGGGATATACCATTTCGTATTTCATTTGACGTATTGGATATAGTCTATTCACAAAGAAAATTGACCTGTCTATCAATTGTCATTGTAATGGATTGGACTCGAACAAATATCTATCCGGATGACATAGTTTAGTGTTATATTTACAGTTTTATTCGACAATATATCATACTGTATTATAATATATATATATATATGGATTAGTTGAAGTTTACATCTTTATATAGAGATAGAGTATCACATAATAGCCACATTTTAATCAAATATATATTCTACCTTATATTACATTTATCTTATTGTATGTCTAATTTCTTTGTTAATTTTATAGAAAATATTTTTAAAAAATCGCTCACAAAAAAAATCTCATATTAGGCCAATGAAAGTATTTTTTATCATTTGGCCGATTAAACGTTAAGTATAAAACAGTTTATAGACTAGTACGTATAAAATACTAGCTCATTGAAACAAGTATGATAACATGTTATTGCCATGCTTGCCATATTCTAGGCAAAATAAAAATAATTGAAAAACAGAAGAATACTTACAATAAATACAATTTACAACCATACATGTAAAAGAAGTGAAAACAGAGGTCACCACCCAAGGACGGGCAGAAGCGATTTACGCCAATTGGGAACTTGAACCCCGTAATACGGGTCAAATTATGTCAGTCTAGAATACACGAACTGGAAGTTTTTAGAGAGAAATTGATTATCCGCGGTGGAGGAAAGTTAGACAGCATAACACCTATTGCCGAAATGATTATTCGCAGGGTAGTTAAGTTTAACATCGTTACAATTATTGTCATAATGACTTTTCGCAGGGGGTGGGGGTTCAACTTCGTTACACCTATTGTTGAAATGATGTTTCGTTGTGGAGGAAATTTTAACAGTTACTTCTTTTGTTGTAATGATTATTTGCAGGGGAGAAAAGTTAAATAGCTTTATAGCTATTGTCTAAATGATTATTCACGAGGAAGGAAAGTTAAACATCGTAACAACCATTGCCAAAATGATTATACGCGGTGGAGGAAAATTAAACAGCATGACAACTTTTGTCAAGATTAATATTCGCGTTGGAGGAAAGTTAAACAGCATTGCAACTATTGTCGAAATTATTATTCGCGGTGGAAGAAAGTTAAACAGCATAACAATTATTTTTGAAATTATTTCTCCCGGGGGAAGAAAATTAAACAGCATAACAACTATTGTAAAGATTATTTTTCGTGGGGGGAGGAAAGTTAAAAATCGTTACAACTTTTGTTGAAATGATTATTCGCAGGGGAGGAAAGTTAAACATAGTAACAACTATAGTCGAAATTATTATTCGCGATGGATGAAAATTAAACAGCATTATAAATATTGTCGAAACTATTATTTTCCGAGGAGGAAAGTAAAATATCGTTACAATTATTGTCGAAACTATTATTAACGGGGCAGGAAAGTTAAACATCGTTACAACTATTGTTGAAATAATTATTCACGGGCAGGAAAGTTATACATCGTTGCAACTATTGTTGAAATCATTATT
Source organism: Panopea generosa (assembly GCA_029582155.1). Classification (NCBI taxonomy): domain Eukaryota; kingdom Metazoa; phylum Mollusca; class Bivalvia; order Adapedonta; family Hiatellidae; genus Panopea; species Panopea generosa. Next base: position 6,275,062 of record CM055909.1, read on the forward strand.
TACTGGGCAGGAAAGTTAAACAGCGTTACAACTATTGTTGAAATAATTATTCACGGGCAGGAACGTTAAACAGCGTTATAACTATTGTTGAAATAATTATTCACGGGCAGGAACGTTAAACAGCAGGAAAGTTAAACAGCGTTACAACTATTGTTGAAATAATTATTCACGGGCAGGAACGTTAAACAGCGTTATAACTATTGTTGAAATAATTATTCACAGGGCAGGAACGTTAAACAGCGTTATAACTATTGTTGAAATAATTATTCACGGGCAGGAAAGTTATACATCGTTATAACTATTGTTGAAACTATTATTCACAGGGCAGGAAAGTAAAACATTGTAACAACTGTTGTTGAAATAATTATTCACGGGCAGGAAAGTTATACATCGTTATAACTATTGTTGAAACTATTATTCACAGGGTAGGAAAGTTAAACATCGTTACAACTATTGACTTACTATCATTTTCCGGGGAGGAAAGTTTAACATCGTTACAACTATTGCCTAACTATCATTTTCCGGGGAGGAAAGTTTAACATCGTTACAACTATTGTCAAAACTATTATTCTCCGGGGAGGAAAGTTTAACATCGTTACAGTTATTGTCGAAACTATTATTCTCCGGTGAGGAAAGTTAAACATCGTTACAACTATTGTCAAAACTATTATTGCCGGGGGAGGAAAGTTAAACATCTTTAAAACTATTGTCGAAAATATTATTCTCAGGGGAGAAAAGTTAAACATCGTAACAATAATTGTCGAAACTATTATTCTCCAGGGAGGAAAGTTAAACATCGTTACAATTATTGTCGAAATTATTATTCTCCAGGGAGGAAAGTTAAACATCGTTACAACTATTGTCAAAACTATTATTCTCAGGGGAGAAAAGTTAAACATCGTTACAAATTTGTCGAAACTTTTATTCACCAGGGAGGAAAGTTAAACATCGTAACAATTATTGTCGAAACTATTATTCTCCGGGGAGGAAAGTTAAACATCGTTACAATTATTGTCGAAACTATTATTTTCCAGGGAGGAAAGTTTAACATCGTTACAATTATTGTCGAAACTATTATTCTCCAAGAAGGAAAGTTAAACATCGTTACAATTATTGTCGAAACTATTATTCTCGGGGGAGGAAAGTTAAACATCGTTACAACTATTGTCAAAACTATTTTTGCCGGGGGAGGAAAGTTAAACATCGTTACAACTATTGTCGAAACTATTATTCTCTGGGGAGGAAAGTTAAACATCGTTACAACTATTGTCAAAACTATTATTCTCAGGGGAGAAATTAAACATCGTTACAATTATTGTCGAAACTTGTATTCTCCAGGGAGGAAAGTTAAACATCGTTACAACTATATTCAAAACTATTATTCTCAGGGGAGAAAAGTTAAACATCGTTACAAATTTGTCGAAACTTTTATTCACCAGGGAGGAAAGTTAAACATCGTTACAAATTTGTCGAAACTATTATTCTCCGGGGAGGAAAGTTAAACATCGTTACAATTATTGTCGAAACTATTATTTTCCAGGGAGGAAAGTTTAACATCGTTACAATTATTGTCGAAACTATTATTCTCCAAGAAGGAAAGTTAAACATCGTTACAATTATTGTCGAAACTATTATTATCGGGGGAGGAAAGTTAAACATCGTTACAACTATTGTCAAAACTATTATTCTCAGGGGAGAAATTAAACATCGTTACAATTATTGTCGAAACTTGTATTCTCCAGGGAGGAAAGTTAAACATCGTTACAACTATATTCAAAACTATTATTCTCAGGGGAGAAAAGTTAAACATCGTTACAAATTTGTCGAAACTTGTATTCACCAGGGAGGAAAGTTAAACATCGTTACAAATTTGTCGAAACTATTATTCTCCGGGGAGGAAAGTTAAACATCGTTACAATTATTGTCGAAACTATTATTTTCCAGGGAGGAAAGTTTAACATCGTTACAATTATTGTCGAAACTATTATTCTCCAAGAAGGAAAGTTAAACATCGTTACAATTATTGTCGAAACTATTATTCTCGGGGGAGGAAAGTTAAACATCGTTACAATTATTGTCGAAACTATTATTCTCCAAGAAGGAAAGTTAAACATCGTTACAATTATTGTCGAAACTATTATTCTCCAAGAAGGAAAGTTAAACATCGTTACAATTATTGTCGAAACTATTATTCTCGGGGGAGGAAAGTTAAACATCGTTACAACTATTGTCAAAACTATTTTTGCCGGGGGAGGAAAGTTAAACATCGTTACAATTATTGTCGAAACTATTATTCTCAGGTGAGAAAAGTTAAACATCGTTACAATAATTGTCGAAACTATTATTCTCCAGGGAGGAAAGTTAAACATCGTTACAATTATTGTCAAAACTATTATTCTCAGGGGAGAAATTAAACATCGTTACAATTATTGTCGAAACTTGTATTCTCCGGGGAGGAAAATTAAACATCGTTACAATTATTATCGAAACTATTATTTTCCACTGAGGAAAGTTTAACATCGTTACAATTATTGTCGAAACTATTATTCCCCAGGAAGGAAAGTTAAACATCGTTACAATTATTGTCGAAACTATTATTCTCGGGGGAGAAAAGTTAAACATCGTTACAAATTTGTCGAAACTATTATTTTCCAGGGAGGAAAGTTTAACACCGTTACAATTGTTGTCGAAATTATTATTCACCAGGGAGGAAAGTTTAACATCGTTACAATTATTGTCGAAACTATTATTCTCCAGGGAGGAAATATAAACTTCATTACAACTATTGTCGAAACTATTATTATCGGGAGAGAAAAGTTAAACATCGTTACAACTATTGTCAAAACTATCATTCTCGGGGGAAGAAAGTTTAACATCGTTACAATTATCGTCAAAAATATTATTCTCGGAGGAGAAAAATTAAACGTTACAATTATTGTCGAAACTATTATTCTCGGAGGAGAAAAATTAAACATCGTTACAATTATTCAAATTATTATTTTCGGAGGAGAAAAATTAAACATCGTTATAATTATTGTCGAAACTATTATTCTCCAGGGAGGAAAGTTAAACAACGTTACAATTATTGTCAAAACTATCATTCTCGGGGGAAGAAAGTTTAACATCGTTACAATTATCGTCAAAAATATTATTCTCGGAGGAGAAAAATTAAACGTTACAATTATTGTCGAAACTATTATTCTCGGAGGAGAAAAATTAAACATCGTTACAATTATTCAAATTATTATTTTCGGAGGAGAAAAATTAAACATCGTTATAATTATTGTCGAAACTATTATTCTCCAGGGAGGAAAGTTAAACAACGTTACAATTATTGTCGAAACTATTATTCTCGGAGGAGAAAAGTTAAACAACGTTACAATTATTGTCGAAACTAAAATTCTCCCGGGGGGAAAGTTAAATATCGTTAAAATTATTGTTGAAATGATAATTCGCTGGGTTGCGGGATTTAACCTGGATGCGACCAAACTTTGAGTACTGTTTCACAGTTTGGCACCCGTACACCAATGACATGACACACAAAGTGGATATGGTACTGGGGAGCTGCCAGATATGTGACCTGACCAACATATACCGCAACACCAGCAGTGTCTCCTCCATGCTAGACCACCTGCAATTGAAGACATTAGAATCCTGTCGGACCAAAGCCCAGCTGACCATGATGTTTAAGATCGCCAACGAGCTTGTGGACATCCCGGTCATTTCGCACTAGCCCAGGGGCATACAAGATCCTCCCGCTCAAGGCATTTCCGCCAACCCTTTACATCTGCATTATACTATAGAAATTCTTTCTTTCCACGAACAACTTCAGTATTGAATAGCCTGCACGCTATAGTGTCAGAGGCCCCTGACTTGGTCACTTTCAAGCAGGGGTTATCAACACTCTTATTATAGTCTGTAGCACAGGGATCCGTCACATGCTATTATAGAGGGGATTATTTTTACTAATAATAAAAACATATATATATATGTATTTAAATGTTGTTTTTATTAAATTTAAGTACTAATATTAAAATATATATATATATATATATATATATACACACACAAAAACCATATATAGAGACAAGGGGAAGAACATGGAGAATTTTAATTTTGACCCCAACGTTCTTGTACCCCATGCTATCGCGCCACATTTTCATAATATCCGACTCATAACTACTCAGCTACATGAGCAAAGAATAATACTAACAGAAAATGTATACTTTTACGACATTAAAATGTATCACAAACTCGTAAATTATAATTTTCTATATACCAAAACGGTTGTGTCTCCAAGTCGGACACTATCGTGTAAAGCAATGACACGGTCGTGTCCAAGAGTAAACGGCAATAAATAGCGGGGGAACTTGCTGAAACAGGTTATAGTTAATAAGAATGTAAATAAATACACTAACTGCAAACAATTACCAACCTCTATCGGCGAAGAATACTCGTATTTTGTCTTTTTCGCTATCGGTTTTTGCATTTTCACTCCATGTTAGATCACGTGACACTGCTGATGAAACCTATATTCTGATTGGATGACTGACACAAAAATTTATCATGTGACCTATGATCTGATCATGGCTGGAAAAGAAGAAATGCTTGCCAGTTATTTAAAAATACGCGTATTCTTCGCCAATATCTATAATTTATACACAAATTTACTTAGATTTGCTTCAGTCGAAATATAGCTATCGGACATTTTACTTACTAAACTTTTAGAAACCATTATATAAAATCTGCTAACCAAGAACTGCCGCATGTAATGGTCAGTTTGGACCCTGATTTAAGTTTCAACTCATTTATTTATAAAATACATCCACATATTACAGGTTTTTATCAAGAAAATCATGGACTTAAATCATCATCTGATGTCGTTCTACTATAAATGTACAATAAAGGCTAATGGTAAAGTATGATTAGTTTTACAATAATAAATCTCTTTTCTTTTTTCTAAAAATCTCATTACTCAACGGATTTTGATGAAATAAACGTCAAAATCACTTATTCTTTAAAAATATTTTTAGAATATATAATCCCTATCTATCTGGCGATAAGTTTAACAAACCTACTCTACTTTCAACAATATATATATACAATGTACATACGTTGTTATAAGCTGACACTGATATTCAGGCCACGTGAACTAACTTATTTTGTTACAATTATGACGTCATGTGCCTGATAAACTTACATTGACATGATAAACCTCTGTTTATCAGGAAGGCAGTTTATCAACAGAAATGAATGCATTGACATGATAAATAAGTATCCCTATAACTGGAAACAAATAGCAGCATTGAGAGGAGATCACACAGTTGTAGTTCTGCTATTGTATGATCTAAGTTAGGTATAGTGGAACGTTTCTCTAAGATTTAAATGTGTTTATACAAAACAAAACGACAGGTATTTATACTTTAAATTGGCAAGAAAACCATGGATGATTGAAAAGTCGTTGTTTCTTTTCTCAACTACTGCACGTATTATGCTCTTAATGGTGCAAAACTGTCCGCTCTGGCAGCAACAGTTGGTAAGAATGGTTATTTTATAACATTTTTCTGTGCCTTTCAGTTATGTTTCAGGGTGGTAAAAATATACCGTTGATCGGCTGCTTATAGTCTCCTAAATGTATATTAACAAATATCCATTTGTATACTATTGAGGTTTACTATATATGAAATTTCAAATTTTGACAGTTGCAGTTTTAACTTTCTTACAAATTGCATAAAACAAACACTTTTTGGAAAATATCTTTTTGCCAATTTAATGTATTAACAATAATCTAGAAGTACGCAAATTATAATAAGTTCTAAACAATTCAGCGGTGACTCAAATTTTGCAAAAGGGTTCTCTGATATGAAGCATGTATAGGGGTACCCATATTAACATTCTATACCGTAAACCATTGTCACAGTATGCCATATTTAGAAACTGATAAAATCTGCAAATTAATGATGGCTTACTATGTTAACCGTATCCCTGTAGCAAACCACTTTCACTTAAAATCAGAATCAATTAAAGATTCGATATGTTCTTTAAAATTATTTGTCTCCGGGAAGCAGCCCCAAGCGATGTGATGGATCTACCGCGCTCTTCACTTCCTATTTACGGTGCGTATTTATTTGAGTAAGTATATCCTTACTTATCTCTAGCACACGTAGTGGTTATGGGGGTATCATTGCTCTCTGAATTAGATAAAGATCTCTACTTTCACGCCAAATGTAGTTTGACGGCTTCAGAGAAAACAGAATCTATTCCGGTCGATAACAAATGTTGTTAGCTGGAAGGAACATTAGGCATTAGACATTTGTTTTGGCTGACGTGACAAGGGATTTAGAACACGCCTAAATGATGCTATTGTTATACAACTAAAACAAATACAATACAAATATATCTGTATCGAATACAAATTATTTGTTTACGATCTAAATGAAGTGAATTTACAATATAAATGTTAGAGATACAATAAATATATAATAAATACCAAAAAAAATACACAATTTAAAACAATAGTTATTTTATACAAATGAGAAACATAGGATAAAGATTAAACAATATACAATATGAAGCAGGAATTATTAAAAACAAATAAGAAATATAGAATACAAATGAAACAATATACATGTACAATACAAAAATATGAAGATTGGATACAACATAATTATTGACTAATACAATGTTTGGCTGACATAAATATAATACTATTTATTACATTGAAGATGTTTTGTAAGTACGTGTACAGGGAAAACCCGTCAAAGGTCATAAGGAAACTTCTACTACATATTACATTGCCGATGTTTTGTAAGTACGTGTACAGGGAAAACCCGTCAAAGGTCATTAGGAAACTTCTACTACATATTACATTGAAGATGTTTTGTAAGTACGCGTACAGGGAAAACCCGTCAAAGGTCATTAGGAAACTTCTACTACATATTACATTGAAGATGTTTTGTAAGTACGTGTACAGGGAAAACCCGTCAAAGGTCATTAGGAAACTTCTACTACATATTACATTGAAGATGTTTTGTAAGTACGTGTACAGGGAAAACCCGTCAAAGGTCATTAGGAAACTTCTATTATATATTACATTTAAGATGTTTTGTAAATACAGTAAAAAACAACCAGGTGTCATTATGATACTGATAGTTATTCCGTGTTATCTGTTTCATTGTAGTGATAAGTACGTTTTTAGGGAGGGAAAAATATTGAATCTGAAAGCAGCCTTTTAGTGATTATTTTAGGCTATCAATTTAATGCGCGACATAATAATAAAGTGATAATTATGAATGTATACAATGTGCTCTGTATAAACCAGAAATTAAGAAAATATATAACAAGCATTTTAGCATTCAAAATAAAATAGTAAAATCTTATACATAATTATATTGTATAATAGTATGTTCTAACAAGTTATATTTCTATCATATACGCACAAACACATTTAATGGTATGAGAATAACACTTTTGTTTTTCAGTATATTGAGTCTCATCTGAAATATGTGTGTCATTCCAGTAATATACATGTAACCTTTTTAGGTCACCAGAGATTTTGTCTCAAGAGACCTTTTGGGATCGCCTTTTGTCCGTCGTCATGCGTCGTGCGTGATGGTGCGTCCATAAACAATTGATATATTCAACTTCTTCTCAAAAACCGTAAGTGCAATCGTAATGAGGTTTTGTATGCAGCGTTGGTACATAAAGCTGCATCAAAATTATGAATAACATGGTCCCCACACCCCTTTGGCCTTGGGGGCGGGGCCAAAACTGTTAAATTCAATGTAAATTTTTAAACTCTTTTTTTTTAATATATGAAACATTGGGGAAAAATGTTGAGCATGATTATGAACGTATATGGGTCCTTAAAAAGAACTGCGAATTGCATGATCCTGGGTCTCACGGTTTGGCCCTGTGGGTGGGGCCTTAAACAACTAAGTTCGTCCGTAAACAATTCACATTTTCGACTTCTTCTCAAAAACCGTAAGCCCAGTCGTAATGTTGTATGCAGCTTTTGTACCTATAGGTGAATCAAAATTGTGAATTGTATGGTCCCCTACCCACTGGGGACTTGGGGACGGGGTCAAAACAGTCAAATTCAAAGTAAATTTTAAAAATCTTCTTCTTACTATCGGAAGCACTGAGAAACCGATGGTGATCATGATTATGGACACATATGGGTCCTTTATGAAATTTATGAATTTCATGCCCCCTTGGTCTCACGGTTTGGTCCTCGGGGTGGGGCCTTCTTTACTAAATCTATATAAGAGAAAAATACAACAAACTTTACTTCTAATGACTGAATAGACATATGTGAATGTTTTTTTGGTGTGATTTATTGTTGCTGACATAATGGTTAATACCTATGTAAATTGCATGGTCCCAATCCCAATGAGGTCCTAGGGGCGTGCAGAGCCAAACATTTAATTCAAGATGAACCTTAATATCCTTATTATTATTATTATTATTATAATTATTATTATAAGAGGCTCTCAAAAACAAATTGTGAGCACGAGTGTTAACGACCATATATCCTTTATTAAAAATGTTAAATGTCGTTGTGGCTGTCTGCTGCTCGATATATTTCCGTGTGTCCATGCTGTTGTTGTGGCTGTCTGCTGCTCGATATACTTCCGTGTGTTCATGCTGTTGTTGTGGTTGTCTGCTGCTCGATATACTTCCGTGTGTCCATGCTGTTATTGTGGCTGTCTGCTGCTCGATATACTTCCGTGTGTTCATGCTGTTGTTGTGGCTGTCTGCTGCTCGATATACTTCCGTGTGTTCATGCTGTTGTTGTGGTTGTCTGCTACTCGATATACTTCCGTGTGTCCATGCTGTTATTGTGGCTGTCTGCTGCTCGATATACTTCCGTGTGTTCATGCTGTTATTGTGGCTGTCTGCTACTCGATATACTTCCGTGTCTCCATGCTGTTATTGTGGCTGTCTGCTACTCGATATACTTCCGTGTGTTCATGCTGTTGTTGTGGCTGTCTGCTGCTCGATATACTTCCGTGTGTTCATGCTGTCGTTGTGGTTGTCTGCTACTCGATATACTTCCGTGTGTCCATGCTGTTATTGTGGCTGTCTGCTGCTCGATGTACTTCCGTGTGTTCATGCTGTTGTTGTGGCTGTCTGCTGCTCGATATACTTCCGTGTGTTCATGCTGTTGTTGTGGTTGTCTGCTACTCGATATACTTCCGTGTGTCCATGCTGTTATTGTGGCTGTCTGCTGCTCGATATACTTCCATATGTCCATGCTGTTGTTGTGGTTGTCTGCTACTCGATATACTTCCGTGTGTCCATGCTGTTATTGTGGCTGTCTGCTGCTCGATATACTTCCGTGTGTTCATGCTGTTGTTGTGGTTGTCTGCTACTCGATATACTTCCGTGTGTCCATGCTGTTATTGTGGCTGTCTGCTGCTCGATATACTTCCATATGTCCATGCTGTTGTTGTGGTTGTCTGCTACTCGATATACTTCCGTGTGTCCATGCTGTTGTTGTGGTTGTCTGCTACTCGATATACTTCCGTGTGTCCATGCTGTTATTGTGGCTGTCTGCTGCTCGATATACTTCCGTGTGTTCATGCTGTTGTTATGGTTGTCTGCTACTTGATATACTTCCGTGTGTCCATGCTGTTATTGTGGCTGTCTGCTGCTCGATATACTTCCATATGTCCATGCTGTTGTTGTGGTTGTCTGCTACTCGATATACTTCCGTGTGTTCATGCTGTTATTGTGGTTGTCTGCTACTCGATATACTTCCGTGTGTCCATGCTGTTTTTGTGGTTGTCTGCTGCTCGATATACTTCCATATGTCCATGCTGTTGTTGTGGTTGTCTGCTACTCGATATACTTCCGTGTGTTCATGCTGTTATTGTGGCTGTCTGCTGCTCGATATACTTCCATATGTCCATGCTGTTGTTGTGGTTGTCTGCTACTCGATATACTTCCGTGTGTTCATGCTGTTATTGTGGTTGTCTGCTACTCGATATACTTCCGTGTGTCCATGCTGTTTTTGTGGTTGTCTGCTGCTCGATATACTTCCATATGTCCATGCTGTTGTTGTGGTTGTCTGCTACTCGATATACTTCCGTGTGTCCATGCTGTTATTGTGGCTGTCTGCTGCTCGATATACTTCCATATGTCCATGCTGTTGTTGTGGTTGTCTGCTACTCGATATACTTCCGTGTGTTCATGCTGTTATTGTGGCTGTCTGCTGCTCGATATACTTCCATGTGTCCATGCTTTTAATGTGGCTGTCTGCTGCTCGATATACTTCCGTGTGTTCATGCTGTTATTGTGGCTGTCTGCTGCTCGATATACTTCCGTGTGTCCATGCTGTTGTTGTGGCTGTCTGCTGCTCCATATACTTCCGTGTGTTCATTCTGTTGTTAAGGTTGTCTACTGCTCGATATATTTCCGTGTGTTCATGCTGTTGTTGTGACTGTCTGCTGCTCGATATACTTCCGTTTGTTCATGCTGTGGTTGTGGCTTTCTACTGCTCGATATATTTCCGTGTGTTCATGCTGTTGTTGTGACTGTCTACTGCTCGATATACTTCCGTGTGTTCATGCTGTTGTTGTGGCTCTCTACTGCTCGATATATTTCCGTGTGTTCATGCTGTTGTTGTGACTGTCAGCTGCTCGATATACTTCCGTTTGTTCATGCTCTTGTTGTGGCTGTCTGCTGCTCAATATACTTCCGTGTGTTCATGCTGTTGTTGTGACTGTCTGCTGCTCAATATACTTCCGTGTGTTCATGCTGTTGTTGTGGCTGTCTACTGGTCGGTATATTTCCGTGTGTTCATGCTGTTGTTGTGGCTGTTTGCTGCTCGATATACTTCTGTGTGTTAATGCTGTTGTTGTGGCTGTCTGCTGCTCGATATACTTCCGTTTGTTCATGCTGTTGTTGTGGCTGTCTGCTGTTTGATTTATTTCCGTGTGTTCATGCTGTTGTTGTGGCTGTCTGCTGCTCGATATACTTCCGTGTGTTCATGCTGTTGTTGTGACTGTCTGCTGCTCGATATACTTCCGTTTGTTCATGCTGTTGTTGTGGCTGTCTGCTGTTTGATTTATTTCCGTGTGTTCATGCTGTTGTTGTGGCTGTCTACTGCTCGATACATTTCCGTGTGTTTTTGCTGTTGTTTTGAATGTCTGCTACTCGATATACTTCCATGTGTCCATGCTGTTGTTGTGGCTGTCTGCTGTTCGATATACTTCCATGTGTCCATGCTGTTGTTGTGGCTGTCTGCGGCTCGATATACATCCGTGTGTTCATGCTGTTGTAACAGTTGTGGCTGTCTGCTGCTTGATATACTTCCGTGTGTTCATGCTGTTGGAACAGTTGTGGTTGTCTGCTGCTCGATATCCTTCCGTGTGTTCATGCTGTTGTTACAGTTGTGGCTGTCTGCTGCTCGATATACTTCTATGTGTGCATGCTGTTTTTAATAGTTGTGGCTGTCAGCTGCTCGATATACTTCCGTGTGTTCATGCTGTTGTTGTGGCTGTCTGCTGCTCGATATACTTCCGTGTGTACATGCTGTTGTAACACTTGTGGCTGTCTGCTGTTCGATATACTTCCGTGTGTTGATGCTGTTGTAACAGTTGTGGCTGTCTACTGTTCGATATACTTCCGTGTGTTAATGCTGTTGTAACAGTTGTGGCTGTCTGCTGCTCGATATACTTCCGTGTGTTCATGCTGTTGTTGTGGCTGTCTGCTGCTCGATATACTTCCGTGTGTACATGCTGTTGTAACACTTGTGGCTGTCTGCTGTTCGATATACTTCCGTGTGTTGATGCTGTTGTAACAGTTGTGGCTGTCTACTGTTCGATATACTTCCGTGTGTTAATGCTGTTGTAACAGTTGTGACTGTCTGCTGCTCGATATACTTCCGTGTGTTCATGCTGTTGTAACAGTTGTGGCTGTCTGCTGCTCGATATACTTCCGTGTGTTCATGCTGTTGTAACAGTTGTGGCTGTCTGCTGCTCGATATACTTCCGTGTGGTTATGCTGTTTGTAACAGTTGTGGCTGTCTGCTGCTCGATAAACTTCCGTGTGGTTATGCCCTTTGTAACAGTTGTGGCTGTCTGCTGCTCGATATACTTCCGTGTGATTATGCTGTTTGTAACAGTTGTGGCTGTCTTCTGCTCGATATACCTCTATGTGTTCATGCTGTTGTGCCAGTTGTGGCTGTCTGCTGCTCGATATACTTCCGTGTGTTCATGCTGTTGTTACAGTTGTGGCTGTCTGCTGCTCGATATACTTCTATGTGTGCATGCTGTTTGTAATAGTTGTGGCTGTCAGCTGCTCGATATACTTCCGTGTGTTCATGCTGTTGTTGTGGCTGTCTGCTGCTCGATATACTTCCGTGTGTACATGCTGTTGTAACACTTGTGACTGTCTGCTGTTCGATATACTTCCGTGTGTTGATGCTGTTGTAACAGTTGTGGCTGTCTGCTGCTCGATATACTTCCGTGTGTTAATGCTGTTGTAACAGTTGTGGCTGTCTGCTGCTCGATATACTTCCGTGTGTTGATGCTGTTGTAACAGTTGTGGCTGTCTGCTGCTCGATATACTTCCGTGTGTTAATGCTGTTATAACAGTTGTGGCTGTCTGCTGCTCGATATACTTCTGTGTGTTCATGCTGTTGTAACAGTTGTGGCTGTCTGCTGTTCGATATACTTCCATGTGTCCATGCTGTTGTAACAGTTGTGGCTGTCTGCTGTTCGATATACATCCGTGTGTACATGCTGTTGTAACACTTGTGGCTGTCTGCTGTTCGATATACATCCGTGTGTACATGCTGTTGTAACACTTGTGGCTGTCTGCTGTTCGATATACTTCCTTGTGTTGATGCTGTTGTAACAGTTGTGGCTGTTTGCTGTTCGATATACTTCCGTGTGTTGATGCTGTTGTAACACTTGTGGCTGTCTGCTGTTCGATATACTTCCATGTGTTCATGCTGTTGTAACAGTTGTGGCTGTCTACTGTTCGATATACATCCGTGTGTTCATGCTGATGTAACAGTTGTGACTGTCAGCTGCTCGATATACTTCCGTGTGTTCATGCTGTTTGTAATAGTTGTGGCTGCTTGGCATATATGTTCATGGAATCAGTTTCAGTATGAGAACTAAAAATGACTTGACGTTGACAACGAACTATTTCTCATTCTGTATTTGACTATAAATATTCCTCAGGGAAGAATTTGTAAATACTAATGTCTATATTTAACTTTATTTTTAGAAGTTTCAGCTTAATCTGTCATCAGGAAAATTACAGTAGTTCCCATCGGCCAAATCCATTTTGACAAAATATAATGTACTTTACATGTTGTTGGAAGCATTGACCGACAGTGACAAAACAGACTTAACTATAGCCGCGTTAAATACCGTTAGCAACAATTAAATGCACCACTATCATTGCACAGGTGTTGACAGTTAGAATAAGTACATAAAGACACGACTGTTTGAACTATATTCCTGATGTATACCAATGACTTCTTAGAGTGAATATACGCTTGGCACAATTTTTCATTAAATTCCCCATTATTTACTTTTTTCAATCAGTCTCAACGCACATGGGACAACTGATAGTCACGGTTAAGTAATTTATTTTTTGCATGTTTTTGCCAAAATTAGATGTATATTTTGGGAAATGAATATCAGTAAATCAACCTTTATTGATGAATTATTCCGAGGGAGCGCCGATTTAGAAGTTTGAGCAATTTAATGGATCAATGTATTTTACGAATAACTTTTTAAACTTCTTTTAATTTGTATGCTATTGGTGTTATTGGACGCTGACTATAGGGTGTGGAATATCAGATTTCTCTAAATGAGCTTGTGATAAGTCTGTCGAACGGACTAAGCTCTCTCGATTTGGTACGTAAAAAACAATGTTGGGAACGCCACATTGATTGGTCAGTTGCTTCAACTAATAGTTAGAAATGAAGTCACACATTACTATAAATTATGAGACTGGCATAAGATTCCATGCTTTTTCACTGGTGGTCAATATATATGATTCGGCTTCTGGGATAGACTAGTTTTTAATAGAAGTACTTAGAGCATGACGTTGGTATCAAAGACACTTAAACTATGCGTTAAATTTCGTGATGGTGGGATTTCCTTAGTGATTTCCTTTTAGCAAACTTTGAAGTATGAAAATGCGGTTGGTATAAAAACATCATTAGAATCACAGAGACTATTGTGGGCTATTCGTCTTGCAAATATTTCTGTGTACAATCTTGTTTGTTATGTTTGCTTTCATAAAGCACATGTGGAGTGTCATATATATATTATATATATATATATATATATATATATATATATATATATATATATATATATATATATACGTTATATACATATAATAATTTTAAACTTTATTTTGAATTTGAATTAAATCATGACTTGCAAAGAAAGTTTAGAATTACTATGTCTAGACTAAGGCTTTCATCTCATAATCTTAGAAATTAAACCAAAGATATCATATAAATGTAATACACACGATTTGGAAGACGAGTATCATTACATTCTAATCTGATCGTTGTACAGAGATAGTCGCAAATTATATATAAACCTTATTATTACAATAGACCCAACGTTAATAAGTTTATTGAATTGATGAAATCAAAGCAAATTACAGAACTTATAAAATTAAGAAAACACATACAGAGCATTTAATACACGTATAATAAATGCACGTATGTTAAATCTAAGTATGTTAAATGCATAGGGTTCTGAAATGTTTTAACAAATAATTCTTTGTGAGGCCTTGTGTGTGTGTGTGTGTGTGTGTGGGGGGGGGGGGGGGGGGGGGAGGAGTTATGAATGAACATATATAATATTAACACTCATTAATGATATATAGAATTTTAGATATTTATTAAAAGGTAAATTGTTTACGAAATTTATTTATAGATAATAAAGACCAACTGTTTTTGAAACATAAACTACAGATGTACAGATGCTACTTTGTGTGTTACAAATATTTAAAAATATTTACGAATCGTTTCGTAAAATGTGTTTAAGTTACAATAAAGAAATCTTGAATCTTAAAGAATCTTGAATCTATATATATATATATATATATATATATATATAAATTCAAAGTAACAAGACTGCTGGAACCTTATATGCTCTATATGTATACAAACAGTTGTTAAGGGTCAAACTGCTATTATCGTGTCCGACCCTATTATATAAGTTTCAGGCTAATACAACCAACAGTGCTAAAATACCCATTAATCGTTTTTTGTCCTAACAGTACGATCTCATAGTGAAAAAGGCACACTAAGCTATCAACTTATAACCATATATGCATGTACTTGTATTCTTCAAAAGCCACTCTTTGGATGAGTACAATAGAGTGGATATAGTGCATAAAACTATGAACATATTTGGCTGTTTGCATAATGTCTAGCATTGTCATTACTGGTTATTGAGAAAATCCTTACATGACCTCATAATATGTCATAACGTATTTTTCATCTTTCTCGCAATCTTAGAAAACAAATAAACGGGATTATTTTCTCGTCTGGATTTTCCTTCACGACATTCTTTACTTCAGACTGCAGACTGCGCATGCTTTAGTAAAAATGGGTGTTGATATTTTTGTTATATAGCAAAGGTATCTGATGATATCGAGTGGGCGTATAAGAATAAAACCAAAAGAATTATAAATGCTTTCCTGTTACTAAAAGGTAAGGATCGCATGTGTCGATATATATAGAGTTTAATTTTGTTTAAGATGAAATGATTTCCAAGAATATATTGAATTTTAAAATTTAGATTTAGAACAATTCGTAATAAGGCATGGTTGTATGAATACATACTTAAATATTTTGAGGTACACCTATTCTGACGTACTAATATAGAACAATTAATAAACCTGACGAGGGCTATCAATCAAACAAGTCGATTATCCAATCAGCGATCGATATTGGTTGCTACTCTAACATTTTCCTAAGACAAGTGAACCGTCTCTAAGTAAACACTACATTGTATTACATTGTATATACTTGGACAAACAATGCCACGTGGCCAGTGGGCGGAGTGACATTGTATTACATTGTATTTACTTGGACAAACAATGCCACGTGGCCAGTGGGCGGAATGACACTGTATTACATTGTATTTACTTGGACAAACAACTCCACGTGGCCAGTGGGCGGAGTGACATTGTATTACATTGTATTTACTTGGACAAACAATGCCATGTGGCCAGTGGGCGGAGTGACATTGTATTACATTGTATTTACTTGGACAAACAATGCCACGTGGCCAGTGGGCGGAGTGACACTGTATTACATTGTATTTACTTGGACAAACAACTCCACGTGGCCAGTGGGCGGAGTGACATTGTATTACATTGTATTTACTTGGACAAACAACTCCACGTGGCCGGTGGGCGGAGTGAGGGTTACTCTCGTGTCAGGTCAGTTGAAAGAAAAATGCATATGGCTTTGGTATAAAGTAAACAATCATTTTCTGCACCATGGCAACTGTTTGACTGTTTACCAGGTTTAAGCTCCCCAAAGGCGGTTTTGCTACCAACCATTCCAAGACGGTGAGACTCGTTGTTGTCGTATTTATTAGAATACTTTTATATAATGATTAAGTTTATGTTGTTATAGTACTTACAATAATAATAATAAATACTTTTATTAACGAAATAACTCATTTAGATAAATTCCATGAGGTCTTAATATATTTACTAAGTACAATATAAATATATGTCTGTTATATCAATTGTGACAGCTATCCGATTTATTAGAGTTGCTAAGATTATTTACTCCATTGTAAATATATATAAAGCTTCGAATAGATTAAAAAAAGTTGCATTTTTTACATCATATATAAGACGGAATATAGTTCCACAAACAAGACACTGAATAAGCAGACGAATTTCGAATCATTTTAAAATTTGGCTTAGGAGAATACAAATATAGATAAGATGATGACCGTAATGTATGTGTATGAACATTAGCTTTTAGGGTAAATGATGAATCTTTGAGATTTACAGAAGCAAAGTGAATGCTCTGTCTTCAGTTTGGCATATATTGTTTTTAGTTTATTATTCTGTATTACGGATCCAGATCTCAAGACTGGGTCTGTTAACTAGTAAAGTTGGGAAAGCCACATTTCGGCGCGTTGATTGGTCAGTGGTTTGAAAGACGTCACAGTTTAGTAAGTGTTCGATTGCTATGAATTGTGGGACATGCATATATTCCCACTTTTTTATTTTAAGACCTTATTCGGGACATAGATGTATCAGGTTCTGGGATTGACTATATTGTCTTATTTTTATTGGTATCAGAAAATAAGTAGCAGTCTTATATTATTATTATTCAGTGTTTGATGATTATGATACCCTTGGTTTGACCATAATAGGCATATCGCGTTGTTATTAATTTCGATACCGCTTAAGCCAGTGGACATGACTCGCATTTTTAATTATATCATTGAAATATAAGAAAGAAAACCGTGTATACTATTTACTTGGTAGCGTTACTTTCTAAGAACTGGTCATTTATTCTACAACTTTGTTTATATATGCCGTGTTATTCAGTATTCAGTAACCTTAGGTTAAACCGATGTCATAAACATATAAAGATATAAAATAGTTGCTTGTTAGCTTTTGCTTATTGTAGTTGCCATGTTTCAATGTTAAAATGCTTTTTTCTGTGCATAATTAATAATCATTTCGTTTTGCCAAACTGCACACTAGTCCGTATTCACATGAGAAATATCTGAGAATAATCCTGCCTAACAGTACCACTAAACTGCCGTATGGAATTCCATTTGCCTAATTGTTACAAATTGTATAGGGGGCGTTTAAACGAATTTCATTGAGTTGAACATTTTCATGGTGCTATTCATTATCTTTTGACTGATTAATATGCTGTAAATACTGATGGATTGTTATAAGGAATTTAAACACAGCTGTAGTGTGGTTTTGGCGTCACAATAAAAGATAATGTGCTTCTTTAACAATTGAAAATTATCTGTTTTTAGCTAAGGTTCGATCTTTTTAGTGAAACTCGTTTAGTTAATGCGCAAATGTCATTGATTGTTTTTTTTCTTTATTGTCGGCTCTCAGTTGTGGTAATCTAAAGAAATAAGGATTTTGAAACGCTAAGTTGACAGATTTTAGCCATGTTATATGTTTTAATTAATGTAATATCTACTTGCTGAATATGTCTTACACTGTTATGTTTTGTCTGTAGTATTATGTGAACTTTTTCAACTAAATGTAGTCTGGCATAACGCATATATGAGTAAATCAACACCTGCAACACAACAACAACACAATAAGTATAAGATAAGCCAGTAAATGGAATTATGGATGAAACACATTAAAAGAAATAAGTTTTATAAAGAAATATGTTAGCTTACACAACTATATTTCTATTTTATACATTATGTTAAATACAATCCTTTTTTAAAGGGTTATCCGTTGGACGAATGGTCTAAGGCGGTGTCACATGATCACTTACCGCTCATAGCTAAGGTCGTAGGTTTGAGTCCCCCTCGATTCCCCCTCGCTCCAAAAAACGTGATGTGAGAAAGTTTGCAAGTTACTTGTGGAATGACGGTTGTTCTATTTAAATTCATTCTGATGTTTTCCTCCACTAATAAAACTTGATATGCCATATAGTTATAACCTGAAATGTGTTAAAAACTGCGTTCAGCCCTTATTAGTTGTTTACTTTATCAAAAGTACTTATTTTGTCTGATACGTAGTTTTACCATTCCTTGTACCAAACCAAAACAGCCGCACATTACAGCTAACTCGGAAAATTTTGGCCAGCAGCTATTCAGTAGAGAAGTTATATAATTGTTTCCATGGCAGAACCGACACATTGTCCAAACTGTTATATATCATACCAGAGCACGTTTAATGCAATCTTTCTGCACAATAATTATTCTGTCACATTGAACAATTTCACTGTCTGGAAACCATGCAAAACTATGTTAATTCCAATTTGATATCTTATGTTGGTTGTACGGATGACACCTTAGTCCATAAATATAATACAAATGGACGTACTTATTCGTGGTTTTCTCGTTAAACATGTTTTATTTTTGTTTCAGTGTATACCTCATACCAAGCAATTCATAATATTAATGGCATTTGATAGATTGAACTGTAACTTAACCAAAACACTCTTTTATATATATGAGTCACATATCTAATTATGTTTTGCATAACATTCGTCTGACATCGCTGATGCAAGTAGGAAAGTTATATGCGACTTGCGGAGATGGTGTGCTTGAGAACTGGGATCGTATTCACCAACCATTCTTGAGAATATTTTTAGACTCAAGCTCGAAATTCCAAATTTCAACCTTAGATATCTAGTTTACCATGACAGAGAGAATAATTGTGACGGTGTATTTGACTATATAGTAGGTGTCCTTACATGCTTGCCAACTTTGGTCTCCAAAATTGGTATATAAGCGTTTCTTTCAAAATTCAGTCTTGAGTTCAAGTCTAAGAATATTCTTAAGAATAATTGGTGAATATAACCCCTAGTTAACCTTCCGGGATCGAAGGAAATAACGGTAGGTAAACAGTTCGTTTAGCCCTGGATGGTATAAAAATAACGCTAAGTATTGAAACAAAACAATAATCCCGTACTATCTGCAGCATACGAAGTAATAGAATATGTTCTCATTTCAAACTATACACATTTCTTTAAAATAGCTACTATGATAAACTGTAAACAAACCAGTATAATAATTTTTAAACAAATCAACACCAATTTCATGTAAATAGATTATTTTTCATCGTTTTTGATACTGTTTAAACTATATCACCATTTTGAAGAACAGCGCTTCTTAAGAAATAAACTACCGGACTCGGTGATATATGTTCATTCATGAGCGGTTATGAAATGCTCCAGACCCTAGTCCCACAACATTGGCTTTAGCAATGTCATATTTTTGCAAAAAAAAATTATAGTTTAGTTTAAACTTATTTATTGTTGTTCGATTGTGAAACAAGTTATTTCAACTTAAATAAATCACGCTCGAAGTCTTCCTCGGTAGAACCAGTACTAAGTATATGCGGAGACAGTGCCTGGCACAAGGACACCTTCAACAGCCGTTGGGGAGGACCGCCTCTTTCTGTCCCGGGTTCGAAGCTCTTACGCCGGACCACGCGCTCCATATACGATGAACTTGAAACCAAGAGGGCTATTACTAAAATAAAAACAGGATAAGTTTCGATTAAAGATATAAAGAAAATAAGCAAATAACCTCTCATACACGGCGTCCTTCCTATGTCACCTTTATTAAAACTTGGAATGGGAATTAAATCGGCAAGTTTTAAGATTTGGCTCGGATTAATACGGTACGGAATGCAAACACTTACTGGGACGGACAGCGTAGATTCAGAATGTGTTGATCATTGTATTGACTAACCTTGTCAAATCCTCCTGGAGATGTTTGAATAATACATGCAAGTAAAATAGATGTAACCTAGTTTTGCGACACACCACACTTCAACTGGCAATTCGGTGTATTATGCAAGCAAAATTATGGTCTATGTTTCTTTTTACAATTTTATTGATATCTGCTATATATATAGTTTATTCGACTTGACATTGCAGTTATGACATTGTGTTGTGATATGTTTGTGTTTTAAATGTGTGATTGTGCAGTTATTTTACCAGCTTAAACATTCGAGACGAAATAATAAGTTAAATTAACAACTTTCTGTGTTTCTATGAAATTCATTTAATTCTATTTGGAAAGTCTGGAGGGACTACTTTTCTATACTAGAGAGAGATAGCGAGCGAACGAGAGAGAGAGAGAGAGAGAGAGAGAGAGAGAGAGAGAGAGAGAGAGGTTATGTACATCGATAAGTTTAAACTCCACAGTAGTTTAGTTTTTCTTACCAACCGCTCTTTGCGGTGATCACCTTGCATTGTCTTGTCTTAATGAAATAATCTAAACAAATATGAAATTTATGCATGCTAATCATGTGATTAAAATCAGGAACACAATTTCATGATATTAAGTAATAAACAACAATTTAAAAATTGCAATTACATCAGTTAACCCAACTGACAGTAACCCGACTGACATTGCTTTCCATTTTTCTTCAATAACAACATCTAAGGGGACCAGTTAAAATTCGAAATATAGAAAAAACGTTCAGATCAATGGCGTCTCTCGATATTACTCGGAAGCAGTTAGCAGTTATTTTAGTTTTATGTTCTTAAAACACCCTCACTTACTCTTTGATCATGTGTGCTGTTGAAATAGAGCATACACGTGACATCTGGGAAACTATTTGTATTTTTCAATATTGTTTAATTACATTTCCAGCACATACCAAGATAAATGTGACAATCAATTTTGTTGGTAGAGGAAGAACTCTGAATGATTCTGAATAAACCCGTTATCCTTCCGCAAGTAACTGGTAAACTTTATTTCTGTTGA
Source organism: Panopea generosa (assembly GCA_029582155.1). Taxonomy (NCBI): domain Eukaryota; kingdom Metazoa; phylum Mollusca; class Bivalvia; order Adapedonta; family Hiatellidae; genus Panopea; species Panopea generosa. The sequence goes on from CM055909.1 coordinate 6,296,514, forward strand.
CCGATCTAGTCTCGAGCCCAAACTCTCAGCAGTGAGAGGTCTTTTCACAACTTTTTGCTTGGGTCCGTTACATATCATTGAGACTGGAACACGTCGATAAGTCAGATTCTTCAGGAAAAGTTGAATGACGTCATAGTTTGGTAAGCGTTTGATATCTATGCATTATGGGACAGGACAAGTGTCTCGCTTGTTCAGATCAGATTCGAAAGATGTCAGGGATTGTGATGAACCAGTCACATAAGTGGTGTAAGCAAAATGCCACCCGGCAACGTATCGCACTTTGTGTTTGCAGCATTAGTGGGATTGTGATGAACCAGTCCGGTGTAAGCATAATGCTCCCGGCAACGTATCGCACTCTGTGTTTGCGGCACTAGTGGGATTGTGATGAACTAGTCCGTTGTAAAACATAATGTCACCCGGCAACATATCGCACTCTGTGTTTGCGGCACTAGTTGGATACTGTTTTGAGCAGACACAGTCGGTATATGATTATTAAACCGACGACTGACGCCATAAAATACAATACAGTATCGTTTAATGTCTGCATAGTAATTACTTAAATTTGTAATGATTTATCATCTCAAAGGTAAGATTCCACCAAGTTGTTTTAATAATTACATTGCGCCTTTTCAGATGAAGTGTAGTCAACAAAAACCGGGTAATGTCGTTTTAAATGATACTTTTAAATCTTCATTAAACACACCGATTGCGTAAACACTTCATTTAAACCGAAATGAAAAATGCAAACCAAAATGCACATTAACAGTGATTGATGCGATGTTCGGATTCGCCATGATTTCTTTGATTCATTAGGGGATATTTTCGTAGCCAGGTCGGATTATTTTCCTTTAAATATTTAAACTATCTGCTATATTCACTTCTTGGTTACGTTCTGTATTTTTAAGGAAGTCCGACCTTTAATCAAACTATTATTGACTATTACAAAATCAGGCATCCCAGGTAATAACAATTTGTTCGTGCTCAACTCTAAGTCGTACTCAGTCACAATATCCAGGAATAATAAACACCTGGAAAAAAAACTTAGCAACACCCGGGAATTTGACAATGAATGACAACACAAGTGCTGTCATGAGATGACCGATCAATTAAGCAAAGAAAGAATATTGTGATATATAGCGACAACCTTTAAACAATCAAAAGCTTGTACGGTTATCAGTTTAGTGTATAACTACGTTTAAATCGAAGCACTAGCACAACTGTTGTTTCTTTAACAAAACTATACATGTTTCAATTACAGAGCTACAGAGCTTAAAATACGTTTTCAAGTGAATATGTTTTATTAAATGGCGGGTTTTACTCTAATATGACGTTCTGTGACGCAGTCGTCAGTATCCCGGATGACAGATTCAACTCTCCTCTTCATGCTACCAGTAAGACGTCGGATCCGAGCCTGTGATCAATTTGCCATTCTCGATGCAAAACTTGTACCATTTCTTGCAGATTTGCACCGTAGGTCCAGCTTGTGTTTTTTTGCTACCCAGGATGTCTCAGAGTTTGCAGTTGTGGTTGCGTTAAAATTTGTAAACATTCAGTCGATGTTTAATTTTTTTCAAGGTGTATTAATAAACACATATTTAAACCCAAATGTTTGACTCAGTCTCGAATTCAAAACTATTACTGTCGATTTCAAGCATAAAGTTGCAAGTTACAGGCACATTGCATTTACATTTATTTTGTTATAATGAGTTCATCCATTTTACATTTATTTTGTTATAATGAGTTCATCCATTTTACATTTTGTTATAATGAGTTCATCCATTTTACATTTATTTTGTTATAATAAGTTCATCCATTTTACATTTTGTTATAATGAGTTCATCCATTTTACATTTATTTTGTTATAATGAGTTCATCCATTTTACATTTTGTTATAATGAGTTCATCCATTTTACATTTTGTTATAATGAGTTCATCCATTTTACATTTATTTTGTTATAATGAGTTCATCCATTTTACATTTTGTTATAATGAGTTCATCCATTTTACATTTTGTTATAATGAGTTCATCCATTTTACATTTATTTTGTTATCCATGTTTCAGTTGAGCATGGAACACAGTTTCGTTACCTTGGACTCAGTTTAACATGCTTCGTGGCGGCCGTATGTTTAGTTCATAGAGCGCCACAAGTATCACTTAAACTATACTGGGGGCGTGAGTTATGAAAGGTGTTATATATAACATATATATTACTGCTGGGGGCGTGAGTTATGACAGGTGTTATATATAACATATATATTACTGCTGGGGGCGTGAGTTATGACAGGTGTTATATATAACATATATATTACTGCTGGGGGCGTGAGTTATGACAGGTGTTATATATAACATATATATTACTGCTGGGGGCGTGAGTTATGACAGGTGTTATATATAACATATATATTCATGCTGGGGGCGTGAGTTATGACAGATGCTATATATAACATATATATTACTGCTGGGGGCGTGAGTTATGACAGGTGTTATATATAACATATATATTACTGCTGGGGGCGTGAGTTATGACAGGTGTTATATATAACATATATATTACTGCTGGGGCGTGAGTTATGACAGGTGTTATATATAACATATATATTACTGCTGGGGGCGTGAGTTATGACAGGTGTTATATATAACATATATATTACTGCTGGGGGCGTGAGTTATGACAGGTGTTATATATAACATATATATTCATGCTGGGGGCGTGAGTTATGACAGATGCTATATATAACATATATATTACTGCTGGGGGCGTGAGTTATGACAGGGGCTATATATAACATATATATATTCATGCTGAGGGCGTGAGTTATGACAGGTGTTATATATAACATATATATTCATGCTGAGGGCGTGAGTTATGAAAGGTGTTATATATAACATATATATTCATGCTGGGGGCGTGAGTTATGACAGGTGTTATATATAACATATATATTCATGCTGGGGGCGTGAGTTATGAAAGGTGTTATATATAACATATATATTCATGCTGGGGGCGTGAGTTATGACAGGTGTTATATATAACATATATATTCATGCTGGGGGCGTGAGTTATGAAAGGTGTTATATATAACATATATATTCATCTATTAGATATAATTGGCAAATTTGTTTTAATCTTGAAATTACAAACAAACTCCAGATCATGATGTTATAAAGGTACCTGTAATGTGTCATTTTTACTATTGTAGAAAACATCATGCAAACAAAAATGGTTTATAATGCATGCAGTGTGTGTGTGTGTGTGTGTGTGTGTGTGTGTGTGTGTGTGTGTTGCATAATGTTTTTCCTGTAACTATTAATTTTTATTCATATGAATCATAATATTTTCGCAGTCATTTTTAGTGAAATTTAATGATAACAATAAAAACAATAAAAAAGCATTGAATTTTATTGCTACTATACAATGTATTCATATTTTAAAATCAGATACTATTTCTCAATGTAAGATTTGTGTAAGGATAAAAATGGTGCGAGTAGTTATCGTGTTTTATTAATAGCTTACGACTTGGAACTATATAAAGTTGTTCACTATAATAGCCTCGGCTTATTGCAATGTAGATCTAACTGTATTACCACAATAAACGCCAGATCTCATCAATGGCGGTGATAGAATGAACCACTTAAATAAACTCTAATATGCTAGGTCATGTCATCCCAGAAACAAGCAAACTGTTCGTTACAGGTCAATAGTCCAATGCCAAAGATTGCAACTTTGTCTATCTTAAATAAGACACCGTATACGTGCATTAACGAAATATACTATTTCACCACCATAAGAACGTGTGAAACACTGATACACGCATATTTCCCAAGTGGTTTCGATTCATTTGTTCGTCTTTAACACAATAGATTCGTAACGTTTACTCTGCACTTTTATTATATATATTTTCACTTTATATCGATGTTAAAGCATTAATTGAAGGTTAATACAATAGAACAACATGGCATCACAGGCTTCCTCTCGTGCAGGATATATTTTATCTATAGAGTTGTGCTTTTTGTTATCAGCCTTCTGTTCGTGTGTATTTGAGACTTTTACGTAGTGGCAATAATTGACAAAAACAAATTGATATACCGCTACCTTATGTACATATCTATAAAATTTGTTTATTTGCATATATGAATAAATTCATATTTTCATATATGTATAATTTGCATATTTTGTATATTTGCATATATTCAAAATTTGCATATTTGCATATTATATGTACAATTTGCATATACGTATATCTACACTCATGACGAACATGCTTCAGTTAACCTAGTATGTATAATTTGCTATATATATATCTCCTTACTTCTTATCTGGCGATTATGTTTTCGTTTTCAAGTTATATATGTCAAATCAAGTTTTATTAGTAAAGTAAGACTCAAGAATGCAGCTGAGTGGAGCCACCTTCCTACCGCAAGTCACGGGCAAACTTTATCACATAAAGATCTTGGAGCGTGGAGCGGAACTCGAACCTACGACTTTAGCGGTGAGAGATAAATGGTCTTGAGTCGCTGCCTTAAACCACTCGACCACGGAGGACCCTGTCTGTGGTAATCGTAAAAAAAGGCGTCTCCTACTTTGATACAGTGTTATTATTGTTTCCGATTCTTTAGAATCAAAGAATTCATTTAGTGTAGCACGTTAACCCCAAGTTTCACTGCCAGGGTAATAAATAGTATGTCAAATTACAACGCTACACTACGCTATTTGCTGATGGTGAATTGACATAGGGTACATAACCCTCGAATTTCAAATTTTAGCAGTTGGAGTTAAATTGTTTTTCAAACTGCATATGACAAACACTTTTTGTAAATGATTTTTTTGCAAATTTAATGTATTAACAATAATGTAGAAGTATGCAAACTTGTAACTAAAACAATGCAGTGATTTTGTTGTAATTTTTAAAAAGGGTTCTCTGATTTAAACCGTGTATAGGACTATATAAAACATGTCCCAGTGCCATCCTGTGGCTTTTATACGGCAGTAGAGGTTTTAAAGTGTATTGCTCCAACCGGTGTGTCGGTATCGCGTGATACTGTAGGTTTCATTACTCCTCGTGAACAGACTTGAATCGACAACCGAATCAGCTATTTTATTCTTTTTTTCTCTTCTTTTCTCTATTATATGTGGCATGTGATTTAAAAGAATGCGGAGCGTGTTGTCCAGTGGTAAAGCTTCGAAACTTTAAAGGTTCGTGGGTTCGGTCCTCCGCCACGGCTTTGTGGGGTGCCCTTGAGAAAGACACTTTCTCTGCATATATATGCTTACTACTGGTTCTACCCGGGAAGATTTCGAACGTGATTTGTCTAAGTTGTAATAACTTGTTTCACAATCGATGTACATAAAAATACGTTTTAAGTAATGCACACTTGTATAAGCTACTAATGGAAAGCGTATCTGTGTACAGTGTGGAAGATAAGTCTGTAATACTGGTAATATAAGATGTATTAAATTACTGGAACCAATTGTTTATGGTTCAAGCCACAAAGACACAAATTTAAACACAACCGCTATTTACGATAGCCATTAAAGAATGTTATTACTGATAGCTGGTGATTTGGTGAATATATCAGGATGAAATGAGATACTATCTTCGTGATCTCTGTCCTCGAATTATAAATTAAGTCCGTTGATTAATATGTTAGGACAATTTTATGACGTCTAAATTATTTAAGATGAAATAACTAATAGTCTTAACATTTATCGCTTGTCTTCGATATAACAATGTGAAATCAAGAACTCTTCTACGTAAATGGACCCTGTACCGTCGGTAATTCGTACACGTGGCTATTGTTTAGAAAATAACGTACATTGTGCATGACTGTCGTGAAAATCGCCTCTTGTTTTTGTTTAGTGTTATCATTTCTTCTTCTTCTTCCTGGTAAAGTGTTGTCAGTTATTTGCGAAAATGAGGGTTGTTCTACACGGATTCGATCAAAATTCTTCCATCACCAATAAAACTGAATATGTCATATATTACATGGTGTACATATATGTTAAAAATATTTTTTGAAGATGTATCACCAATAACGTTCTGTTCATTAAATGATGGAAAGTTTATTGAATCACAAATAGGACGGTCCCATTCGAAGATGATGGTTGATTGCGTCCTTGTAGTTTATCTTACTTATGAGAAAATCATTAATTCACAGGTCGATATTTTCCGATTAATTCGTCAATGTTTTATCACAACCCGATACTGGTCAATGAATGATTTTATCGCTAGATGCGATTTAGTATTTGGTCAACAAAATTATAAAAAAATTACACCAAAACTTATATACCCTCTAGAAAACCCAAAGTCAGAATTAGTTAATTTAATCAATAAAAGTATATACGATTATTTATAGGACGGTAAACCTGACAGAATCAGTCGAAAAAACATAATACAAGACTACGAAAATGGGGGTCTGATAATGATCGATGTAAATATGTTTATAAAAGCAATAAAAGCAGGATGGGTAAAAAATAAGATAATGAAAGTAATGGTGATTGGAAACCTATATACATTAACAAACTAAATGAATTAGGGGGACAATCTATATATCAATTAATTCAAATGAAAATGATATACTAAAACACAAAACCACCAGATTCCCAAATTTTTATTAGAAATATTACATTCTTGGTCAAACAAAAAATTTGAAAATAATCCAGAATTATTTAACAATCATATATTATGAAATTATTCTTATATAAAAACTTCATTTTATAAAGAATGGCTTTCAAAAGGTATCAAGTACATCAAACAATTGTTTGATAGTTGACAAAAAAAATTATACCTTCCAATTTGTTAAAGCTAAGTATTTACTTGAAAATTTAGATTTTTTAAAATATTATACTTTATTTGAAATCATCTCAAATGTGTGGAAACAAAACCTGAACTCAAACAATATAGTCGATAATAATGAAGAAACGAGTTTATTGCAACAAATCCGAAACCTCAAAAGTGCAAATAAACGATATACAATAAACAACTAAATAGCACCCTAAAAAAATATAATAACATCTCATATTAAATGGGAACTAGAAGATACGAACATTAACTGAAGAGTTGTACACACCGTACCTTTCAGATCAATAAAAGATACAAAATTACGCGCTGTCCAACACAAATATATAATTCGAATTATGTTTAACAAACCAATTTCTGTATAAATGCATCAAATGTTATACAAGTTTATGTGGCTTCTGTGTTATGGATGGTGAAACAAACAAACATCTATTTTGGGAATGTTAATTTTCTAGAGCTTTCTGGACATATCTTGAAGTATATCTTATCGAAAACAATTAACAATAAAGTTGAATTATATGGTAATATCTCTCGGATGTACCAAATGGAGCAGTCATTCAAATCTGTTAAATACCCTATTGTTTTATGCTAAATATTTCATTTACAAAAACAAGTCTGCAAAAACATTCCAATGTTTATTGATTTTATAAAATATTTAAAACACACAGGAAAATATATAGAGAGAATAATTGCAACGGCAAAAGAAAAAATTAGACAACATTACGTAAAGTTGGACAAATAAAAACTAAATTAATGACGTCTCTAGTTGCAGATTTAGAGTGTTTAGTTTCTTCTCCCTTTATCCAAACTCCCTTCTCTTATCTACTACCCTTTCTTTACAGTATACATAAACTAACTTAATTTTCATTTTATACATAAAAGTATTTATTAGTATAATACATTGAGACACCTGAATATACTTATTAACATAAAATTTTAGCATGTCATATATATTATTCACACTAATCTTTTTCTATTATGTTATGAAAAATGTGTTTTGTGCTATGTACATAAATGTATGTGTATAATATAGGATTAAATTCATTTTTTCTGTTTTTTATGCATGTATAAAGCATGTCGAATCACGCACAAATCAAATAAATTCCAATCCTGACGATTATATTTAATTTGAGACTTCTCAAGTGAATGAAAAACCAAAACAAAAATAACTATACGCTGCAAAGTAAAGGCGTAAGAATACATCACTTCTGTCCTGGTTAATATAAAATTCCCTAGACCTTATATCCAATAATATCGTAACGGCTATTATTTTCATTATCAGATGAACTCTGCAACAATAGTTGGCGTATTGTAAAATGACGAAATATTTTTAGGTAATACAAATTAAACACCCGCCTTTTATCTCTCGATTTAGACAAATAAAAATCAATAATTCCAGGAAATATCCACACAGTGTAGACGCTGACGTCATTGTTAAGTTTTTGTCTACACGATTGTTTTTTAAAATGTGTCCATATTTACGAAGTTCATATAAATCAACGATGGTTGATAGAGAATCCAAATTTGGAACGTTTTAAACAACCATTTATGTGCAATGTTTGTGTATTTACATTGTCTCACGATCGTTTGCTTCTAAACTTCAACTACATGTACATGTTTTTATTTCATTTTTCCTGTTGAATGAATTGGTCTATGGAAATTTTTGTCAACGGCTTGCATTCACGTTCGGTAAACATTGTATTCAATTGTACAAAATACATCTCAAATCTGAACATTTTGTTAACTTATTTATTGTTTCTTGTCTGATTGTGACGCCAGGTTTAATCGCTGAACCAAAGAAATCTATAAAATAATAAACCAACGAAAACAGCTAGGACTAGATCTAACATTTGTTGGTGTTGTATTTTATTATCAAAATAGGCGTTGAACCGTTGTGCACGTCATTTAAGTTCGTATATTGTTAAACCGACCATCAAAATGTCGATGCTTCTTGTTTTACTCCAGAAACGTATAAGTAGTCCGTCTCCAGGGTTTTATCGAAATATAAAAGTCTTTAAAAAATTGACGTTGTCAAATGAAAATGCTTTAAAGACATATATGGTAATGAGATTGGAATTATTGAGAAATAAAACAGTTAAAGAGAAAAAAATTACACTATAGAGACAAAATACAGGCGAGGCCTCTTAAAGCAAAACACTTTAAGTAAAAGTGGGGGCGGTAATTTGATGGATAGAGTGTTGGCCGCTCTCGCTAGAGGTTGCGGGTTTAATCCCCAGCTCGACCCGATGCCTCTCATAAAACAACACTCAGTACTGGTTCTACCCAGGAAGCGGAATCGAGAGCGGTTTATATAAGCTCTGAGCGTTCATCGCAATCGAGCTAAAATAAATTAGTATAAACTAAGTAAAACCGAGTCTCCTATTTTCTTCTTTCGGATAGCATTTATGGCAAATAACGTACATATTTCCAGACTTGTTTGTGTGCCTCGCTTATCGTACAATAAGCACAATGAAACTCGTATCCTTATCACATGTTTCGCTGTTATTCTTTAGCAAAACCAGTATAACACTTGATATTCAATTGATGGAGGACAATTTCAAAATGTAAGATTTATTGTATTTTTTTCAAAAAGAATGGCGTTTGAACAATTTAAGCATGCGAATTTGGAAAAGTTATTTTGATTTTGCCATCGTTTTGTCTATATTTTTTTCATTTTTCACATATTCATTTCATTAATGTAAATATTATGCAACTATTCATATGTTAATGTATCGGTGTTTTATTGACAAGTCTCGTATGAACCGTGCATAAATGTAACTGTGGGACATATAGGTGCTTATTGGTGCGTTGTTGATAGTTCAATAATAATACTTTGTGTGCAGCGAGCTAGGTATTTGTCTTTAAAGGTACACTCAAACAGATTTTACTCAGACGCATACGTCAATTCAATGTTTACACCTATACCAGTATCACCAGAATATGGAGGTATTACTGTCTAGTTAGTATCACTATCTTGAACGTTATATGTAAATACAAAAGTAACATGTTTAAAAATGCTTGTAGAACATCACTAGTTTGAAAATATAAGCAAAACTCTTAAAATTGTAATAAATCTAATATTTCTTTGAAATATAATACCGATAAAAGCGGATAAAACAATTAAAAAAAAGATTTTGTTACACGATTTTTAAAACCTGACAACAGATGCGAAATATCGGCATACATTTACATATATAGATATTTTCGTATGCAGATATGCAATTTTCAGAAATAGAGGTAGTTACAAAATGCGTGAATTATTTTAGATACAAATGTGGGAAAAAATAATGAACGTTTGTTATAAGAAAACACAAACGATTCTAACAATGATAATATTCACATTCTTCCGAAACTAGATATCAAAAACAACTCGTTCCAGATATTATGTTTAAATATCGCTCAGTTACGCCACTTTGTTTTCTCCGGATGTAAAAACTAATTAATCATCATTCACATAGAAATCGTATCCATCCGGCTTTTGACGACAACAATACAACTGTTACACTATGTCGTAAATTCGTTTGATCTTGATAACAAACATATAGTGTTGTTGTTGTTGTTTTTTTTGTTACTTTAACCAGGGTTATACGTTGCTGAAAAGTCTAAGGCGCCGTCTTAAGATCACCTCTTGTCGCTTAGGTCGTAGGTTCGAGTCCCGCTCGCTCCAAAATCTTTATACGAGAAAATTTACTAGTTACTGGCGGAAGAACGGTAGTTCTACTCAGCTTCAACTCGATGTCTTCCTCTACCAATAAAACTGGATATGCTACATATGACCTGAAATTTGTTGAAAATGACCTTAAACCCAATTCAAAAAATAATAAAAACTAATTAATTAGGTTTTACTTAGAAATCATATCGATCCGATGTTTGATAACAGTTATATTAGGTTGATCATCAGTAATAAACACATACTGTTTTAATTTTGTTGTTGTTATTTTTTTTATTTTAACTCCATCAGATATAAATGAAACAAATGTTTTCTCTTCTTTACTATAGCGGTAGAATTGTCGGACCGGAGACGACCCCATGTATAATTAATCGAACCTCTGCCGCTATAATCACCAGGTTTCCTGGCAAATAAGATACATTCTACTCAGATAACAGCCCCCATATCGGGAAGTGTTGAGAGTCATGAATTTATTGAAACGTAACATTTAAGTCTAGTTCTATCAACACCCAAAATTTATATGCAAATTATTTCGTTTATAGCGTCGTTAGGAAGATGTGGAACGCCAGCATGGTTGTAATTCTTCTGCTCCCAAATTAAGACGGAATAGTTCGTCTAAGCACCAAACTGTGGCATGTAAATTTTTAGTGAAGAGTTTAAATAATAGATAAAGTTGTCACCATATAATGAACACAACGGTATGTGTAAAATTTTGCTACAGCATATCTGACCAATAATATCAACATTCCTAATTCAATAAATGATGGATAATAGTAATTAATACATGATGGCTAATAGTAATTAATACATGATGGCTAATAGTAATAAATACATGATGGCTAATAGTAATTAATACATGATGGCTAATAGTAATTAATACATGATGGCTAATAGTAATTAATACATGATGGCTAATAGTAATTAATACATGATGGCTAAAAGTAATTATTTACAATTGAAATAAAATGTATTTAATCTAAGTGCACCTTCATAATCGTTTGCAATTGCTCACTGATGGTATATACTGGTGTCTGTTTGTATTACCCACTTCATATCTAATGCATGTTTATTCTACTTGTTTGTTCATTCGATGTGATGGCAGAACCAGCATGGAACACATAAGTTAGACAACACATTTCCATAATGGACGATACTGATAACAACATGATGGAGCTCTTGCAACTTCATCTGGCACTTTAAATATTTTTTCAACGGAAACTGTTGCAGCCAGACCACATACTCTGCCTGGAAAAAGAAAACATAACATAACAGTTAATGTTATATAAGACGGGAAATATATAAGACAAACATACATACACATTACATAATATGTGCAAGATAAACATACATACACATTACATAGTATGTGCAAAATGAACACACATATACATTACATAGCATGTGCAAGATAAAAATACACACATTACATAGCAAGTGCAAGATAAACATTCATACATTACATAGCAAGTGCAAGATCAACATACATACACATTACATAGCATGTGCAAGATAAACATACATACACATTACATAGCATGTGCAAGATAAACATACACATTACATAGCAAGTGCAAGATAAACATAAACACATTACATAGCAAGTGCAAGATAAACATTTATACATTACATAGCATGTGCAAGATAAACATACATACACATTACGTAGCATGTGCAAGATAAACATACATACACATTACATAGCAAGTGCAAGATAAACAAACATACACATTACGTAGCATGTGCAAGATAAACATACATACACATTACGTAGCAAGTGCAAGATAAACATACATACACATTACATAGCAAGTGCAAGATAAAAAAACATAAATATTACATAGCAAGTGCAAGATAAACATTCATACACATTACGTAGCAAGTGCAAGATAAACATACACACATTACGTAGCAAGTGCAAGATAAAAATTCATACACATTACATAGCATGTGCAAGATAAACATACATACAAATTACGTAGCAAGTGCAAGATAAACATACATACACATTACATAGCAAGTGCAAGATAAACAAACATACACATTACATAGCAAGTGCAAGATAAACATACATACACATTACGTAGCAAGTGCAAGATAAACATACATACACATTACGTAGCAAGTGCAAGATAAACATACACACATTACATAGCAAGTGCAAGATAAACATTCATACACATTACATAGCATGTACAAGATAAATATACAAACACATTACATAGCATGTGCAAGATAAACAAACATACACATTACATAGCATGTGCAAGATAAACATACATACACATTACGTAGCAAGTGCAAGATAAGCATACATACACATTACATAGCTAGTGCAATATAAACAAACATACACATCACATAGCAAGTGCAAGATAAACATACATACACATTACATAGCACGTGCAAGATAAACATACATACACATTACATAGCAGGTGCAAGATAAACATACACATATATTACATAGCAACTGCAAGATAAACATACATACACATTACATAGCAAGTGCAATATAAACAAACATACACATCACATAGCAAGTGCAAGATAAACATACATACACATTACAAAGCAAGTGCAAGATAAACATACACATACATTACATAGCAAGTGCAAGATAAACATACACATACATTACATAGCGAGTGCAAGATAAACATACACACACATTACATAGCATGTGCAAGATCAACATACAAATACATTACAGAGCATATGCAAGATAAACAAAAACAAACATTACATAGCAAGTGCAAGATAAACATACACACACATTACATAGCAAGTGCAAGATAAACATACACACACATTACATAGCATGTGCAAGATAAACATACATACACATTACATAGCATGTGCAAGATAAACATACATACACATTACATTGCAAGTGCAAGATAAACATTCATACATTACAAAACATGTGCAAGATAAACATACATACACATTACATAGCAAGTGCAAGATAAACATACATACACATAACATAGCAAGTGCAAGATAAACATACATACACATTACATAGCAAGTGCAAGATAAACATACATACACATTACATAGCATGTGCAAGATAAACGTACATACATATTACATACATGTGCAAGATAAACATACACACATAACATAGCAAGTGCAAGATAAACATTCATACATTACATAGAAAGTGCCAGATAAACATACACATATATTACAGAGCATATGCAAGATAAACATGCATAAACATTACATAGCAAGTACAAGATAAACATACAAACACATTACATAGCACGTGCAAGATGAACGTACATACACATTACATAGCATGTGCAAGATAAACATACACACATTACATAGTAAGTGTAAGATAAAAATTCATACATTACATAGCATGTGCTAGATACACATACATACACATTACATAGCATTTGCAAGATAAACATACATACACATTACATAGCATGTGCAAGATAAACATACATACACATTACATAGCATGTGCAAGATAAACATACACACATTACATAGCAAGTGAAAGAATAACATTCATACATTACATAGCATGTGCAAGATAAACATACATACACATTACGTAGCATGTGCAAGATAAACATACATACACATTACGTAGCAAGTGCAAGATAAACATACATACACAGTACGTAGCATGTGCAAGATAAACATACAAACACATTACGTAGCATGTGCAAGATAAACATTCATACATTACATAGCATGTGCAAGATAAACATTCATACATTACATAGCATGTGCAAGATCAACATACATATATATGACGTAGCAAGTGCAAGATAAACATACATACAAATTACGTAGCGAGTGCAAGATAAACATACATTCACATTACGTAGCATGTGCAAGATAAACATACAAACACATTACATAGCATGTGGAAGATAAACATTCATACATTACATAGCATGTGCAAGATCAACATACATATACATTACGTAGCAAATGCAAGATAAACATACATACAAATTACATAACATGTGCAAGATAAACATACATACACATTACATATCATGTGCAAGATAAACATACATACACATTACGTAGCATGTACAGATCAACATACATACACATTACGTAGCATGTGCAAGATAAACATTCATACACATTACATAGCATGTGTAAGATAAACATACCTACACATTACATAGCATGTGCAAGATAAACGTACATACACATTACATAGCATGTGCAAGATAAACATACACACATTACATAGCAAGTGCAAGATAAACATTCATACATTACATAGCATGTGCAAGATAAACATACACATACATTACAGAGCATATGCAAAATAAACATACATAAACATTACATAGCAAGTACAAGATAAACATACACACACATTACATAGCAAGTGCAAGATAAACATACACACACATTACATAGCAAGTGCAAGATAAACATACATACACATTACATAGCATGTGCAAGATAAACATACATACACATGACATAGCATGTGCAAGATAAACATACACACATTACATAGTAATTGCAAGATAAACATTCATATATTACATACCATGTGCAAGATAAACATACATACACATTACATAGCAAGTAGAAGATAAACATACATACACATTACATAGCATGTGCAAGATAAACATACACACATTACATAGCAAGTGCAAGATAAACATTCATACATTACATAGCATGTGCAAGATAAACATACATACACATTACGTGGCAAGTGCAAGATAAACATACATACACATTACGTAACATGAGCAAGATAAACATACATACACATTACATAGCATGTACAAGATAAACATTCATACATTACATAGCATGTGCAAGATAAACATTCATACATTAAACAGCATGTGCAAGATAAACATACATATACATGACGTAGCAAGTGCAAGATCAACATACATACAAATGACGTAGCAAGTGCAAGATAAATATACATACACATTACGTAGCATGTGCAAGATAAACATACATACACATTTCATAGCATGTGCAAGATAAACATTCATACATTACATAGCATGTGCAAGATAAATATACATATACATTACGTAGCAAGTGCAAGATAAACATACATACAAATTACATAGCATGTGCAAAAAAAAACATACATGCACATTACATAGCATGTGCAAGATAAACATGCATACACATTACGGAGCAAGTGCAAGATAAACATACATACACATTACGTAGCATCTGCAAGATAAACATACATACACATTACGTAGCATGTGCAAGATAAACATACATACACATTACGTAGCATGTGCAAGATAAACATACATACACATTACATAGCATGTGCAATATAAACGTATATACACATTACATAGCATGTGCAAGATAAACATACATACACATTACATAGCATGTACAAGATAAACATTCATACATTACATAGCATGTGCAAGATAAACATTCATACATTAAACAGCATGTGCAAGATAAACATACATATACATGACGTAGCAAGTGCAAGATCAACATACATACAAATGACGTAGCAAGTGCAAGATAAATATACATACACATTACGTAGCATGTGCAAGATAAACATACATACACATTTCATAGCATGTGCAAGATAAACATTCATACATTACATAGCATGTGCAAGATAAATATACATATACATTACGTAGCAAGTGCAAGATAAACATACATACAAATTACATAGCATGTGCAAAAAAAAACATACATGCACATTACATAGCATGTGCAAGATAAACATGCATACACATTACGGAGCAAGTGCAAGATAAACATACATACACATTACGTAGCATCTGCAAGATAAACATACATACACATTACGTAGCATGTGCAAGATAAACATACATACACATTACGTAGCATGTGCAAGATAAACATACATACACATTACATAGCATGTGCAATATAAACGTATATACACATTACATAGCATGTGCAAGATAAACATACACACATTACATAGCAAGTGCAAGATAAACATACATACACATTACGTAGCATGTGCAAGATAAACATACACACATTACATAGCAAGTGCAAGATAAACATACATACACATTACGTAGCATGTGCAAGATAAACATACATACACATTACATAGCAAGTGCAAGATAAACATACATACACATTACATAGCATGTGCAAGATAAACATACATACACATTACATAGCATGTGCAAGATAAACGTATATACACATTACATAGTATGTGCAAGATAAACATACACACATTACATAGCAAGTGCAAGATAAACATTCACACATTACATAGCACGTGCAAGATAAACATACACATTCATTACAGAGCATGTGCAAGATAAACATACACAAATGTTACATAGCAAGTGCAAAATCATACACACACATTACATTGAAAGTGCATGATCAACATACATAGACATTAAATAGCATGTGCAAGATAAACATAAATACACATTACATAACATGTGCAAGGTAAACATACACACACATTACATAGCATGTGCTAGATAAACGTACATAAACATTACATAACATGTGCAAGATAAACATACACACATTACATAGCAAGTGCAAGATAAACATTCATACATTACATAGCATGTGCAAGATAAACATACATACACATTACATAGCATGTGCAAGATAAACATACATACACATTACATACCAAGTGCAAGATAAACATTCATACATTACATAGCATGTGCAAGATAAACATACATACACATTACGTAGCAAGTGCAAGATAAACATACATACGCATTACGTAGCATGTGCAAGATAAACATTCATACATTACATAGCATGTGCAAGATAAACATACATACACATTACATAGCAAGTGCAAGATAAACATACATACACATTACATAGCATGTGCAAGATAAACATACACACATTACATAGCAAGTGCAAGATAAACATTCATACATTACATAGCATGTGCAAGATAAACATACATATACATTACGTAGCAAGTGCAAGATAAACATACATACAAATTACGTAGCACGTGCAAGATAAACAAACATTCACATTACGTAGCATGTGGAAGATAAACATACAAACACATTACATAGCACGTGCAAGATAAACATACATACACTTTACGTAGCATGTGCAAGATAAACATAGATACACATTACGTAGCATGTGCAAGATAAACATTCATACATTACATAGCATGTGCAAGATAAACATACATATACATTACGTTGCAAGTGCAAGATAAACATACATACACATAATTTAGCATTTGCAAGATACACATACATACACATTACATAGCATGTGCAAGATAAACATACATACACATTACGTAGCATGTGCAAGATAAACATACATACACATTTATTAGCATTTGCAATATAAACATTCATACATATTACGTAGCTTGTGCAAGATAAACATACATACAAATTACGTAGCGAGTGCAAAATAAACATGCATACACATTACGTAGCATGTGCAAGATAAACATTCATACATTACATAGCATGTGCAATATAAACATACATATACATTACGTTGCAAGTACAAGATAAACATACATACAAATTACATAGCATGTGCAAGATAAACTTACATACACATTATATAGCATGTGCAAGATCAACATACATATACATTATGTAGCAAGTGCAAGATAAACATACATACACATTACGTAGCATGTGCAAGATAAAAATACATACACATTACATAGCATGTGCAAGATAAACATACATATACATTACGTAGCAAGTGCAAGATAAACATACATACGCATTACGTAGCATGTGCAAGACAAACATACATATACATTAGATAGCAAGTGCAAAATAAACATACAAACACATTACATAGCAAGTGCAAGATAAAGATTCATACACATTACATAGCAAGTGCAGGATAAACATACAATCACATAACATAGCAAGTGCAAGATAAACATACATACACATTACATAGCAAGTGCAAGATAAACATACATACACATTACATAGCAAGTGCAAGAAAAAAACATTCATACACATTACATAGCAAGTGCAAGATAAACATACAAACACATTACATACAATGTAGCAAGTGCAAGATAAACATACATACACATTACAAAGCAATTGTAAGATAAATATTCATACACATTACATATCATGTGCAAAATAAACATACAAACACATTACATAGCATGTGCAAGATATACATACATACACATTACATAGCAAGTGCAAGATAAACATACAAACACATTACATAGCAAGTGCAAGATAAACATTCATACACATTACATAGCAAATGCAAGATAAACATTCATACACATTACATAGCAAATGCAAGATAAACATACATACACATTACGTAGCTTGTGCAAGATAAACATACATACACATTACGTAGCAAGTGCAAGATAAACATACATACACATTACATAGCAAGTGCAAGATAAACATACAAACACATTACATAGCAAGTGCAAGATAAACATTCATACACATTACATAGCAAATGCAATATAAACATTCATACACATTACATAGCAAATGCAAGATAAACATACATACACATTACATAGCAAGTGCAAGATAAACATACATACACATTACATAGCAAGTGCAAGATAAACATACAAACACATTACATAGCAAGTGCAAGATAAACATTCATACACATTACGTAGCATGTGCAAGATAAATATACATACACATTACATAGCAAGTG